>CM055896.1:94438543-94868543 GCA_029582155.1 Panopea generosa
AGTACTTAAATGTATGTTGAAACTGACAGACAGATGTTTGAATAAAAACTGTATGGTGTTTGTGTTTTATGCTGTTTTATGAATTTATTTTATATGAGAACATATAGTGTTATATGTTTACATATTTTATATGAGCATTGCATGAGATGCATGGTACTATTTGTAAGAAAGTGTTGTTTTGAGACAAATGTTGATAGTCCTATATGAGGAATTACATTTACTGTATGTATCTGTAATTGTGCTTAAAAAACGTGTTTTGTATAGTTGTGTTTTTTTTTTATAAAACTTGTTTTATGAGAAATGATTGACAATGTGAAGCGAAAGTTATTCTATATGTACGTAATTGTGTAGATGACCTGACTAGTGTTTTTGTACAGTAGGCTGTTATATATGAGCAGTTTAAGTCATTAAATAAAGCCAGTTAATCTCTATGAGATCTGTATGTTGTTTTGTGAAGAAAATTGTTTAATTGTAAGATATGTAAAGAGTCCTGTATACAAAAATTGTGAATGATTTAGTGTAAACGTTAAACATTTTTGTTAATTAAAGAAATGTAATTATATTGTTTTTTGTAAATTTTTAATTACGAGAATTTGTGAAGGACATTGTTTTTGTTGACTTGTTGTGACTATTCTAGTCTGATATGAATAAACCACATTTCATGTCACTGTAGCCAAGTTAGTGGATAATATTAATGTTTGAGAAAATTATATAGTTTAAATTATTTTGTACATTATGTATTATGTTGTTTAAGATAGTTCTTATAGCTTCTTTCGAGAAATTGACAATGAGGACTGATTGAAATAAGTTTCATTCCCTTAAACTCCTGTAAAGCCCCAACGTTCTCTGCTCTGGTAGAGAAAATTCAAAATTGTAGAAGTGGTTATTGTACAGTAGCTATCTTCAGTACATGTCAATTACGTTTCAGTGTTCTAAAAATATGCCATTAATTAGCTGCTTTAAGCCAAATATGGTGATCCATGTGTATTTGTTTGCAATTTTGAGTGCATCATTTCACAATCTCCTGTCTATAATAACATACAATTCTTTGGCAGTTGGGAGTTTAATTCTTCATTCAAACTGCATATAACAAATTCCTTTTGAAAATATTATTTTGCCAAATATATTAACAATAGTAGTATGTCAAGCTTAAAAAGACACACGATGCAATGGTGACTGAAATTTAACCAAAAGACTGATTTAAATCATGTAAAGAATTATATAAAAACTTGCCCGGAGTCATTTTGCAGTTTTTCTTTCACAATTTGGGTTAAAGTTGTTCTTGTCTTACATGGGAAATAAAAACAATATTGGTGCTTCAAAAGCTTCATCTCCATTAGTACAACTGTCTACGCATCAGTACTTTTATTTTATTTCAAAAGTACATTTGAAGGATGAAAAAGAATTAATCAATCATTTCGTCTATCAACATATACATCAACTCTTTAATTGTGGGAAGACTAAACACTGCAATAAGTATAGGTTGCAGGAATTGTCAATTATACATTATATGAATTAATTGTAAACAATCAAGTAAGCACTTTCTGATCAGCCCTCACTTTAATGTCATGATCACCAAATTCAATGCTATTATTACTTGGTGATCAGCCCTCATGTTCATGTCATGATCACCAAATTAATGCCAGTAATCACTTGATGATCAGCCCTCATGTTCATGTCATGATCACCAAATTAATGCCAGTAATCACTTGATGCATGACTATCACAATACTCTAGTTAATGTTTATATGTTCTTGTGTTCAGTGTGTAACTTAATTGAGATTCAGTCAAATAACTGAGATTCATGTCCTCGCAAAATTTAAATGTTTTATTGAATGCTATGTGTGGTATATAATGGGTCTATATGAAGTAATTTGCTCATAGAGTTATAACATTGTTTGCCTTGAGTCACACATGACTACGCCAGGAGTTAGTATGCCTGTATGATTATTTTATATACATGTTAGATGCAGAGTAATTTGATTCATTATTTTTATTTTTTAAATTGTCATCTAATTGAAATTTAATCAATTGTCTTCATTTCTTCAGCAGTTCTTTGGTTAAATGAATAATAAGGCAGAGTTGAGTAACCAGGAGTGTATTTGCTGTTTGTTTGTTGTACCATTAATCTGCACACTGTTATCAAACTTATGTTCAACTGCTGAGTATAGGAGATGAGATGAAAGATTGTTGCTGATGAAATTATCATTGATGTGAAAATCTTTGATTAACTTTAAATTTATATGGCTAGCATAAAAAATCAAATAAATAAAAAAGAAGAGGAAATTCCAAGTTTGACATCAACACTACTATATATAACTCCTAGATTGATCTATGGGTCTATGTTGTTTGGACCTTAGTTAATTACTATAAATTCCTTTTTCTTGATGATAATGGAATGATCTAAATCCTGCATCGAAAGTTCAGTTGTAGACACCACTGAGTAGTGACATGAGAAAACTAATAAGTACATTTTACTGGTGGGAATGAAGATGTTAATATGATCTTGATATAAGAGGAGTTAATCTCAGTGATAGTCCACAAGCCTCCACTTTGATCACTACGCTATCTAACTGGGGGTGCTGCTGTTTAATTAGAGGTGCCACTATTTAACTGGGGTTACATTGAAGATATGTCAGTGAACATTCAAGTACATCTGTGTTTTTACTATATCCATGTCAACACACTGAACAAGTAAAATAAGATATGAAAAATATCTACATTGTATAATATCATCATCCTGTAGTTTGTTGATGAATGTAGCAGAATTTTTACACAAGGTTTCCATTTGTGTAATGGCGAAGGAGTGATGTGTACGTGTAATATGTAATGTGTATTTGAAATATGCCTATATTCCATTTTATGCCTGGATTCTTATTGGTGCTTTTACATTTTAACTTGTACATGTAAAACTGTCATGTATGATATAAGTGATGTATATATGTATCACTGCTGAACTTAGTGGCTTCATGTATGTACAGATAATAATGTCTTGTAGGTACTTGTACACACAGAGCTACTCGTACTGTAAGTCAGCTTCTGGTGGTTGTATGGCTCTGTATGTGGTTCCCATTGCTATAAAACATTGATTTATACATGTACATTACAATCTAAAGGGATTAAAACAATTTTAATGGCTTCAACATGCATTCTCAATTTTCAATGTGTTATAATTCTGTTATTAAAGACATGTGTACAATACCTTTGGTCTGTCACAGAGACAAAGATATGTCTGATGTATGCATCATTATGTCTGATGTATGTATCATTATGACTGATGTATGCATCATTATGTAGGATGTATGCATCACTATGTCTGATGTATGCATCATTATGTCTTATGTATGCATCATTATGTCTTATGTATGCATCATTATATCTGATGTATGCATCATTATGTCTGATGTATGCATCACTATGTCTGATGTATACATCACTATGTCTGATGTATTCATCATTTCTGACATGACCTTTGAGTATAGTTCTTATAATATAGTAATACCGAACAACTTGAATGTCTCCATTCTTGTCTTAGATTCTCAATAACAAATATCAATAATGAACATCGATGTCATGCAAGATATAACATTATAATGTACAGTAGACATGCCTGGAAAATACATTCAAACAAAAAGTGTAATACAAACCACTAAATATCAATTACTGTATGATACTGAATAATTGAAGCACCAGTATCTGTATTGGTGTCATATTAGTTTGTTTGATGTGTAATATTTTACCATTAATTATTGCTTAATTACTCTATTTGTTTAATTGCTGTGTATTCTGTTGTTGTACATGGTTAAGATATGAATGATTTAAATGTACGCCACTCTGTGTTGTATGTATTCTGTTGTTGTATATGGTTTAGATATGAATGATTTAAATGTACGCCACTCTGTGTTATATGTATTCTGTTGTTGTATAAGGTTAAGATATGAATGATTTAAATGTATGCCACTCTGTGTTGTATGTATTAGGTTGTTTTTTATGTTAATTTATGATACTCGATGCTTAGATTCATGACAAGTTTTGTACAACATGTATTAAGTATGCAACCCGCATTCCAAAATAATGATAAATAAACATTTTAAAATATTCTGGTGTCTTTGATTTTGTTATATTATACCTGGCTATTTCATTTCCTTTTTTTATTCAGTATGGCATCATCCGGTCAAGGAATTATATAAAGAAGGAAAGGCAACTGATTGAGATTTTGTGAACGCTCGGGTATTCATGCAAAATCTCGTTTTCAATTATCTTTCTTCCACTTATCTCAGGCACACAAATCAAAATTCTTACATTGCAGAATGAAATCCTCATCAAAACAATACCATTCCCAGAAATTTGTGTTTAAAATTGTTGAAGAATGTTTAATTACAAAATTTGTGCACTGCAGCTAAAATAACACATTACGGGAAATTTTCCTTCAAACTTCAATATCTTTAATTCAAGATCATTTTGTGCTATTGAAACATGTTTAAACATCTAATTTACATACAACTTAAAGTTTATGCAAAGAAATCAGTTGTCTGTTAATTATTAATGATTAATTTGCCAAATAATTAATTCTTCATGTGCTATTTTTTAGTCAGGAGATGCAAGTTTCCTATCCTGCTATACAAGTCCTTGATCAGGTTAATAATATATTGTTAGCATAGCATGCCCCTCTCCAGAAGTAACTTATACCTATTTCACTTGAATTAAAGGTGGAAGACAAATGACAATGATACACAATGTTGTAAATAAATCATCGCAGAGACTATGGCTGGGCCAGGACTTGAACTTATTACCACTGGATTTACAGTTAGACGCACTACTGACTGAGCTACCCAGGCCCACAAGTTGGAATTTAAAAAAAAAAAAGGGATTAAGATTTTGACATACCAGTAGAAATACTAAGGAATTATATTTTGACATTCTCTGCTGCTAGAAATACTATGGAGAAAAAGGTAATTCTTATTTTATCATATATTTCAGCAATAACTTGTAATCATGTTGATGTATGAAGCATTGACTTTTCATAGCAGCTTAGATTGAGTCCTAGGGAGTGTTTCATGATAAAATGGTATAAATGTCTTAAAAAATGAAAGTTAGCAAAATGGATAAAAAGCATCTCATTATCATTAATAAATATAATTCGAATGGGTAAGTAATGTAAAATCCGCCAAAACGTGACAAAATTAATATGTATATTTGGAGTGGCAAACTTGAAATGAAATCCCCAATCTAGAAATAGACAGCACTTAAATTGATACTGTTTGACAACCTTCACATCATCTTCTGACTTTTCAATATATGATTTTGACATGTTTAAATAGATATGAAAAATTTGGCTATGCCCATTTATTTCTGTAAATTTTCATTAACATTTCAATATACAGGCAGTGCAAAATCACTTATAAATGTTAGCGCTATAAAAATTACTTGTGTAAACTTTAAAGTGTCCAAATATTAATTTTACATTGTAGACTCTGTAAATGGATATTTCTGTCACGTTCTTGTTTTTTCAACTTCAGAGAGAGATATAGATCTGGATTCTTTGATGTTATTATGTCATTGTTTGAGAAGCAGATGTTGTTTTGTGAAATATGGATACGCGAACTAAGAATTATAAATTTTATCGACACACTTTTTTAATTGAAACATACATGATTAAAACTTACACCAGACATAATGCAAGTATATCTATGTTAAATGTCACTATGTAAACTTGAGAATAACATGTCTGTATTTTGGCATCAAACTGTCTCCATACTGTTTCACCAACAGTTTACTTTAATACTTAACTATGTTTTGACTGGTTATTTATTTATTATAAAATAAATATCAATGAAACCATGCACAGTTTTACTGGAATCAGTCTAAAATCATGATCACCTGGTTATTTTTCTAAGACTTACATTTTTAAGTATTTAAGTATGTAAGTGAAACGGGAGACTGGTCGCATGCAAAAGTATGGCAAATATGTTCGGTGATTCGTAATGTATTTTTGATTTTCCTCGATCTATACAACTGACCGATATATACATATAACAGAAATAGAAACTATCATATTCTCATAAAACACAATTGGACTTAAAATACGTAATTGAATGTTAATAACAACAGAATACAATGTTCATGATATAATTGTTTTATTTCACCTTTTTGTTACAATGAGTAACACGCCTTCATAACTATGCTAGAACTATGTCAAAGATTTGTCATCCACTGAATGATCATACAAGGAAACATAACAGATGAATTGAGCTAATTCTGCTTGATTATTTTTCAAATAAATAAATAAATGAATAGGGTTTTACAGCACACCAACACATAAGTTATTCAATGACAACAGGAATGAAGATTCCAGGTTCTCTCTACATGTACACAATCAACAAATTAACATACAATTTAAAAAAAATACGTCAACAAAAGAATATGCAGAATGAACCTTGAAGATTATTTTTCAATGATCCTTGTAAAAATGTAGCAATTTCACTTAATTTACATATTTTGAAACCAATGAACACTTTTTGCATTATTCAACTATCATAGTTATATGATTATTTACAATTTATAATTAAAACTTAAAGTGAAAACACCCCAATTTCCAAGCATCATTTTTTTTCTAAATTCACAATTCCGACATCATGATGCTTTCAAAATATTCCAAACATACCAATAGTGCCATTCAAATTACAAAAAGTATTAAAAGTGGTAAATGCATTTAAAAAAAACAAAAACAAAGACAATTTTAATTATCACCACCATCAAGTGACTAACTACCCCACAGAAGCCTTTCCTGTTTCCAATCATAAAACATAACTTTCAACGTATTTGGCTTATCAGGTTTTAATGGAGGATGGAGACTTCAAAATGAATCTGAGCTGAACCACTTTCCTTCCTTTCACAAGTAACTGCCAAACTACATAACTTGTACCAAACTGAGCTCAAACCCATGACCTCAGTGTTGATAGGGAAGTGGTCATGAGACAATGTCTAAGACCACTCAGCCCAGGAGGACACTCATAAATTGAGTTAAGTCTATTAATTATTTACTTTAATATAAAACAAACAAATAAAAACACTGAATACAAAAATCTATAACAACTAAGGTTAATTTCAATAAAACAAATCCTGCTGGTGTGTTTGAAAGAAATCTAATGTAAAATAATTGAACAGAACTAATAAAAGTAAAGATATGCCATTTTCCATACTGTTATAGGCAAACATATCATAATTTTAACCCAATATGTTTAAATGCCATGTTGATTATTATCATGGCAATACGTTTTGAAAAATAACACAAAAAAACACAGAACGTTAATTATGTCATTCTGCTAAGAGCTCAACAGAGTTGTAGTCTACTTATCATTACATTGTATTATACAAATGACAATACAATGATACAACTATTTCACCAACAAATAAATCCATACAGAATCAAAAACAAAAATTAACAAATAAAACTGCCAAAAGAGGGAGAGACCAGTGCTAATATTTACGAAATCATTTTCACACGAGTCTGTCTCAGGTAACCCAATAGTCATTTCCAATTTAAGCTTAAACAAGAAATGTCACTGGTAAGTGTCGCATGCCCCCAAAATGGTTGTTGAAAAATAACAATATAATTTTGTTATAATAGGTAGCGATGTATCCATGAATATAAAGAGTAATGGACTGATGTTTCAGACTAGACATGCACTTTCATGTTTTTTACATTAAAGCGTGAACTTGACCTTTGTGTAACCTTGACCTTGACATCTGATGTAATGGTCTGTGTATTTCAACAGTTAAATGCTGCTGAAACATCTTCATGACATGCTGATCACTTGTGTCAAGCTATTTTAAAATCCCTAAATGTAAGACAAAGTTACAGATCAATTGTTGATAAAATGAGCCAAGTGTTTTTGAAATCCATCCATGTATGATAAAGTTAAAAGACGGACTTGAAATCTCAAACAGATTCAAAGTATTGTCATACATACAGACCCTAAACCGCACAGTACCCCAATTGCACGCAAACTGAGTGCACTCAGAATGTAAGCGGAGCGCAGACGGAGCGCGAACGGAGCGCAGATTAAGCGCTGACGGAGCGGACCTGGACCGTTAGCGAACGCTGGATTTTGAATAATTAACGCACTCCTGAACGCATGAAATAGATCGAGTGCACTCAAGACACGCTGAATGCACTCAGATACGCTGAGTGCACTCAGATGCGCAGTATACGCTAGACACAGTAAGATAACTGATAACAGAACTATTCGTGTGCTACTGAATGCACTCGTTCATTCGGATACATCGTTTTTCATTATTTAAAAAAGAAATGTTCTTTCACATAAATATAAACCATGTAGTTTATATAAATGTTTTATTGTTAAACGCATAATAAAACTTATTTTGGTCAACAATTTATCAATTATAGCATAAATATCAATATTTAGCTGATCAATACAATAATGTTTAAAATACCTATTATACAATAGACAACACATCAATGGTTATCTACGGTTTCAAGGCTCATTTAGTTGCATGTTTAAACATGGTTTGGTTTGCGCAACAAAAATATAAATAATTATATATATTGTGTAAATGACAATTTGAAAAGATGTAATATGAATTCACTATTTGCCGTGTTATTTCGATATAGATTAGTTATAGAACATACAAAACATGTACTTAATTTTGAATTAAGTGTATACTGCTCCAAATACAAAAATATCAAAGCATGCGTGAATCAAACAAAACATAGATTTGCGGAAAATTATATGATTATGATTCTATTTGTTTAGGTATTTTGGAAAAATAAAAATTAACAATTTTCAATTTAATTTGAACTTTAGTTTTATATTTTCCCCAAACATAGTTACACCGAGTTTGTGCTTTGTTGTGAACAAACATACGTAAAACTGTTATATTACAATTAATGTGGAAACATTATACTTGTGCACATCTCATTGAAATGTGCAAATAATAGTAATAAATTAATTCTATTCTAAAATATATAGTGGGTCAGTAGTACAGCGGATAGGGTGCTGGCTTCAGACAGCAGAGGTCGCGAGTTTGACCCAGGCTCTACCCGACCTTTTGAAACACAATTCATTACCAGATCTAATAAGGGAATGCAATGGAGAATGATAAGCTCCGAACTTACTTCACAATCAAGCTAAACTAAATAAATGTATGTATGCCAAAATAACACGACAGACCGAAATTACACATTAGACACAGGAAATAAAAACTAATAAACGTAAATTTCTAGGTGACCTTTTTGAGGTGGTGATTTTATATTGACAAAAGAACAGCTCTTGATCATGAAGAAGGTTTAAATAAACAAAAAAGAACATGTATTCACTGCCTATAAATAGTAAATATATTGCTTTCCCGCTTTCCTACAAAATCGATACGCATGATCACGTGCACGTAAGCACGTAACAATTAAGCCATTATAAAAGCTGTGAAAGGGGCAACAAGTAAGAAATGACAACAACAACAATAATAATTATAATAATAATAATGAAGAAAAAATACTCAGATAATAATAATATAATAATAAAGTAATATAGTAATAATAACAATAATATTAATACTAATGAAACTAATATTAGTAATAATAATAATAAATAATAATAAAATAAAATGCTACGATAATGATAATAATATTAATAATAGATATTATTAATAATGATGATAATAATATTATAAAAAATCTGCATATTTTAGTATTGATTTTGACTATATATTTCTTATCCAATCATATGCCGTGGGTTAAATTAAGATTCATTCATCTGGCACAAATTATAATCAAAATTAAAATTACACACCGGCAGGGTTCTTCATGATGAATGGACCGATAAATCACCAATTAACTATTTATTGACACACATGTGGTTCTCACCATGGGTATCTGTTTTGATGATTGCCATGCAACTCTGCCTTTATAATAGTAATTAAATTGTTATATTAATTGTGAACGACTGACCAGATACACGTACGCATGTATCCAATATAAAAGCTGTGACAAATCAATAAGTCAATATGTATATTATAATAATAGCTCCAATGATAATAATATTAAAAAAAAAAATAAAACAAATAATGAAAGTAAAAAATAATACAAATAAAATACTACCTTTTTACAAGGAGTTATTTAGAGACAAGTCTGATTTTTATTAGTTTTAAAATTGTAGGATTGTTTTTATTTTGTAAACTAACAATTCTGATTTTTAGTTGTATCTGGGTTTTTTTTATACAAAATCACTATGGCAGCTGTAGCAAAATGACAGCTCTGAATACACATCCCTTAATATGTGTACATGTATGTCACACTTTCTACCATTCACTCAGAACTGGTGTGGTGTTTTCGGTTTGTTAATTTAATGATATTAACATCATCATATTTACATACTAAAGCATTCTGAAACTTCGAATAACCAATATCTTAAATGATTTTTTTATTTGTTGTTAATTGGCTGGCAGTTTGTTATCTTTTCTTTTCAATCACATAATGTTGGCTCAATTAAGATTCATCCATCTGGCACTTATTACAATCAAAATGAAATCACACATGTCTTCCGTGGTCAATAGACCGATAAGTCACCGCTTTAGTGTGTAACTTAATTGATACGGCTCTCACTGGCATGTGACATAACGTAATTAACACCACGGGTGTGTTGCTGCGTGTCATATAATTAGCGGTATAGCACAGTGGATGTAGTTTCAAACAAGTTTTATATAGTTTGTCATTTTAAATAATATATTAACAAAAGGCATACTATCAGTAAAAGAAAAAATTGAGAAACCCACTGAAAAAAGTTCATTGCAAGTATATTTATATACATAATGATAACGAATATAATTATAAAAACTTAAAATATCAGAATATCTTCTTTAAGTTTATTGAAGCCACATTTGGAACCAAATCGAGAAAAACACTACAAGACTATTATTTTTCAAAAATCATTTATTATATGTCGAATTGCATCGCACAGATTATAATAAATGTTTCATCACCCATGCAGTGCACATTATTTATTATAAAGCTTATTTTAGTTTGAACATTAACAAAACCAGTGATATATCCACATGTCACTGCTTACACTGAGCAGATTTATGGATTACTATAAGGTCAACGAGGTATCAACAGTATGGAATTATTAATTAAATTTAATTATTAATAACAATATATTTAGTTTATGTTGATGATGTATCTGTAAATTTTGTGGACAAACTTTATTGCTTTTCTGAAACAAACGGCTTACGGTATTTCAAAGAAGATACTGACGCAAACACATGTCGGTCTGGATAACAGAAGCCGGTTTAACGTGTGATATTTTTTGATCACCCAGACCATTGATCACATATCAAAACATAGACACTTCTGTTAAACATGCCTACTTCCGATACTAGTTTATCGGAAATTTACAACCTTTCGCCCAGCGGGTGACATAATATGTAGACAAACAATCGGATTATGAATTAATTTACCTTGACTAAATCCCATGGATACATTTTATTGCTCCATTGGAACAGATTAAATTAAAAAGGCAATATATAGAATCATTTTAAGAGTTGAGATGTTGCGATTGGTTATGGGCCGGAAACGGAACTGAGCGAACTGAACGTTGAGTGAACGCTAAGAGGAGTATTAAATAGAGCACTCAGATATACAGCGCTCGTGAGTAAATACTTGCGTTTGTGAGTGCATTAAATTAACCGCGTTTAATTGAGTGCAAGCAAACGGAGCGCGAACGGAGCGTGAACTAAGCGCAAACAGAGCGCGAACGGAGTGCAAACTGAGCGCAAACAGAGTGCAATTATGGGGTACTTGAGCGGTTTAGGGTCTGTACTAAAAGTGTGACCTTGACCTTTGAAGTATGGGTCTAGGTCTTACTTATGACAAGTGTCATGTCATCTTGATAAATTGAGCAAAATTAAAGGCAAAATCACAAACCAGACACACAATATCAAACAAATTAAAAGTGTGACCTTGATCTTTGAGTCAAGGCTCTGGGTCTCACATGTGACACTTAATTATGTCATGTTGATCAACTGAACCAAGTGTTTTTAAAATTTATCCATAGATGACAGACCGGACAAGAAATGTCAAAATGACTGAAAGTGTTGTCAAACAAAGTTAAATTGTGACCTTGACCTTTGAAGTGGGAGTTTGGGTAACACATCGTCATGTTATGTTGATCATTTATAACAAGTATTTATAAAACTCAATCTATGCATGACAAAGTTGCAGGCCGGACACAAAATCTCACACAGACTCAAAGTGTTGTTACATGTAAACTCAAATTGTGACATTGACCTTTGAGGTACGGGTGTGGGTCTTACTTGCGACACGTCGTCATGTAATGTTGATCAATTGTGGCAAGTATCATTAAATCCATCTATGCATGACAAAGTAAAAGGCCGGATACAGATTCTCACAAACTCAAAGTGTTGTTAAACAAACTCCAATTGTGACCTTGACCTTTGAGTAACAGGTGTGGGTCTTACTCGCGACATGTCTTCATGTTATGTTGATCATTTGTAGCAAGTATCATTAAAATTCATTAAAATCCATCTATGCATGACAAAGTTACAGGCGTACACGAAATCTCACATAGACTCAGTGTATTCAAACAGACTCAAATTGTGACCTTGACCTTTGAGGTACGGGTGTGGGTCTTACTCCTGACATGTCATCATGTTATGTTGATCGTTTGTACCAAGAATCAACAAAATCAATCTATGCATGACAAAGATACACGTCCGAAATGAAATACCGGACGGAAGGACGGACGGACGCTGCGATTACTATATTCCATATATAAATGGGGGGGGGGGGGGGGGGGGGGAGCATAGTAAAAAAATAAATTCTGTTCCAAATCAGATATGGGGTGACGAATTAGCAATGATCTCTCTAAACTGTATCACATATATTGAATAAATCAGAGATACCACAGGAATCGATTATTTAACCTGTATAAACATGAGAAACGTTGTAAAATGGGATACAACACAGCCCTATTGGGAAGATTTCCATGCATTTATAGAGATTGATAGGGATTCTATTCTTACCCAAAAACACATGGATTATAAATTTATGAAAACAGAAACAACTTGAATTATTACTCAAATTAATATCGCTGGGCCTGATTAGCTCGGTCAGTTAGCGCATTTGACTATCAATCCAGGGGTCACAAGTTCAAATCCTTGCTCTGCCAGTTTCAATGATGATTGATCAATGACATTGCACATCACTGTCATTTGTCTCTCATAGCTGAATCAAGTGTGAAAGTTATCAGATTCTTGCAGAGATGGGTGTACTTGTTAAGTTTCTTGGATCCCAGGAAATAGTAATTAGTTCACTAACTTTTAGCCCTCAAATGGCATCAAAATGACACTAATAATCAAACTAATATCTTACCTATCTATCTAATTATTCACAGCTTAACATGTTAAAATTACATATCCATCAAATATAAAAAACTTCTTAAGAGTAACTTAACTATAAGTTTTTCAAAACATCACCACAGTAGCCACAGTCCTGGCATTGTTCCCCTCCGAGATTATCCTGTAAACTGTTCACATTCACAGTGTATTAAAATATGGTAGTGCTGGCAGGGTTTCAGTACAAACACTTCACAATCCTGCTGAAGGTAATTTTTGTACTATCCATGTTTAATTCCGCTAACAACAAAACTGTCTGTCTGCATGGTATAGTCTGTTGATGTCCACCTGGAGCCTATGGCATGTGGTTGAAAAGTATGAAAGTATCATCCCATTTGAAGAGATAACCTGGAGAGAGAAAAAAATCATTAAATGTTATTTAATCGTTTAAATTTCAATTGACTTTTGTTCAAGGCTATTCCATTTAAACATACAACCCCCCATGGAAGGCACTTTGAAATTGGACCCGCCCCCTTTTTAATGCATTTTATCAGCCCCCCCCCATTTTGAAAAACCCTCCCACCTTAGAAGTTTATTATTTTGCCGTCCATGGGGGGATGCATGTTTAAATGGAACAGCCATTACAAAATTTGCATATCTCAATAATGCACAGAAATTGTATACATTTATATAAAAAAACATCAGATTATCCGCCGCACACAATGTAATATTACATATTGATGAACACAGGATATACCTCAACCCTCTTGATGTAAGATGGCAATTAACCCATTACAACTGTTGAATTATCTAAATTTATATAGAAATTGTCACTACAGCAGGTATGTTTTGGTGCAGCAGATATATTACATTTTAACCTGTATATTACATTGTAACTTGTATATTGCATTACAATAAATATATCGTGTATATTGCATTGTAGCATGTATATTGTATTGTAACATGTAAACTATATTGTATATTGCATTGTTAGATGTATAGTACATTGTTAGATGTATAGTACATTGTTAGATGTATACTACATGTACATTGTTAGATGTGTATTGGATTGTAACATGGGTAATCTTATATGGCAAGTATGATTCATTGTTTCCTCCAAGTCATGCCCACTGATTTTGTTTTGAGATATAGGATAACAAACAGTATGGTTTATGTTATATAACTTATTTCTACTCACCGCCCCTCACAGCCTCAGTCATGGTCGCCTCAGCCTTGGTCGCCAGCTTGCTGCAATGGAGTGTGTTCCAAATATTTACAAAATTAATGTATCTTTGTTTGAAAGTGTAGTTAACAGGTCCACCATGACAACTAATTGGTAGTTCCACCATTATCTCCATATTTACACCTAAAGATGTAATCTGGACATCGTGGCTGATTCCTGTAATAACATATTGAACGTGTATATTTTTTTAATTTCGATAACTTAATATTTGCCTTTATTTACCATGTTTGTAAGGGTCTGGTTCTATGTAAATTCAAGAGGTATCTATTATCTGAATGGCAGTTTAAAACAAATTTCATTTGGGTATTTGTGGTGTTTATTGAAACCAGGATAAAAACAGTCTTTAAATCTATTGTGTAACATGTAAATACAGTCAACATGCCAATAACATACAGTAAAAAAATCAAAGACAACACAATATAGGTCAACTTCTATCTTTATTTCATTTAAAACAGTGACTAGAGTAGAGTAATAACCTTCCTAATTTGGCATTCAGCATTAATTGATAGTTCTAAGAATGATCACAGTGATGTCATATCACCGTGTGAGATCATGTAGTAACATGTGAGTGAGAATAAGCATTCACTGCCTCAATTAAACAAATTATATAATATTATATATGCAACTCGCTGCGCTTTATTTGTTTTTCTTACCTGAACTTAGGTTTCAAAGGTGGCATTTTGATAATGGCAGGTTATCATGCTAGCCTCACATTTGGTTTCATCTTTTAAAACCGCAGTTACGTGGCTGTACCAGAGGCGTCTTGTCCTAAAACATAATTCTGAAAACCTGGCATAAGACCTTTAAAACTTGTAAACATGCATGTGTTATCAGCAAAATTATTGCCACGTATGCAGGAGGTTTTAGATTCGATAGCCAGTGTGATATACTTACTGATATTTCACACACAACAAGAGTAGTTTTAAGATTGAACAGATCAGTGCCAGAGTATTGAGAGCGACTGTGACATGAAGTCTCATGTACACATTATTTTAGTTAAATAGTGGTTAAAGAACAAGCATAGAGCTGACTGCCTCAATTAGAAAACATAATTGCAGTAAAACCTGTATAAGCGGTCACCTCCATTAAGCAGCCACTATTTGAAGCAGCCACATCCTGCATTAAATAACAACCTGTCTTAAAAGGCCACTTTTGCTTCTTACCTTGACTGGCTGCTTAACACAGGTTTTACTGTATTCAAATATGAACTTGTTTATGAATTACAAATATAAAATGTTTTAGAGCTACTTTCAGATGCACACTCCACTTCAATGTTATTGACAGTTTGATGTTCTTCAATTTGACCAGGATGACAGTTAATAATAATCAATAATGTTGATGTGTAGACCCGAGTATATTTAGCTCCAGGTTGTTTTTTTTAAAATTCAAAATATATACATTTAAACTAAGATGTATTTCATACATTCATTTACATGTAATTGACGATGATTGATGCCTGCCTTGCATTGAGAATTCATGGATGTTCGGATTCCTGGCCATCATACCAAATCATTTTAGGCTCGTACTAATAGATTTTGTTGTTATATTGGTCTTTAAAACCAGAAACAAATATATCCAAGAGTAGACAAACCAGTACCATGAAAGTCTCTTGTTGGGAGTATCTAATCTTTGACAACAGTTTAAGGCCTTATCTTACCTGAATGTAAGCAGCTCTGCCTTTTAATCAGAATGGCAATTTCGCATTTTCATTTTCATGGACAATGGTGATGTGTCATTAAGTTATCTAGATTTATTTATTGAGTATAAAGTTTACATGTACTGTCTACATAGACTGGATGATGTTTAGAGGCATTTGTGTTTTATGTAGGCTCTCCATAATACATAACTTAATGTGTTGTTGAGCAGCAAACAGACCCTTGATGACATGTTTTCTAAGTATGGTAGTTTATTGATGAAGTCAGTGTGTTACATCATCGTTTGATTTTTTGAATGCGTTATGTTTTGTCTTGTATATAATATAAGCACATATAAGCATATACACACACCAATACTCAGAAATAGTGTACACACTTGTAACAGTTTACATGTCAATTACAGCTGCTCAATATAAAAACACTCATCTTGCATTTTGATCACTACAAGAATGCATATTAAGTACAAATACACAGCATCATAATATATATGTAAAATACATTTTATACTTGCCTTCATTGATTTGTTAGTTTGTGAGCAACCGATCATTGATGACACAATACTAAAGTTTGGTAAATCAGGTCAGCCCAATTTTACTTTTGAGTTGTATCAGATGCTGCAATACAAGTAGCTCATCTTCCTCGTTTAGTTTCGATGTTAACTTTTATAATTTGTTATGTTCATACCCCAATGTGAGAATAATGTCCTAAATAAGAAAAACTGTGAATGAAACACTATTTTACCCAAGTTATTTCTATCTGCATACTTCTTATTTTGCCTTTATCTGAGATTGAATTTGAAATATGTGCAGTTATTTCTTAATCTGTGTTAGCACCTGGGATTAACAAAACCAACATTATGATTAGTTAACGTAAGAAAAAGATAAATGAAAAGATATTTTTTCGTACATATTGGTGGACTTTTATTAATCTTTAGTATAACTGCATCTGTCAACGGTTGCCTCACAACACATATGATACTGGTTCTTGCATCTGTCAGTGGTTGCCTCACAACACATATGATACTGGTTCTCATATCTGTCAGCGGTTGTCTCACAATACATGAAACTGGTTTTCGCATCTGTCAGCAGTTGTCTCAGAGCACATTAAACTGGTTCTCGCATCTGTTAGTGGTTGCCTAACAACACATGTGATACTGGTTCTCTCATCTGTCAGTGGTTGTCTCACAACTCATATGATACTGTTTTTTTCATCTGTCAGCAGTTGTCTCACAACACATGATACTGGTTCTCGCATCTGTCAGTGGTTGCCTCAAAACACATGACACTGGTTCTCGCATCTGTCAGCAGTTGCCTCACAGCACATGTGATGCTGGTTCTCGCATCTGTCAGCAGTTCTTGCATCTGTTAAAGCAGTCAGAATTAAAAGACACAACAAATATGACAAATAAAACTGAAAAACAAGAAAACAAAGAAGATTATAAGGAGAAACATTTTACATTTCAAGTCACTTCATTCTGTCCTTTTCTGTAAAAGAATCTGAAATACATGCTGTGCAGATTATCTGCCATATGTGGTTTGAAAAAAAGAAATGGAACAAATACAAAAAAAAAATACATCTATGTCTTTTCAACTTCTTTCTTCATCAGTAACAATGCCAAGGATATATTAAAGCAGCATATTAGTTAACATGAAACACATGGACACAATACATGTTAGAAAATGGAGATTATTAGTTAACATGAAGCACATGGACACAATACATGTTAGAAAATGGAGATTATTAGCTAACATGAAACACACGAACACAATACATGTTAGAAAATGGAGATTATTAATTAACATGAAACACACGGACACAATACATTTTAGAAAATGGAGATCATTAGTTAACATGAAACACACGGACACGATACATGTTAGAAAGTGGAAATTATTAGTTAACATGAAACACATGGACACAATCCTCATTAGAAAATGGAGACATACCTCATCCATATACTGCTGGTCGTCTTCTTCCTTCACCTGTGGAGGCATATAAACAAAAAACAGCAGCTGAAAATCATTGAACTGGAACACAAAGACAATATGCGCATCTCCACTTGGTAGTGATGCATCCAAGCAAGTTTCATAAAATTCCAACAAGGGGTTGTAGAGAAATAGTGCGTTACAAGAATTTGGTCACAGATAGAATTAAAGGGCCATAACACTGTGAAAAATCATCAAACCGGAACATAAAGACAATATGCACATCTGCACTTGGTAATGATGCATCCTAGCAAGTTTTATAAAATTCCAACCTAAGGTTGTAGAGAAATAGCATGGATAACAATTTGGACACAGACTCAATTAAAGGGCCATAACTCTTTAAAAAAATAATCGAACTGGAACACAAAAACAATATGCGCATCTGCACTTGGTAGTGATGCATCCTAGCAAGTTTTATAAAATTCCAACATTGGGTTGCAGAGCTCCAGATAATTTTTTAAGTCAATGAGTAATTACTCATCAAAATCAGAGTAGATGAGTACTCTTGAGTTTTTCAGAATAGTAATGAGTAATGCACATATGATATACAACCAAACCTGTGTTTAGTTGCAGCATACAGTGGGGATGTACTATAATGGCCCCTTAGAGCATGTGGTTACTGAATACAGACCAAGTTTGGCTGTAAATATAAAACAAACATGTTTGGCTGCTTAACACAAGAGACTGCGTAACGGAGGTAATTGCAAACTCCTGTTAAATTGCTAAGATATTTTGAGTTTAGCTGTTCAAATGGACATCAAACTTTCCATTTTGCCTTTTATCTTTTATCAGTCATTTTACTTCTCAATCTTTGGATTTGCTTTCCAAAGTTGGTGTCCCATCAAGAAAAAAATCAAGCAACTTTGCGACGTTGTTTATTAATTGCATAGACTGGGTCACCATTATAACTGGTAAAATTTATCACTGGAGTGAGTTTAATTGAAACCATTCAACTATTTATTTATGCGGATAAGTTAAAAAATTAAGTGCATTTTCAGAGAATGTAAACTTACTTACGCATATAGAAATTGATTTTGGCGTAAAACTCATTGCTTATGCGTAATTGATACGAACGTTAAACAAATCTTGTACGTATCCACAAATTTTAATGCATCATATAAGCAGAAACACATCTTATCTGGAGCTCTGGGGTTGTAGAGAAATAGCGCGGACAAAAATTTTTTCACAGACAGAATCAAAGGGCTACAACTACGATGTAGAGAAATAGCCTGGACAAGAACTTGGGGACGGACGGACAGATAAACAGACAGATGCACGCACACAAGAAACAGTGACTTCATGCTTCCCCCTTTGGGGGAGCATAATAAAATGAAGACAGCGGTGAATATATGACGATGTGGATGGATCTATTGTCTCTTCATGCTTCATCTGTGATAAAATGCAGAAATATGATCAAAACATTTAGCTTATTCTGACTGATGGTTCTTTCCTTTTCCTTTATTAATAGCAATAAGTATGTTGACTTCTGTCTGAGATAGTCTGTTACTATCGCAACTTTTCATTGGTATATCAGCTATCCCATATTGTATCAGTGTATTATCCTGTCTTTATTCTAGCAATGTTGCCTTCAGTCTGAGGTAAGGTCTGTTCCTACTGCAATGATCCATTGGTATATTTGCTATTCCATATTGTATCAAAGTGCTGTCCTTTGTTCTTTATGGCAATGTTGTCTTCAGTTTGAGGTAGAGTCTGTTCCTACTGCAAAGATTCATTGGTATATCCGGTATCCCATATTGTATCAGTGTGTTGTCCTTTCTTCCTTCTGGCAATGTTGTCTTCAGTTTTTTTTCTCTGCAACGATCTATTGCTAGAAAGGCTATTCCATAGTGCCGGGGTGTTTTTCCATTCTTTTTTTCTATGCTGAATAATTTGTTGTCTTCATATTTCATACATAGCGAGTGTAGAATAAAAAAAAAAAAAAAACACTGTTATTTAAATGGAAACAAAAACACTGTAATTACAAAAGAAAATTGATATTTACTCACATCATGTTACTGTCATCGATTTTTTTTATATCTGAGATCACATCTGGAATTGAAAGAAAGCAGCAGAGAAGGTAAGTAGAAATAAAGCAATCACATAACTCACCATAGATAAAAGAAAACATTTTACTTACAACTTTGTTGATGAATTTTGTCATCTAAATTCTTAATCTATAAGGATTGTAGAAATTAAAAACAAGAAATGTCACTGGTAAGTGCCAAATGCCCCTCAAGTGTTCTAAACTAAAATAACAATTTATTTTAAAAGTAGATATTTAAATATATCAATGAAAATCATGAGTAATGGACTAATGTTGCAGACTGGACACATAATTCCACTTTTTTTTTACATTAAAGTGTGACCTTGAACTTTGTGTGACCTTGACATATGTACAGGCCTGGGTATTGCAGGTGACACATCATCAGAGCATGTTGATCATTTGCTTGTAATTTTAAAATCCTTCCATATATTGTAAAGTAAAAGTTTAAAGGGATTATATTGGCAAGTAACACAAACACACTGTTAATCCAGACTTTTCCTGTATGCAGTGTGCACAAAATAATGCTTATATATTAACGTATAACCTTTATTTACTTTAAAGTTATCAAATTTGCAGTAATTGAATATTGGCCAAAACTTTAATAGGTCACGCAATAAAGTATTGTGGTACGTTGAAAATGGCAAATGTAAACGAAAACAAAAATGTGGCTTCAGAAACCTGATGTTTGTAATAGAGTTAATGCAATTAGACACTTTAGCCGCGTATATTTCTAAGTTATAAGTGTATCTTCATGCTGGGCGTGTGTATTTAGGACAGAGAATTGACGGTAATATGCCAATATAATCTCTTTAATAAACAGGGCTGCGTATTGTAATACATGAAAAAAAAAAGTTGAAATTGGGCAGAGAACTTCATTCGATAAAAAAAAAAAATTTAATTGCTTTAAATATCTTTAAAAAAAATTAAAATGGATAAAAGCATCTCGTTATATTAAGAAATAAAATCCGAATGGTTTGGTATGTTGAATAAACCCAAAATATGATAAACTCAATAACTGAATTGGAGTGATGAACTTGAAATGAAATAAATATTGTATTGTTTGAACGATAAAGCATTATATTACATACATGAACGTGCACACATATGGAATTTATGAATAAAACCAGTATGTAGTTGTAAAATTAAATGAACGCCCCTATGTACTGTACAGGTTCACATTCATTATATTAGATGCAGCACAATTCATTCCACTATGAAACCGATTGAAACACTCACAGAAGGAGTTACATTGTTGTTTGGTATTTCCATCGCTTTCAACTATGATATTTCTAGGTCAGTTAACTGAGAAATACATATAAAATTATCATGAAACATAGTGAAACTTATATACATAACAAATAGTCACTTTAATAGTGTCACACAAAGCAATATGTGACAATAATATTGAACATTGAGTAGTTAGCTGTACAATAATCCCACAGATATAAAGTGCCACTTACAAGCTACTTTTCATATCTCGCGGGGGAAAATCATGGCATGTCAGACGATTCTTCGACTTTAAAATTGTAAATACCAGTCGTGAACCATTTGTCATCATACATGCGCTGTATATTTCAATTACAAACATACAAAATACACTCTTAATAATACTCTTAACTAACAATACTATTAAAACACTTCGTAAAACAAGTATTGTGCGACAACTTCGTCCAAATTATACAAAAGCTAATGGCATGTGTATGACTTCCGGTTGATATGTAAATAACAAACCCTACTAAAATTGCTATTGATTATTGTTGTCATCACATGTATTTCAATACTTATGTTTATAATTTGTTTTCCATTGTTGGATAGAAAATATTAAAGTTAAATAGGAAATATCGAATATATTGAATATGGATTTGTATTTCGTGGATATCACCCACTATAACTGGTGAATGTGATGCTCTTTTTCTCAGGTTATAGGCAGTAGCGCATCTATATAACTGATAGGCTCAAAGGCTCGGGTCGACACATACTTTTCAGATGCAGTTTTTTTATTAACAAATTCAAAAATAAATAAGGTTCAAAATTGTTTATGTCTCAAATAATTGCCTACACGCACCAGAGTTATTCTACACACAAATCAAAAGCACGCCCTGGCCCCTCTAGTTTTATGCTAGCTACACCCCTCTTAACTGAGCCTTAACAATTTACAACGTTGTTCGCCCTCATGATTTCATGTATTTATGTGAACTAAGTGAACAAACGATATTGAATACGACTTGTTTGATCGAAAATGCTAGAAACCAAATCAATGTATTTTAATGTAGACCCCCTACTGCATGGTACACATTTGCTGGTCTTTTGTTTATTCCTACCCATCTGGCGCGATAGTCTAACTCTCAGTTTTGAGAATTAAATTCAATGTAATATTTTCCATATTGGTCTGAGAACTTGTATCTTGCTATCTGCAACATACTAAATTCCTTATTTAAATACATGGTCACTATTTCTATTTATTTTTATTATGCACTGAAAAATTCATATGTGTCATTAAGTCACTGGAGAAGGTCACTGATTATGCTTATTTATTGCTTCATAAAAATGAACATCTAGGTATGCGCTTGTAACTTTAATATAAGGTTGAAAGTATACTGTTTGAATATGAACGTCATATATTTCTCTCAACATGTTCATGTAATTAAGTCACTTGTGTGATGTGACAAATTTGGAAAAAAAGGAAGAACTGGAGAAGAACAAGAGAAGATATGACGGTTACAACCTCGCTAAAATACAAGTTAATGTGAAAATCTGCAGACAATATTGTAAATACCTTGGTGTTGGCCGAGTGTCCTGTTCAAACTGATATTTTTCTAACACCACTTCCAGCGGGTTTACGATTTGAGTGAATATCAAACCTCTCCCACTGGTCAGTGACATCACATGCTTGTTCATAACAATATCGAACACACCGCAAGTTAATTGTAGTCGCCCACCCCTTGTCACACCGCATGCTGTTGTATATAAGCTTATTTTCACCTGTAGGCAAAATAACCTTACACTATACACAACACATAATTAAATCAAAGTACATCAAATACTGAAACCGGGGCTGGTATTCACCAACCATTCTTAAGAATATTCCTAGACTTGAACTCAAGAATGAGTTTTGAAAAACAGCTTTGGAGACCAAATTTTGCAAGCATGTATGGACACCTAATATATAGTCAAATAAACAAGTGTTCGATCTACCATGGTAAACTAAATATCTAAGGTTGAAATTTGGATGTTTAAGCTCAAATCTAGGAATATTCTCAAGAATGGTTGGTGAATGCGACCCCGACAAACAATGGTTAAGTAGAAATGAAGCAATAAAGTGTATGTCAGATGTAGCTCGAACTTTATACAATAACAAGAACATAGACAGTATAAGTCACATTAACCACACGTATGTCACGTGTATCCACGTATGTCACGTGTACCACCGTATGTCACGTGTACCCACGTATGTCACGTGTACCACCGAACCCTGACAAACAATGGTTAAGTAGAAATGAAACAATGAAGTGTGTGTCAGATGTAGCTCGAACATTATACAATAACAAGAACATAGGCAGTATTAGTCACATTAACCACACGTATGTCACGTGTACCCACGTTTGTCTCGTGTACCACCGTATGTCACGTGTACTACCGTATGCCACGTGTACCCACGTATGCCACGTGTACCAACGACCCCTGACAAACAATGGTTAAATCGAAATGAAGCAATAAAGTGTGTGTCAGATGTATCTCGAACATTATACAATAACAAGAACACAGGCAGTATAAGTCACATTAACCACACGTGTGTCACGTGTACCCACGTATGTCACGTGTACCTACGTATGTCACGTGAACCCACGTATGCCACGTGTACCAACGACCCTACTCTCCTTTGCATCGTTCGTATATAACTATGTCATATTCTCACTCGAGGGTGATTTAAACGAAGAGGAAATCGTCCGCTGAGTTGGGAGAGTACAACGACCCCTGACAAACAATGATTAAGTCGAAATGAAACAATAAAGTGTGTGTCAGATGTAGCTCGAACATTATACAATAACGAGAACATAGACAGATTAGTCACATTACCACCGTATTTCATGTGTACCCAAGTATATCACGTGTACCAACGAACCCGATTGGAGAGCTTTTCGACTCTAGCAGACATGTTTTTCCGTGAGCATGGGATTTTATAGACACATGTAAAATATTGTAATCAGCACTTGAGATATATTACAACAATAAACATGCAAATGCGAAAATTACGGAGACAGAACTGTTTTAACTTGTAAAATGTCACTTTGTCCGACGATTTCCACATCTACGAAGCAAATATCTCAAATATCCCTCAATCATTTTTATTTTAACTCACAGGGGATACATTTATATATCAGGCAAAGCAAACAACGTTCCCCGATTTCAAATAAATTGTGTCATATAAGATAATTACCTAAAGAATACTACCACTTACCATAATTTCAACGGCTTTTATCTGTCAAATGTATCACCGGAAGCGCGAAGAACAAGAACATTTTTGAGCGGAGTTTAATGCCATTCTCAACACATTTCAGATCATCTGTGGCACATCCAGTTTTATTGGTGGAGAAAGACCCCAGAACATCAAAACCCTCGTCCTTCCGCAAGTAACTGGCAAACTTTCTCACATAAAGGTTTTGGAGCGAGCGGGTCTCGAACCTCCGACCTTAGAAATAATCTATAAGTTACATCTACCTCTTGGTACATATATCCCAGCAGTATTCATTATATTTGGGGTCCTCCTTGACCGAGCGTTCTAAGGCGCCGTCTCAAGGTCACTCACCTCATCTTTTGATATAAAAAAGAAGTCAGAGAAATCAGTTTCCAAGTTAAATTATGTATTTAAAAAGTTTCATCTCCAATTTAATGATGTATTTCACGGTGGCGAAGCACCGCGACTTTATGTTATAGAGTGTTGCAATATATCAGAGGAAAAGTACCCGCTTCAGGTCACGTTTTTGTCGATAACTAAAGTCAATATTGTATGTCATTGGCATATAAGATACATCCAACATTATGAAAAATAAAAAAATTCATTGTACAGCTATTGTTTATTACTATTATGATTATATATTTTTCATTTTTCGTGTGTGTTATACGATGGATTGAACATAGATTTGAAAAAAGAGTTAGAGAAAAAGAGAAAGAAATCAGATGGGAGTGGGGGAACTAACCAATGTCCGTTACTCCTGTCTGTGACGTAGACACGTTTATGGGCCTCGTGGACAACTGACTTGTTAGAATTAGGTTAATCATTAAATCAAGACTTTACTTTATCTTTATATTTAAGGTAACATGTTTCAATTGACATGAACGTTTCCTGATCATAATTATGGTGGCGTTACCAAAACCAGGCCATATTCCGGTTCATCATTTCCATCACAAGTAAACATACACTGAAATGCGCTTCACACCGTTATGGTCTTATGTAATCTGCACACCTAACTAGAAAATATGAAATCAACGTCGATGATGGTGACCCTATTAGTTCAAATACCAATGGGCCTATTTTAAAAGAAACACAGAACAAACAAACACAATATAATGAAAAACAAAAGAAACGCTTCCACAATGATTCGAACATTTGACCTCCCGCTTCCGATGCAGAGGTCTCAGTCACTAGGCCATGCAAGAAATTAGATATTTCTCTCTTGGCATAATGAAGATAAAAATTTGTTATCGCTTTTTATTTGCAAGAAATTTAACTCAAAAGTTTACGGGCAGAGTCAAGACAAAATGGGCCCGGTTTAAGATTAGATATGTTTTATTCATAGATTTTATGATTCAAATATGGGCCGCCCTGAATACCATCGGTGCTTCATATCAAATTTACAAATCAATACCGCATACATGATCTCCTGATCCCCACTCGCAATACAGGCTAGACATCTACGCCTCACAGACGACATTTTTACCGTGTCCAATCGTTTCTGGAGGAGGCAGTTGAGGTTACGTTGGATGACGGTGAAATAGCGTTAAATGCTAGCGGGATTCGCGACCAGTGGTAAGAAAACTAACAAATTCTAACTTTTGTTCATATTTTTTTTAAAATCTGAGTCGAGCAAGATGATGTAACATTTCTGATCACTCGGCAGGAACCGAACTTTTACAGCCTGTAGCCGTTTTCTTTATCATTCGGGAAATACCAGGAATTTTCTGTGGAAATACTGGAACGAGTGTTTTAAAAGTGCAAAAACTGTCTTGTTACTGGACATAATTTAATATATCATTCTCTGTTATAGACAACATCCTCTTTTTCTCATACTAGGTCTTTTACTGGTGTAAAAAATGATTTAGTGACAGTTTTATGGTGGGAAATCAGTGTAACACTGGAGGAAATGGTGGAGCTGTAAAAAAGATTCGTAACGCTTGAGGATGTTGGGCTTTTTTAAAGCCCTTTTTCTGAGGTTCATCGTGAATGCGGTCAAAAAGAACCATCTAAGCATAGTTAAGTGTAATCAGTTACCTGAAATGCTTATGACATTGGTTAGTGACAGTCATTACCCTTTACACGTATGTCTTCTTTATTAGGCTTACCATATGAACAGTTTTGTGACATCGAAATTTGTTACCAGATTATTATGCTTATTCTAATGTTAATCAAACGTATTGACGATATCAATGTAAATTTTATACTGTTCAGATAGCACCATTATCACTCGAGTTATGTCCCTCAATTAATCAAAAGTGTCGAAACTGGCGATGTACACTCAGTAACAAAGGCATTAATATTCCAATCGTGGTAACGTATCAAGTACTAATTACCTAAATAGAACAACAAGTAAAATATGCTGGGGAATGATAGATAACTGATAAGGAAACTTCTTTGATATTTTATATTAATAGTGTTCATAGTTACACAGTATATAGCAATCACAATTGACGGTTTATTCCATTTATATACAGTTTTGATCTAATTATTCAGTTTATAATAAATGTCGGCGTACAAAACCGTCTTCACGCAATTGTCTGCGATTATATTTTTAACCGCTCTGCTACTCATTCCTGTAAACGCTACCTCTGTGTTATGTCGGTCACAACAATTTTAACTATTTGTTGCCAATATATATGCTTCTACCTTTTCTAAAAACGACAAATGTATGGGATACTATTGTCATATGGGTTGTGGTCGCGCGCATTTGTAGTGTATAGAGTTAAAAGTTATAATTTGTAATATATTACAGTAGGTTTTTCAGTCTGTCTGCAGTATTTTATATATAGATTTTTTATTTATTCTTGTGTTGTTGTTTTGTTGTTGTTTTCTTTAATTTTTGTCCTTTGGTGAAGGCGTAAAGTCGGAAGCTAGCTAAGGACATCACGTTATAAGTTTTAGCACTGTACAATGGTAATTCTCTCTACTGTATTCACTATTTCTACCATTTATGTATCCTTCGTGGATCCGGTGCTCCTTAAAGGTGTTTTGTTAGACATATGATTCTCCCTATCATATTTCAATAGGCAACAATAGTCATATCATCATCAAATAGTTAATTACATATACTATATTTCAATAAGTAACACTAATCATATCGTCATCAAATATTCAGTGACATATATATGTATATACATAATGTATTTCAAAAGGCAACCTTAATCGTACCATCGTCAAAAGGTCAGTGACGTAGATGTATATTGTATTTTGATAGCGTCACTGATCACCAACATATATTAACAACACAACCAATAGTCAGTGTCATGAAGATGTACTACCAACAGTCCTGCTAGCAATCAACATAGATTCATAGTCGATTATTAGTGGTTTCTAGATATACTATAGTCCAATGGTCCTATTGATTGTCATTAAATAATTAGTTGTATCAAGATATAATATAGTAAATTAGTTCTCAACAATCATACATTAAAGATTACAAGCAGTTCAAATTATCATTTACTGCTTTATGAGACAATCACAAGGCAATTGGAAATATGTTTATAAATAATGTTACACATCAACAAGCAGACAATATTTTACTTGTTATCATACACTGTGATAAACAGAATTCAATTATTTAAATTATTCATAATTGTTATCAATTTCCGTTCCAGCATCTGCATGTGACATTCAGATATTGCTTTTTGTCGGACGAGATTCACTGCTTTCTCTAATGTAATTATATAGTGACGGTGATGTTGTCTGCAGTTTGAGGTAGTCTGTTCCTTCTGCAACGATCCATTGCTAGAAAGGCTATTCCATAGTGCCGGCGTGTTTTTCCATTTTTTTTTCTCTGCAACGATCCATTGCTAGAAAGGCTATTCCATAGTGCCGGCGTGTTTTTCCATTTTTTTTTCTATGCTGAATAATTTGTTGTCTTCATATTTCATACATAGCGAGTGTAGAATAAAAAACAGCAACAAACACTGTTATTTAAATGGAAACAAAAACACTGTAATTACAAAAGAAAATTGATATTTACTCACATCTTAGATGTTACTGTCATCGATTTTTTTTCTTTATCTGAGATCACATCTAGAATTGAAAGAAAGCAGCAGAAAAGGTAAGTAGAAATAAAGCAATCGCATAACTCACCATAGATAAAAGAAAACATTTTACTTACATCTTTGTTGATGAATTTTGTCATCTAAATTCTTAATCTATAAGGATTGTAGAAATTAAAAACAAGAAATGTCACTGGTAAGTGCCAAATGTGTCACATAATCGACTCAACAACTCTTGTATATCATAAGTAAATTTTATTCACATAATTATAAAGTTCTCATAAGTTCAAAGTCACAAGCTAACATTTTTTAAACTCGCTACTGCTCGTTTTAACTAAACCTAGTCTAACTAACATCTTACTCTGACCGTGGCTCAAACTCAACTCCCTGTCCCCTCTATGCTAAAACCAGTCCCTGATTGAATAAACAGCTATTCTCTCATTGGACAATTAATTCCTATATTACTATTGGTCAGTTAACTAATTACCGATCTTAAAGTCCAGCCCACAATTACCTTGACAGCAATACATCAAGATAACCCTAGGCTATCATTTATCTCCAGTAAACTGTCATCCTATCTCATTAAACTGTCATAGATTCAAGATTCAAGATTTCTTTATTTATACGTATAATGTTTCTCAATACATACATATATCAATATATTTATTTATGTCAAATGAAGTATCTTCAATTCTAACATCTCACTAGCATCCCATAATGTTACATTCCTTCCATATTTAAGATAAAACATATATTTACTAAATTAAATATATTTTTCTCTAATGTAGTCAGATTATTTTTTGATTACACTTATATCAGTTCTGCCACAGACCCGAATACGGTAACTGGCAGTAATTAAGCGACAATTACTTTCTCTCTGAGGTGTCAAACATAGAATATGCCTCAAACAGCGGATATGCCAATCAGTGATAAATCTCTAATTACTCTAGAATTTCCTGGTTTGAGTTCAATCAAGATATGGCAATTATTTTTTGCTATCTAGTTAGTATATATATTTTCCAAATTCTGGATCTTATCATAAACACTTCATTGTTTAAGACAGATGTACACAGATATACACTGAAGTAAGATTTTGCAATTTTTACTGATTGTAAATTGTTTTAACTTTAAATCACTTTGATTAGTTTCTAAACTTGTGACAATTTATTGTTTCTTCTATTATAATTTTCTACCTTGTTCTATCAAAGCTTATATTTATTATATAAATATTATACGCCCATATCAAATAAGAAAATATTTAATAGATGAATATATCTAAACTTCTATTTCATACTCTACTCTCTACTTTAATATCAACGTGAAAACGGGAAAATTAAATTCTTGTAATTCATAAACTCTACCTAAGCAATACTATCTTACCGAACAATAACAATAATAATCATGAAATCAATAACAGTATAAACAACCCGTCACCACAAAATGTAAATATAATCAAAGTAAAATGTCGACACAAAATCAATAATGTTCTTTGTAGTATAACTGATCATCTTATTATTGTTCATATGTCTGTTTCTGCGTTGCCTTCATTGTTCTTCTTCGAAGTTTCGGTATAAGTTCATATTTGAAGTGTGCTGCTTAGCGTTCATATATTGAAATCAAAGTATCAAAACTACCGGAAGCCATTATTTGAATTTAATTTTGTAACACCGGACATTTAATATTAATTGATAACACAATTTTCCTTTTAACCTTGGAATTGAAATTTGTTTATTGGTATAACACAATTTTCTGGACACATTAATTGATTTCTTAACACAAGACTTCACTATTGTTGAGAATTGGTTTTGCTGGTAAACAGCTGACACTGCATGTAGCCAGGAGGATAAGGCGTTGTTCATCTGTCTATTGTTAAGCGTAAATAGATGTCCACAATATGCCCCGAGCTGGTGGAAGTTGTCATCCTTGACAGGTTGGAAACCTGGCCCTGGTAGAAGTTATCATCCGTGACAACTTAATGTGCCCCACATTCGTTGTTTACTTATGTGACATCAATATGGCCATGTTGACATAAATTTAATGGTACAGGATACCTTTGACAGTTTATCATTAAGCTAATGTTGTTTATAATGTTCCCCGCAGGTTCATTTTGGACAGTAATTGCTGTGTTTGTCCAACAAATTGTTCTTGCTGTGACATGTTGACTGGTATCAACTTTTGACCGCTGGTGCCTTTATAATATAAAAGTTATTTACACAATAATGTCATTATATCGCCATGTTGATATATTGATTTTAATGACTGTTTTATGTAGTCATTAACTGGACACACGCACATTGTTTACAATATTGTAAGTTCGGTGCAGTTTTGAATAAACTGACTAGCAAAAATCTGTGCTTTCGAAGTTTCGAACCGCTTTGTGCTTAAAATGTGATCCCATTTCTACAAATACTAATTTTGACAAACCTCCATATTGCTTCTGATAATTATATCATAGTCTTTTTTCCCATATATACCACTTTGGTATACATCAATAATTAGTATTTAGAAGAAAAAACATAATTTACTTCTGTAATAGAAGTTTACAATAATTATACTTTATATAATTTTCTGCTCCCATATATGTAAATATATATATATATACTTCTCTGTTCCCCTTCAACCATAATAATATTTTCAAGTTATAAATGTTTTATAACTTACAAGCCTTTGTGTTTTCCTACAACATATTTACTATTGATTTTAACAATTTATTTGCAGTAAGCGATTTCCTAGGTCTAACTTGTCTCAGATTAACATGTTTTGATAGTATATTTCTTTGTTTTATGTTATTAATTGACATTTTAGCCTCATCGCTGATTTGGTTTACATTTGCCATATCAGTCATATCTTGATTACTATTTGATTCATGCTCTTGGTCGCTTGTGCTACTTGCTGAAGCCATATTGGCCAAATCAGACTCCTCAGATTTAGTATCAGAATTTTCCTTGTTTTGATTTCTCAATCTCTTAGCAAACTCTAATAATGGTATATCACTTTCATCACTGGAATTTAATCTTTGGTTTCTATACCGTTTTGTTAGACGCTTGAGTGGGGATTCTACTGGGATTTCAGAACCTGTTTCTGAATCAGAACTAACCGGAGGTGCAACAAAATATTTTTTTCGGACTGGCCGGTGTCTTGTTTGAGCCTCTGGAATGACCCATTCGTTAACATTTGCTTTAATTAACTGTGACGCATGCGCTTTCGTAGTTGAACCAGTTAACTGATTACGTATGATGAAAGTGACAGGAGATCTTTCTTTAGTAATTCTGTAAAATGCATTCCAATTTTTATCTAACTTTGAACTCTTTTTGTGGTTTTTATAAAATACCGCGTCTCCTATTTTAAGTAAAACTTCTGACCTATTTGTATTTTTATATTTATTTTGCTTTTGTTTGACCTTCTGCAATTGTTGGTGTACAAACGTAAATGCCTTATGTTGTTGTTCTAATAATATCTTATGAACATCTTCACCAAGGTATTTGCGCCTTGGGCTCAACAGATTATCGAGAGGCAGTGTTGGGTCTCTATTATACAACAATACAAATGGACTTAGCCCTGTCGCTTCACTGACGTTAAACCTAATTGCACTTAAAACTTGTGGTAAAAAAAGGTCCCACCTACTTGTGTTTTCACGAACTAATTTTGCAAGAATATCTTTTAGAACTCGATGATATCTTTCTATCTTACCATTTGACTCTGGGTGATAAAAAGACGTTTTAACATGGTGAATGTTTAATGTTTCCAGGGTTTCTTGGACAGAACGATTACAAAATTCGGTTCCATTATCTGACAAAAGTACAAAAGGCGTTGAATGCCTTGGGATTATCTCTTGGATAATTATATGACTGATTGAATCTGCGCTTTTATCGCTCAGTGGAAAAGCCTCTAGCCAGCCACTGTATAAATCCATAAAACTTAAAATATATTTGTTGTTAGACAGCGTTATTGGCAAAGGACCAGTAATATCCATAGCAACCTTAGCGAAAGGGAAACTTTGTTGATCTGTGTCTTGAAGTGGAGCCTTAACAGCTTTCAGATTTCTTTCTTTACATATTAGACAACTCCCGACGTAATCACAAAGGTCCTTAAACATATTTGGCCAGTAATATTTTACCTTGATGGTGTCAAAACATTTATTGCTCCCCATATGCCCATTAGCTAGATGAAATTGATCCATGACATCAGCCCTCAGGTGATTATGAATGAATAACCTAAGTTGGGGGTTTTCTTTTACATCAGATATGTAATACAATAATTCATCTATAATAATGTAATTATTCCAGACCGTTTTGACCGTTTTGCCAGTATTCAGTTGACCTATAATGTCAGTTATTACTTCATCCTTCGATTGTTCAGTGACCATGTTGAAAGTCTCGAATGTTTTGACACGTTCTGTTGGTTCTTGTCTAAGGTTTAAATCAACACCCGTATATGCTCTTGTGTTTAACTGATTTGTGTTTACAGTGTTTATCTGAAACCTACGGTCATTTTCATCTTCTAATGCTATCTCCGCGCTAGAACCTACTGCTAACGCTTCTGATTCTGGTATTCTAGACAATAAATCTGCTGAAACATTTTTACGACCATCGATAAATTCAATCTTCGCGTTATATGCTGATATTGCTAATGACCAAAGCTGTATTTGTTTATTTTGATTTGTGATTCTAAAACATATTTCAACGGTTTATGATTGCAAAATATTGTGAAAGTAGCTCCATATAGATAATGATCTTACTTTGACAGTGAAAAGTAAATTGCGAAACGTTCTCTGACTATTGTTGGCCATTTTTGTTGTGTTTTACTTAATTTGTGTGACAAGTAATATATCGGCAACAGATTACTACTATCTAAATCTGAAATACTTTCATCTACTGGTTGTGATAAGACACTTCCAATTGCAAAATTACTGGCGTCAGTATGTAAAACATATCTTTTATCTGGATTTGGATGTGATAGTAGAGGTAATGAACCAAGACGTTCTTTTATTATTTCAAAAGCATTTTGACAGTTTAAATCCCATTTAAATCTTGCAAATTTCTTTGTCAATTCTATGAGCGGATTTGCTATCTTTGAAAATCCTTGAATAAATCTTCTGTAATAACCAGCCATCCCGATAAAGGATCTTACTTCTCTAACAGACGTAGGCGCTTTTAGTGTTTTTATTGCTTTGACCTTCCCTATATCTGGGCGAATACCATTTTCACTGATTAGAAAACCTAGATAATTTACTTCAGCTTGTAAAAAATTGCATTTACTGATTTTGAGTTTCAAATCATGCTTTCGTAGTTTGGTGAAAACCTTGTTGATATGTTCGTAATGAGTTCCTAAATTTGGGCTATATATGATAATGTCATCTAGATACGCAAAAGCAAAACCTTCACACCCTTCTAATACTGTATTCATTAGCTCCATAAACACAGACGGACTCGAATGCAACCCAAACGGAACAACATTAAATTCATACAAGCCTTTATGACATACAAAAGCTGTCTTATGTCGATCCGTGGAATCTTTATGGACCTGCCAGAAGCCACTCTTTAAATCTAACGTAGTAAAGTATTTTGCGTTCCCTACCAACGACAATATAGCATCTATTAACGGTATTGGATAAGCTACAGGTTTTAATATTTTATTAATCTTTCTATAATCAACACATAATCGTTTTGTACCATCTTTCTTATCTACTAGAACTATCGGAGGACTCCATGCTGAGTTTGACCTTTGAATAACTTTAGCATCAAGCATCTCACTAATTGCTTTATCTTTATGTTTTCTATTGTTTATCTGGGTTCGGTACGGTCTTGATTTAATCGGAGGGTTATTTCCTGTATCTAATGTCATTTTTGCTCCAATGGCTCTACCTAAATCTAAATCTGTTTTAGCAAATAAATCTGAATTTTCCTGTAACAAGCTATGTATGTCGTCTAAATGTTCGCTAGGTGCCGTAATATTCTCACGATTAAACTTTTCAGTTATCACCCCTGACTGACATTTTATCTCATTTACTGAAGTAAATTTAGCATCTTTTAGTTTTTCAACTTTTGCAATCACACAACCCTTTCTTAGCCTAAGAGTTTTTTGTGAATTATTAATTAACATTACCAGAAATGTATGATCATGATTTAATTGAAGTACTGATTTGAAACTACTAAACCTGGTTCTGAACTAACAAATCCTGTTTCTAACGGTCTTATTTCATAATCACAATGTGTTGGCAAATCTGGATTATATTTCAATTTTCCATTTACAACATTTATTGTTTGTGGTTTTAGAATGGTGGTAGATTTAAGTCTTACTATAGAAGATATGTGTAAATCCTCTTCCATTCTTAACAAATTTAGATCAAAATAAACTCTAACCTTTTTCTCAGTCAAAAAATCTATGCCTAATATCATTTTTCGATTCATGTTTGGTACTACATAGAAAGTATGACTAAATGTTTTACCTCCTAACTCAAAATCTAATTCAAATGAACCATCTACAGATAATTTTCCGCCATTGACAGATTGTAATTCGATTGATTTTTTGTTTAGTTTCGGTACATTGCGCAAAGAGTGATCAATCCGCCTATGTAATAATGAAATTTCCGCTCCAGAATCAACTAACGACCTTATTCTTATCCCATTATTTTTCAAAATGCACGAACATGGGCTGCCTGCAATCGAAATTTTGTACGTAGGAATGTTCACTTTATCTCTCTCCGTAACGGCCTGTTTATACGAAGAGAACACTAATTTCCCTGGTTGACCTCAGATTTTGATCTGCATTGTCGCTTAAAATGACCCTTCTTCCTACATTTCCAACATGTGACTTTGCCTTGAGCATGACTTCTTTTGTAACCTTTCGATCTTTTACTGATTACCTGATTTTCCTTGCCATTTTGAGAATTTATCTGTGGTCTATTATGAAAATCATTTCCTGAATTTTGACTTGATCTTAACGTTTTGCCTTGAGCATTGCTTTGTTTGTAACCTGTGGATCTTTTACTGATAACCTGGTTTTTATTATCATTTAGCAATTTTATCTGAATTCTCTTTTGAAAAATATTTCTTGCATTTTGACCTGTTTTTAATTCTATTTTTTTCCTAAGATTTTGTTCTGTCATGGCCGAATTGACTGCTGCTTGGAGAGTTATGTGATTTTCTCTCATTAACCTCATTTTCATATAATCATACAACAATCCATTTATGAAATAACCAACCAACATTTTTTCAATAAATTGTAAATCTCCCTGATATTCTTTGAATGCATCTTGACCCAAATCTAGCAATCTTTCTGCATAATTTTGTACATTTTCATTTGGTTTTTGCAAAATTGTACCGAGTAACATTAACGAATGATGAGAATCTATTACCTCAGCGTATTGCTTTGTAAGTCCATTTTTCAATTGTAACCAAGTTGTACTAGGATTATTAATTATCCATCTTTGAATGAAATCGCTTACTACCCCCTTACTGGCTTGTAATGCTATTAGTTTGATTTGACTTTCATCTGTTTTTGTAAAAATTGCATATTTTTCAATATTTTTGACCCAAGTTTTAAATTGTTTCGAATCTCCATCAAAATGTTTTAATTTTCTAATTCCCTGAGCTCCAACATGATTATTTAATTGTGCTAATTGATCTGCTAAGTTTTTAAATACAGAAGCAACATTTTGGTCTGTCATTTTCGTAATTGTAAGAAAATAAATCACATAAACACACTCACCGGTTCTTTCTTCATCTCCATGTCGTATACGTGGTCTATACCCTGCGTTGTGTTAATCCAATCCAGTCCTGGAATAGCGGCACCATTTAATATACCCATGTCGCATAATCGACTCAACAACTCTTGTATATCATAAGTAAATTTTATTCACATAATTATAAAGTTCTCATAAGTTCAAAGTCACAAGCTAACATTTTTTAAACTCGCTACTGCTCGTTTAAACTAAACCTAGTCTTAACTAACATCTTACTCTGACCGTGGCTCAAACTCAACTCCCTGTCCCCTCTATGCTAAAACCAGTCCCTGAATGAATAAACAGCTATTCTCTCATTAGACAATTAATTCCTATATTACTATTGGTCAGTTAACCAATTACCGATCTTAAAGTCCAGCCCACAATTACCTTGACAGCAATACATCAAGATAACCCTAGGCTATCATTTATCTCCAGTAAACTGTCATCCTATCTCATTAAACTGTCATAGATTCAAGATTTCTTTATTTATACGTATAATGTTTCTCAATACATACATATATCAATATATTTATTTATGTCAAATGAAGTATCTTCAATTCTAACATCTCACTAGCATCCCATAATGTTACAAATGCCACTCAAGTGGTCTAAACTAAATTAACAATTATTTTAAAAGTAGATATTTAAATATATCAATGAAAATCATGAGTAATGGACTAATGTTGCAGACTGGACACATAATTCCACCTTTTTTACATTAAAGTGTGCCCTTGAACTTTGTGTGACCTTGACATATGTACAGGCCTGGGTATTGCAGGTGACACATCATCATAGCATGTTGATCATTTGCTTGTAATTTTAAAATCCTTCCATATATTGTAAAGTAAAAGTTTAAAGGGATTATATTGGCAAGTAACACAAACACGCTGTTAATCCAGACTTTTCCTGTATGCAGTGTGCACAAAATAATGCTTATGTATTAACGTATAACCTTTATTTACTTAAAAGTTATCAAATTTGCAGTAACTGAATATTGGCCAAAATTTTAATAGATCCTGCAATAAAGTATTGTGGTGCGTTGAAAATGGCAAATGTAAACACAAACAAAAACGTGGCTTCAGAAACCTGATGTTTGCAATAAAGAGGTAATGCAATTAGACACTTTAGCCGCATATATTTCTAAGTTATAAGTGTATCTTCATGCTGGGCGTGTGTATTTAGGACAGAGAATTGACGGTAATATGCCAACATAATCTCTTTAATAAACAGAGCTGCATATTGTAATACATGAAAAAAAAAAGTTGAAATTCGGCAGAGTACTTCATTCGCTGAAAAAAAAATTAAATTGCTTTAAATATCATTAAAAAAATTAAAATGGATAAAAGCATCTCATTATCATTAAGAAATAAAATCTGAATGGTTTGGTATGTTGAATATACACAAAATATTATAAACTCAATAACTGAATTGGAGTGATGAACTTGAAATGAAATAAATATTGTATTGATTGAACGATAAAGCATTATATTACATACATGAACATGCACACATATGGAATTTATGAATAAAACCAGTATGTAGTTGTAAAATTAAATGAACGCCCATATGTACTGTTCAGGTTCACATTCATTATATTAGATGCAGCACAATTCATTCCACTATGAAAGCGATTGAGATACTCACAGAAGGAGTTACATTCTTGTTTGATATTTCCATCGCTTTCAACACCGTTCAACGATTATGATATTTCTAGGTCAGTTAACTGAGAATTACATATAAAATTATCATGACACATAGTGAAACTCATATACATAACAAATAGTCACTTTAATAGTGTCACACAAAGCAATATGTGACAATAATATTGAACATTGAGTATTTAGCTGTACAATTATCCCACAGATATAAAGTGCCACTTACAAGCTACTTTTCGTATCTCGCGGGGGAAAATCATGGCATGTCAGACGATTCTTCGACTTTAAAATAGTAAATACCAGTCGTTAACCATTTGTCATCATACATGCGCTGTATATTTCAAATACAAACATACAAAATACACTCTTAACAATACTCTTAACTAACAATACTATTAAAACACTTCGTAAAACAACTATTGTGCGACAACTTCATCCAAAATATACAAACGCTAATGGCATGAGTATGACTTCCGGTTGATATGTAAAAAATAAACCCTACTAAAATTGCTATTGATTATTGTTGTCATCACATGTATTTCAATACTTATCGTTATAATTTGTTTTCCATTGTTGGATAGCAAATATTAAAGTTAAATAGGAAATATCGAATATATTGAATATGGATTTGTATTTCGTGGATATCATCCACTATAACTGGTGAATGTGATGCTCTTTTTCTCAGGTTATAGGCAGCAGCGCAGCTATATAACTGATAGGCCCAAAGGCTCGGGGTCGGCACATACTTTTCAGATGCATTTTTTTTATTAACAAATTCAAAAATAAATAAGGTTCAAAATTGTTTATGTATCAAATAATTGCCTACACGCACCAGAGTTATTCTACACACAAATCAAAAGCACGCCCTGGCCCCTCTAGTTTTATGCTAGCTACACCCCTCTTAACTGAGCCTTAACAATTTACAACGTTGTTCGCCCTCATGATTTCATGTATTTATGTGAACTGAGTGAACAAACGATATTGAATACGACTTGTTTGATCGAAAATGCTAGAAACCAAATCAATGTATTTTAATGTAGACCCCCTACTGCATGGTACACATTTGCTGGTCTTTTGTTTATTCCTACCCATCTGGCGCGATAGTCTAACTCTCAGTTTTGAGAATTAAATTCAATGTAATATTTTCCATATTGGAATGAGAACTTGTCACTTGCTATCTGCAACATACTAAATTCCTTATTTAAATACATGGTCACTATTTCTATTTATTTTTATTATGCACTGAGAAATTCATATGTGTCATTAAGTCACTGGAGAAGGTCACTGATTATGCTTATTTATTACTTCATAAAAATGAACATTTAGGTATGCGCTTGTAACTTTAATATAAGGTTGAAAGTATACTGTTTGAATATGAACGTCACATATTTCTGTCAACATGTTCATGTAATTAAGTCACTTGTGTGATGTGACAAATTTGGGAAAAAAAGGAAGAACTGGAGAAGAACAAGAGAGGATATGGTTACAACCTCGCTAAAATACAAGTTAATGTGAAAATCTGCAGACAATATTATAAATACCTTGGTGTTGGCCGAGTGTCCTGTTCAAACTGATATTTTTCTAACACCACTTCCAGCGGGTTTACGATTTGAGTGAATATCAAACCTCTCCCATTGGTCAGTGACATCACATGCTTGTTCATAACAATATCGAACACACCGCAAGTTAATTGTAGTCACTCACCCCTTGTCACACCGCATGCTGTTGTATATAAGCTTATTTTCACCTGTAGGCAAAATAACCTTACACTATATACAACACATAATTAAATCAAAGTACTTCAAATACTGAAACCGGGGCTGGTATTCACCAACCATTCTTAACAATATTCCTAGAACTCAAGAATGAGTTTTGAAAAACAGTTTTGGAGACCAAATTTTGCAAGCATGTATGGACACCTAATATATAGTCAAACAAACAAGTGTTCGATCTACCATGGTAAACTAAATATCTAAGGTTGAAATTTCGATTTTTAAGCTCAAATCTAAGAATATTCTCAAGAATGGTTGGTGACTGCGACCCCGACAAACAATGGTTAAGTAGAAATGAAGCAATAAAGTGTGTGTCAGATGTAGCTCGAACATTATACAATAACAAGAACATAGACAGTATAAGTCACATTAACCACACGTATGTCAAGTGTACCCACGTATGTCACGTGTACCACCGAACCCTGACAAACAATGGTTAAGTCGAAATGAAGCAATAAAGTGTGTGTCAGATGTAGCTCGAACATTATACAATAACAAGAACATAGGCAGTATTAGTCACATTAACCACACGTATGTCACGTATACCCACGTATGTCACGTGTACCACCGTATTTCACGTGTACTACCGTATGCCACGTGTACCGACGACCCCTGACAAACAATGGTTAAGTCGAAATGAAGCAATAAAGTGTGTGTCAGATGTATCTCGAACATTATACAATAACAAGAACACAGGCAGTATTAGTCACATTAACCACACGTATGTCACGTGTACCCATGTATGTCACGTGTACCCACGTATGCCACGTGTACCAACGATCCCTGACAAACAATGATTAAGTCGAAATGAAACAATAAAGTGTGTGTCAGATGTAGCTCAAACATTATACAATAACGAGAACATAGACAGATTAGTCACATTACCACCGTATTTCATGTGTACCCACGTATGTCACGTGTACCAACGAACCCGATTGGAGAGCTTTTCGACTCTTAACAGACATGTTTTTCCGTGAGCATGGGATTTTATAGACACATGTAAAATATTGTAATCAGCACTTGATATATATTACAACAATAAACATGCAAATGCGAAAAATTACGGAGACAGAACTGTTTTAACTTGTAAAATGTCACTTTGTCCGACGATTTCCACATCTACGAAGCAAATATCTCAAATATCCCTCAATCATTTTTATTTTAACTCGCAGGGGATACATTTATATATCAGGCAAAGCGAACAACGTTCCCTGATTTCAAATAAATTGTGTCATATAAAATAATTACCTAAAGAATACTACCACTTACCATAATTTCAACGGCTTTTACCTGTCAAATGTACCACCGGGAGCGCGAAGAACAAGAACATTTTTGAGCGGAGTTTAATGCCATTCTCAACACATTTCAGATCATCTGTGGCACATCCAGTTTTATTGGTGGAGAAAGACCCCAGAACATCAAAACCCTCGTCCTTCCGCAAGTAACTGGCAAACTTTCTCACATAAAGGTTTTGGAGCGAGCGGGTCTCGAACCTCCGACCTTAGAAATAATCTATAAGTTACATCTACCTCTTGGTACATATATCCTAGCATTATTCATTATAGTTGGGGTCCTCCGTGACCGAGCGTTTCAAGGCGCCGTCTCAAGGTCACTCACCTCATCTTTTGATATAAAAAAAGAAGTCAGAGAAATCAGTTTCCAAGTTAAATTATGTATTTAAAAAGTTTCATCTCCAATTAAATAATGTATTTCACGGTGGCGAAGCACCGCGACTTTATGCTATGGAGTGTTGCAATATATCAGAGGAAAAGTGCCCGCTTCAGGTCACGTTTTTGTCGATAACTTTCTTAATATTTCGTGAAAATGACGTGGTGATCTCTACATGTACATTGTAAAAATAATACATATAGACAAACAGACACATTATCTAAAATAGATAAAGTCAATATTGTATGTCATTGGCATATAAGATACATCCAACATTATGAAAAATAAAAACATTCATTGTACAGCTACTGTTTATTACAATAAACTTGTATTTGACTTTTTTACCTAAATAGTGGGGTAACGGACGTTGGTTAGTAACGGACGTTGGTTAGCCCCCCCCCCCCCCCCCCCCCCCCCTCATTTGATTATATATTTTTTATTTTTCGTGTGTGTTATACGATGGATTGAACATAGATTTGAAAAAAAGAGTTAGAGAAAAAGAGAAAGAAATCAGATGGGAGTGGGGGAACTAACCAATGTCCGTTACTCCTGTCTGTGACGTAGACACGTTTAAGGGCCTCGTGGACAACTGACTTGATAGAATTAGGTTAATCATTAAATCAAGACTTTATTTTTATATTTTAGGTAACATGTTTCAATTGACATGAACGTTTCATGATCATAATTATGATGGCGTTACCAAAACCTGGCCTTATTCCGGTTCATCATTTCCATCACAAGTAAACATACTCTGAAATGCGCGTCATACCGTTATGGTCTTATGTAATCTGCACACCTAACTAGAAAATATGAAATCAACGTCGATGATGGTGACCCAATTAGTTCAAATACCAATGGGCCTATTTTAAAAGAAACACAGAACAAACAAACACAATATAATGAAAAACAAAAGAAACGCTTCCACAATGATTCGAACATTTGACCTCCCGCTTCCGATGCAGAGGTCTCAATCACTAGGCCATGCAAGAAATTAGATATTTCTCTCTTGGCATAATGAAGATAACAATGTGTTATCGGTTTTTATTTGCAAGAAATTTAACTCAAAAGTTTACGGGCAGAGTCAAGACAAAATGGGCCCGGTTTAAGATAAGATATGTTTTATTCATAGATTTTATGATTCAAATATGGGCCGCCCTGAATACCATCGGTGCTTCATATCAAATTTACAAATCAATACCACGTACATGATCTCCTGATCCCCACTCGCAATACAGGCTAGACATCTACGCCTCACAGACGACATTTTTACCCGTGTCCAATCGTTTCTGGAGGAGGCAGTTGAGGTTACGTTGGATGACGGTGAAATAGCGTTAAATGCTGGCGGGATTCGCGACCAGTGGTAAAAAAACTAACAAATTCTAACTTTTGTTCATATTTTTTTAAAAATCTGAGTTGAGCAAGATGATGTAACATTTCTGATCACTCGGCAGGAACCGAACTTTTACAGCCTGTAGCCGTTTTCTTTTTCATTCGGGAAATACTAGGAATTTTCTGTGGAAATACTGGAACGAGTGTTTTAAAAGTGCAAAAACTGTCTTGTTACTGGACATAATTTAATATATCATTCTCTGTTATAGACAACATCCTCTTGAATGATAGATAACTGATAAGGAAACTGCTTTAATATTTTATATTAAACGTGTTCATAGTTACACAGTATATAGCAATCACAATTGACGGTTTATTCCATTTATATACAGTTTTAATCTAATTATTCAGTTTATAATAAATGTCGGCGTACAAAACCGTCTTCACGCAATTGTCTGCGATTCTATTTTTAACCGCTCTGCTACCCATTCCTGTAAACGTTACCTCTGTGTTATGTCGGTCACAACAATTTTAACTACTTGTTGCCAATATATATGCTTCTACCTTTTCTAAAAACAACAAATGTATGGGATACTACCGTCATATGGGATGTGGTCGCGCGCATTTGTAGTGTAGAGTTAAAAGTTATAATTTGTAATATTTTACAGTAGGTTTTTCAGTCTGCCTGCAGTATTTTATATAGATTTTTCTTTATTCTTGTATTGTTGTTTTGTTGTTGTTTTCTTTAATTTTTGTCCTCTGATGAAGGCGTAAAGTCAGAAGCTAGCTAAGGACATCACGTTATAAGTTTTAGTACTGTAAAATGGTAATTCTCTCTACTGTATTCACTATTTCTACCATTTATGTATCTTTCGTGGATCCGGTGCTCCTTAAAGGTGTTTTGTTAGACGTATGATTCTCCCCATCATATTTCAATAGGCAACAATAGTCATATCATCATCAAATAGTTAATGACATATACATATACTATATTTCAATAAGTAACACTAATCATATCATCATCAAATATTCAGTGACATATATATGTATATACATAATGTATTTCAAAAGGCAACCTTAATCGTACCATCGTCAACATGTCAGAGACGTAGATGTATATTGTATTTTGATAGCGTCACTGATCACCAACATATATTAACAACAAAACCAATAGTCAGTGTCATGAAGATGTACTACCAACAGTCTTGCTAACAATCAACATAGATTTATAGTCAATTATTAGTGGTTTCTAGATATACTATAGTCCAATGGTCCTATTGATCATCATTAAATAATTAGTTGTATCAAGATATAATATAGTAAATTAGTTCTCTACAATCATACATTAAAGATTACAAGCAGTTCAAATTCTCATTTACTGCTTTATGAGACAATCACAAGGCAATTTGAAATATGTCCATAAATAATGTTACACATCAACAAGCAGACAATATTTTACTTGTTATCATACACTGTGATAAACAGAATTCAATTATTTAAATTATTCATAATTGTTATCAATTTCCGTTCCAGTGTCTGCATGTGACATTCAGATATTGCTTTTTGTCGGACGAGATTCTCTGCTTTCTCTAATGTAATTATATAGTGACGGTATTGAATCTTTATCAAATAATGGAATAACATTTCATTCAATTATCTTTCCAGACGTGCGGAAGACTCTGGATGTATCATTTTCTTATACACTCGTATACACAATAGACGTATTGTAATCAGTTCATCATTCAAATGTTGTACTTTCCTTATAATCAATTACCACTTATTTAAGCTAAGCCTATACTGGAACAATTTACCCCTTATTGCCAGTATTCTCATTTTAACAATCGTTTTACGAAGGGCCTATACAAGAACTTCATGCAAGTATGCACGTTTCTTATATATACTTGTATTTTATTATTTAATCAATTCTAGTCACAGGTAGAATATGTCATAAATCTTATGGATATGCATTCCACATACTTAAATGTGGTTTAAAGTCATTTTCAACACATTTTATGTTAAATATAGCATCTCCAGTTTATTTTGGTGGAGAAAGACCCCGAGAATTAATCTGAATAGATCCACCGTCCTTCCGCAAGTAACTTCGAAATTTCTCACATAAAGCTTTTGGAGCGAGAGGAACTTGAACTACGATCCTAGCGGTAAGTGATCTTCAGATAGTCCTTAGACCACTCGCCACGGAGGGATCCTTACCTATTGTGACATGAGTGTAGAAAAGTAATACATATGGAAAAATACAACACGGTTCTCGGCAAATTTGTGGAGGTGCAAACAGTGTACATGCTACAGAATATAAACAAACCGTTATTGATGCACGTAATTCATCACACAATATTATTTTTTACGGCAGTGTTGCATGAATAACGCACATTACAATTTCCCATAATCATCAGACATCTCTCATTTATATTGTTTATTATTCCAATAACAGCTAACTTATTCAATGCTGTACTTAAACCATGTGACTTTATTCACAAACTGTTTACATTTTGTCTACATTGGCACATAAACATCAGCCGAAATATCGAATTTACAATAGTGCTGGACTCTTTACGTGTTTGCGTTCTATGCCGCTCCCGATGGATACTTTAACAAATATTGTCTTATTATTTACGCGTGCTTGTTTGATCGTTAATGGGAAATATAAATGGTACCGAATTTAATCTGCATATGGTATTGAATAAGTAATCACCTTGATGGTTTCATCTGTCTTTAATCATACTAACACCGGGCAGCTAGATTTACATTTGTCTTTTATCGGATAAACCTCATTGAATTGCCCCTGCTATTGGTATTGATATATAAGTAACATCTGATTTCATATCTGCTTAGATTTTTTGTGCAGTTAATAAAATAATTAAAATAAGACAACAAACATATCCAACGTTATTGTACTGTTCAAAATACACAGAAAGAAAAACCCAGACAAATACAAACAGTAAATACAATAGTAAAATGGAAAATACGAATACGCAGCGGTGATGGTAAACTATATACACAGATAACTTGTTAGTTTAATTGCACGATAGAGACCAAATTCTACGTTGTAAAAGTTAATGTTGAGATGCAGGTGCGACACAGATGCACTATTAGAAAAAATATCCATGTGATTATGTGGCAATATTTCTCCTGGATCAGTGATTTCTTACACCGTTTATTGTCTTGTCAATTGACAATTGCTGAACGTATATATCATCAATCTGCATGTGACATTAAGATATATATTCACGGACATTATGTCTGTCTTGGTGAACCATTGCTTTAAAGCGATTTGGAATCTATATAAAAATGGACGGACTTCGGACGCGCTAATTACTAACATATATATCCCATATACTGATTTTGCTCCACTAGTATTTTTAGATATATATTTTCTGCCAACATTTCCGTAATATCGTACAGGATGCCCTAGAGGACTACGGTGATTCTTGTTTTATATTTAAATCCTAAAACTTTGTTACCTCGTTCACCAAGTTTTATAGATCGATCGTCATATATAATATTTTACAAAACTCTTGTGAGATTGAATGAAGCCTAAATGAATTTAATTTAATATTGCATTCAAATGTTGTATATACCAAACGATGTGCAGAGAGAGGCACATCCTGCGTCGTTTTTTACAGAAAGTAGAGAAAGATAAAGGTATAAAGAGTTAGATCTGTCAATGCAACTACATGTATTTATAATGGCATTGATTTCCAATGTTGTAGTGTAAGCAAGCCCTGAAAAGCATTTAAAGCTTGTATCTCTGAGAAATGCTGCTGTTGTCAAAGTCCACAACAAACGTGTAGAGAAAACCTAAGCTGCTTATGCCATTCATTATAGCAATTATCATATATTCATTATCATGGCTTATGGAACGTTTAGGCATCGTTTCTTAATGGATGGAAGAAACACGCTAGATTTCCATATAAAGATTGCATTAAAATCATAATTCGAGACCGATTGTCTGTTTAATGTTCATGCCTTGAACCGATTGAGTACCTAGACAGACTTTAAATCAGATTTTGAAATAAAATTTGGATTGGAGTCGATAATTACCGATCATACTGCATGCAAATAGCTGCTTAAATAGCTATCAGCACGTCTTTATGAGATGTTAATTTTTACCAAACACGTTATACAGACTAAACTTGCTGCTCCTTATCGTAGGAATGAAACTTGGCGTGTTATCTGAGATGATGAAATGTTACAGCCAAAATTGCGATGTACTAAGGGCATTCAGTATTTAGTAAGAATCACGACTGAATTAATGCTTATGACAAACTAAAATGTTTAAATTCCTTCAATATAATATACAGAGAGCATACAGAGAAGTTGAAAATAATAACGTGGACTGACTCCGAGTATACAGAGAAGCTTAAAACAACAACGGGAACAACACTTTGAGCATACAGAGCTTTAAACGTCAACGGGGACTGACTCTGAGCATACAGTGAAGCTTTAAACAACAACGGGAACAAGACTCTGAGCATACAGTGAAGCTTTAAACAACAGCGGGGACTGATTCTGAGCATACAGAGCTTTAAACAACAACAGAGACTAGACTCTGAGATCACAGAGAAGCTTGTAACAACAAATGGAACTAGAATCTATCTGAGTATACAGAAAAGCTTAAAACAACAACGAGAACTAGAATCTGAGCATACGGAGAAGCTTTAAACAACAACGGGAACTAATATCTGAGCATACAGAGAAGCTTAAAATAGCTACGGGAACTGACTCTGAACATACGGAGAACATTTAAACAACAACGAGAACTAGACTCTGAGCATACAGTGAAGCTCAAAACAACAATTGGAACTGAATCTGAGCATACAGAAAAGCTTAAACTACAACGAGAACTAGACTCTGAGCTTACGGAGAAGCTGAAAGTTACAACGGGAACTGAATATGAGCATATAGGAAAGCTTAAAACAACAACGGAAACTGACTTTGAGCATTAAAAGAAGCTAAAAACAACAACGGAAACTGACTCTGAGCATACAGAAAGGCTTAAAACAACAACGGGAACACGACTTTGAGCATACAGAGAAGCTTTAAACAACAACAGGATCTAGACTTTGAGCATACAGAAAAGCTTTAATCAACAACGGTAACTAGAATCTGAGCATACAGAAAAGCTTTAATCAACAACGGGAACTGACTCCGAGCATACAGGGAAGCTGAAAATAACAACGGGAACTGACTCCGAGTAAACAGTGAAGCTTTAAACAACAACGGGGACTGACTCTGAGCATACAGAGCTTTAAACAACAACGGGAACTATATTCTGAGCTCATAGAAAAGCGTATACCAACAACAGGAATTAGAATCTGAACATACAAAAAAGCTTAAACGGGAACTAGACACTCTGACCATACAGATAAACTTGATACAATAACGGGAACTAGACTCTGAGCATACAAAAAGCTTTAAATAACAACGGAAACTGATTCTGAGCATACAGAAAAGCTTAAAACAACAACGGGAACTAGACTCTGAGCATACAGAGAAGCTTTAAACAACAACGGGAACTAGACTCTGACCATACAGAGAAGCTTTAAACATCAACGGAACTAGACTCTGAGCATACAGATACGCTTTATACAATAACGGGAACTAGACTCTGAGCATACAGAAAAGCTTTATACAATAACGGGAACTAGACTCTGAGCATACAGAAAAGCTTAAAACAACAACGGGAACTAGACTCTGAGCATACAGAGAAGCTTTAAACAACAACGGGAACTAGACTCTGACCATACAGAGAAGCTTTAAACATCAACGGGGACTGACTCTGAGCATACAGAGCTTTAAACAACAACGGGAACTAGACTCTGAGCATACAGAAAAGCGTATAACAACAACTGGACTTAGAATCTGAACATACAAAAAAGCTTAAAACGGGAACTAGACACTCTGACCATACAGATAAACTTTATACAATAACGGGAACTAGACTCTGAGCATACAGAGAAGCTTTAAACAACAACGGAAACTGATTTTGAGCATACAGAAACGCTTTAAACAACAACGGGAACTAGACTCTGAGCATACAGAGAAGCTTTAAACAACAACGGGAACTAGACTCTGACCATACAGAGAAGCTTTAAACATCAACGGGAACTAGACTCTGAGCATACAGATACGCTTTATACAATAACGGGAACTAGACTCTGAGCATACAGAAAAGCTTTATACAATAACGGGAACTAGACTCTGAGCATACAGAGAAGCTTTAAACAATAACGGGAACTAGACTCTGAGCATACAGAGAAGCTTTAAATATCAACGGGAACTAGACTCTGAGCATACAGAAAAGCTTTAAACAACAACGGAAACTGACTCTGAGCATACAGAGAAGCTTAAAACTACAACGGGAACTAGACTCTGAGCATACAGTGAAGCTTAAAATAACAACAGAACTGAATCTGAGCATTTAGGAAAGCTTTAAACAACAACGGGAACTGAACTTGAGCATACAGAAAAGCTTTAAACAACAACGGAAACTGACTCTGAGCATACAGAAAAGCTTAAAACTACAACGGGAACTAGACTATGAGCATACAGTGAAGCTTAAATTAACAACGGGAACTAAATCACGGCATAAAGGAAAGCTTAAAACAACAACGGGAACTGACTCTGAGCATACAAAGAAGCCAAAAACAACAACGGGAACTGACTCTGAGCATACAGAACAGCTTCAATCAATAACGGGAACACGACTTTGAGCATACAGAGATGCTTTAAATAACAACGGGAACTATACTCTGAGCGTACAGAGAAGCTTTAAACAACAACGGGAACTAGACTCTGAGCATACAAAGAAGCTTTAAACAACAATGGGAACATACTCTGAGCGTACAGAGAAACTTTAAACAACAACGGGAACTAGAATCTGAGCATACAGAGAAGCTCAAAACAACAACGGAAACTGACTCTGAGCATACAGAAAAGCTTAAAACTACAACGGGCACCAGACTCTGAGCATACAGTTAAGCTTAAAATAACAACGGGAACTGAATCTGAGCATATAGGAAAGCTTAAAACAACAACGGAAACTGAGTCTGAGCATACAGAAAAGCTTCAAACAACAACAGGAACTGACTGTGAGCATACAGTGAAGCTTTAAACAACAACGGGAACTAGAATCTGAGCATACAGAGAAGCTCAAAACAACAACGGAAACTGACTCTGAGCATACAGAAAAGTTTAAAACTACAACGGGCACCAGAATCTGATTATACAGTTAAGCTTAAAATAACAACGGGAACTGAATCTGAGCATATAGGAAAGCTTAAAACAACAACGGGAACACGACTTTGAGCAAACAGAGAAGCTTTAAACAACAACGGGAACTAGACTCTGAGCATACAGAAAAGTTTCAAACAACAACAAGAACTGACTGTGAGCATACCGTGAAGCTTTAAACAACAACGGGAACTGGAATCTGAGCATACAGAGAAGCTCAAAACAACAATGGGAACTTATTCGGAGCATACAGAAAAGCTTAAAACAACAACGGGAAATGACTCCGAGCATACAGAGACGCTCAAAACAACAATGGGAACTTACTCTGAGCACACAGAAAAGCTTAAAACAACAACGGGAACTGACTCTGAGCATACAGAAAAGCTTCAAACAACAACAAGAACTGACTGTGAGCATACAGTGAAGCTTTAAACAACAACGGGAACTAGAATCTGAGCGTACAGAGAATCTCAAAACAACAACGGGAACTTACTCTGAGCATACTGAAAAGCTTAAAACAACAACGGGAACTGACTCCGAGCATACAGAGAAGCTCAAAACAACAGTATATAGTTTTTCTACAAAGTTCCGTTCCTATAGAAAATCAAAAACATGTCAAACAGAAGACATGATCTAAAGGGCACGACCACTAAATATTACCTGGAACGGAATGGTGTGCATATTCAACTGATATATCGATCTACATTTATTGTCAGGCAGATGTTTGTTAGTATTCCGTTTCTATATATATATAGCTATAATCACAACATTCGCGACTGGTAATTATTGCCAAGCACGTACAGACGAGTCTATAGCCATATTTAAAGTGCTTGACAACAGTGGATATTGCCATTTGACATCAAGTTGAATGTTGAGTTGTGCCTGACAATGTATTTAATTGTTTTCATTGAATGAATATACATTTAGATGATACTGGTTCCCTTCTTCATTGATCATTTACATCACCACATCGATCACCAAAGACAACATCATCTTAAAGTTATTTCGATAATCGATATACTCATCATAAACATTAGGTAGTAATCATCAGTATTATACAATCAATGACATTGTACTTTAACATTGCTATTGATGATGAACATAGATCAACATCAACCAGAATTGTCAGTGTTATCAAGATGTATTGTATTTCAAATGGCAACATTAATAATATCAACATCAAATATTAATCATACCATCGTCAATTTGTCAATGACGTAAATATATACCGTTTTTCAATAGGCAACCTTAATCATACCGTCGTCAAAAGGTCAGTGACGTAGATGTATATTGTATTTTAATAGCATCACTGATCACCAACATAGATAAACAACACAACCAAAAGTCAGTGTCATGAAGATGTTCCACCAACTGTCAACATATATTCAGTCAATTATTAATGGTTTCTATATATACTATATAGTCCAATGGTCCTATTGATCATCATTACATATTTAGTTGTATCAAGATACAACATAGTTAATAAGTTCTCTACAATCATACATTAAAGATAACGAGCAGTTCAAATTTTCATTTACTGCTTTTTACAATCGCAAGGCAATTGGAAATATGTCCATAAATAATGTTACACAGCAACAAGCAGACATTATTTTACTTGTTATCACACACTGCCAACAACAGAATTCAATTATTTAAATTATTCATAATTGTTATCAATTTCCGTTCCAGTGTCTACATGTGACATTCAGATATTGCTTTTTGTCGGACGAAATTCACTGCTTTCTCTAATGTAATTATATGGTGACGGCATTGAATCTTTATCAAGTAATGGAATAACGTTTCATTCACTTATCTTTCCAGACATGTGGAAGACTCTGGATGTATCATTTCCTTATACACTCGTATACACAATAGAAGGATTGTAATCAGTTCATCATTCAAATGTTGTACTTTCCTTATAATTCATTACCAGTTATTTAAGCTAAACCTGTACTGATTCCCCTTATTGCCAGTATTCTCATTTAAACGATCGTTTTACGAAGGGCCTATACAAGGACTTCATACAAGTATGCACGTTTCTTATATATTATTTCATGAATTCTAGTCACAGGAAATGCACTATATCTATTGAATATGTTATAAATCTTGTGGATATGCATTCCACATGCTTAAATGTTGTTTGTCGTCATTTTCAACACATTTTATGTTAAATATAGCATCTCCAATTTCGTTGGTGGAGAAAGACCCCCCACCCCCGAATTAATCTGAATAGATCCACCGTCCTTCGCAAGTAACTTCAAAATTTCCCACATAAGTTTTTGGAGCGAGAGGAACTCGAACTACGATTCTAGCGGTAAGTGATCTTCAGATGGTCCTTAGACCACTCGGCAGTGGAGGGATTCTTACCAATTATAATATAAGTGTACAAAAGTAATACATCTGAAAGAACACAACACGGTTCTCGGCAGATTTGTGGAGGTGTAAACAGTGTGCATGCTGCAGAATATAAACCAACCGTTATTGACGCAAGTAATTTATCACACAATATTATTTTTTACGGCAGTGTTGCATGCATAACGAACATTACAATTTCCCATAATCATCAGACATCTCTCATTTATACTGTTTATTATTCCAATAACATCTAATGTATTCAATGCTGTACTTAAACCATGTGACTTTATTCACAAACCGTTTGCATTTTGTCGACATTGGCACATGAACATCAGCCGAAATATTGAATTGACAATAGTGCTGGATACTTTCTGTGCCCCTCCCGATGGACACTTTAACAAATATCGTCTTATTATTAACGCGTGCATGTTTGACAGTTAATGGAAAATATAAATGGTACCGAATTTAATCTGCATGTGGTATTGAATAAGTAATCACCTTGATGGTTTCATCTATCTTTAATCATAATAACACCGGGCAGCTAGATTTATATTTGTCTTTTATCGGATAAACCCCCTTGAATATCCTCTGTAATTGGTATTGATATATAAGTAATATTTGATTTGATATCTGCTTAGATTTTAGTGCAGTTAATAAAATAATTAAATTAAGACAACAAACATATCCAACATAATTGTACTGTTCAAAATACACAGAAAGAAAACCCAGACAAATACAAACAGTAAATACAATAGTAAAATGGAAAATGCGAATACACAGCAGTGATGGTAAACTATATACACAGATAACTTGTTAGTTTAATTGCACGATAGAGACCAAATTCTACGTTGTAAAAGTTAATGTTGAGATGCAGGTGTGACGCAGATGCACTATTAGAAAAAATATCCATGTGATCATGTGGCAATATTTCTCCTGGATCAGTGATTTCTTACACTGTTTATTGCCTTGTCAATGGACAATTGCTTAACGTATATACCATTCATCTGCCTGTGACATTTAGATATATATTCACGGACATTATGTCTGTCTTGGTGAACCATTGCTTTAAAGCGATTTGGAATCTATATAAAAATGGAAGGATTTCGGACGCGCGGATTACTAACACATATATCCCATATACTTGTTTTGCTCCACTAGTATTTTTTAGATATATATTTTCTCCCGTAATTTATGTCATATCGTACAGGATGCCCCAGAGGACTACGGTGATTCTTGTTTTATATTTAAACCCTAAAACTTTGTTGCCTCGTACACCAATAGATCGATCGTCATATATGAAGCTTGTGGGATTGAATGAAGCCTAAATGAAAGCATTCAAATGTTGTATATACCAAACGATGTGCCCAGAGAGGCATATCCTGCGTCGTTCTTTGCAGAGAATAGGGAAAAGTAAAAGTATAAAGAGCTAGATGTCTCAATGCAACTACATGTATTTATAATGGCATTGATTTCCAATGTTTAGTGTAAGCAAGCCCTAAATAGCATTTAAAGCTTGTATCTCTGAGAAATGCTGCTGGTGTCAAAGTCCACAACAAACGTGTAGAGAAAACCTAAGCTTCTTATGCGATTTATTATAGTAATTATATATTCATTATAATGGCTAATGGAACGTTTAGGCATCGTTTCTTAATGGATTGAAGAAACACGCTAGATTTCCAAATAAAGATTGCATTAAAATCATAATTCGAGACCGATTGTCTGTTTAATGTTCATGCCTTGAACCGATTTAATACCTAGATAGACTTTAAATCAGATTTTGAAATAATATTTGGATTAGAGTCGATAATTACCGATCGTACTGCATGCAAATAGCTGCTTAAATAGCTATCAACACGTCTTTATGAGATATTTATTTTTATCAAACACGTTATACAGACTAAACTTGCTGCTCCTTATCGCAGAAATGAAACTTGGCGTGTTATCTAAGATGATTGAATGTTACAGCCAAAATTGCGATGTACTAAGGGCATTCAGTATTTAGTAAGAATCACGACTGAATTAATGCTTATGACAAACTAAAATGTTTAAATTCCTTCAATATAATATACAGAGAGCATACAGAAAAGCTGAAAATAATAACGTGGACTGACTCCGAGTATACAGAGAAGCTTAAAACAACAACGGGAACAAGACTCTGAGCATACAGTGAAGCTATTAACAACAACGTGGACTGACTCTGAGCATACAGAGCTTTAAACAACAACGGACACTAGACTCTGAGCTCACAGAGAAGCTTATAACAACAACTGGAACTAGAATCTATCTGAGTATACGGAAAAGCTTAAAACAACAACGGGAACTAGAATCTGAGCATACGGAGAAGCTTTAAACAACAACGGGAACTAATATCTGAGCATACAGAGAAGATTTAAACAGCAACGGAAATTAGACTCTGAGTATACAAAGAAGCTTAAAATAGCTACGGGAACTGACTCTGAACATACGGAGAACATTTAAACAACAACGAGAACCAGAATCTGAGCATACGGAGAAGCTTTAAGCAACAACGGGAACTAATATCTGAGCATACAGAGTAGATTTAAACAACAACGGAAACTAGACTCTGAGTATACAAAGAAGCTTAGAATAGCTACGGGAACTGACTCTAAACATATGGAGAACATTTAAACAACAACGAGAACCAGAATCTGAGCATACGGAGAAGCTTTAAGCAACGACGGGAACTAATATCTGAGCATACAGAAAAGATTTAAACAACAACGGAAAGTAGACTCTGAGTATACAAATGAGCTTAAAATAGCTACGGGAACTGACTCTGAAAATACGGAGAACATTTAAACAACAACGAGAACTAGACTCTGAGCATACAGAGAAGCTTTAAACAACAACTTGAACTAGAATCTGAGCAGACAGAGAAGCTCAAAACAACAAGGGAACTGACTCTGAGCATACAGAAAAGCTTAGAACTACAACGGAAACTAGACTCTGAGCTTACGGAGAAGCATAAAGTAACAACGGGAACTGAATATGAGCATATAGGAAAGCTTAAAACAACAACGGGAACTAGACTCTGACCAGACAGATAAGCCTTATACAATAACGGGAACTAGACTCTGAGTATACAGAGAAGCTTTAAACAACAACGGAAGCGACTCTGGGCATTAAGTAAAGCTTAAAACTACAACGGGAACTAGACTCTGAGCATACCGTGAAGCTAAAAATAGCAACGGGAACAGAATCTGAGCATATAGGAAAGCTTTAAACAACAACGGGAACTGAAATTGAGCGTACAGAAAAAGCTTTAAACAAGAACAGAAACTGACTCTGAGCATAACGAAAAGCTTAAAACTACAACGAGAACTAAATCTGAGCATATAGAAAAGCTTAAGACAACAACGGGAACTGACTCTGAGCATACAAAGAAGCCAAAAACAACAACTGGAACTGACTCTGAGCATACAGAGAATCTTTAAACAACAACGGAAACAACAACGGGAACTAGACTCTGAGCGTACAGAGAAGCTTTAAACAACAACGGGAACTGAATGTGAGCATACAGAGAGCTTAAAACAACAACATGAACTATAATCTGAGCATACAGAAAAGCTTTAAATAACAACGACGGGTACTAATCTCTGAGCTTACAGAGAAGTTTAAAACAACAACGTAAACTAGACTCTGAGCATACAGAGAAGCTTTCAACAACAACGACGGGTACTAGACTCTGAGCATACAGAGAAGCTTTCAACAACAACGACGGGTACTGGACTCTGAGCATACAGAGAAGCTTTCAACAACAACGACGGGTACTAGACTCTGAGCTTACAGAAAAGCTTTAAACAACAACAGAAACTGACTTAGAGCATACAGAGAAGCTTAAAACAACACCGGGAAGTAGACTCTGAGCATATATAGAAGCTTAAAATAGCTACGGGAACTGACTCTGAGCATACAGAGAAGCTTTAAGCAACAACGGGAACCATACTCTGACCATACAGAGAAGCTTTAAACAACAACTTGAACTAGAATCTGAGCTTACAGAGAAGCTCAAAACAACAACAGGAACTGAGTCGGAGCATACAGACAGAAAAGCTTCAAACAACAACAGGAACTGACTGTGTGCATACAGTGAAGCTTTAAACAACAACGGGAACTAGAATCTGAGCATACAGAGAAGCTCAAAACAACAACGGAAACTAACTCTGAGCATACAGAAAAGCTTAAAACTACAACGGGACCAGACTCTGAGCATACAGTTAAGCTGAAAATAACAACGGGAACTGAATCTGAGCATATAGGAAAGCTTTAAACAACAACGGGAACTGAACTTGAGCGTACAGAAAAAGCTTTAAACAAGAACAGAAACTGACTCTGAGCATAAAGAAAAGCTTAAAACTACAACGAGAACTAAATCTGAGCATATAGGAAAGCTTAAGACAACAGCAGGAACTGACTCTGAGCATACAAAGAAGCCAAAAACAACAACTGGAACTGACTCTGAGCATACAGAGAAGCTTTAAACAACAACGGGAACTAGACTCTGAGCGTACAGAGAAGCTTTAAACAACAACGGGAACTGAATGTGAGCATACAGAGAGCTTAAAACAACAACATGAACTATAATCTGAGCATACAGAAAAGCTTTAAATAACAACGACGGGTACTAATCTCTGAGCTTACAGAGAAGTTTAAAACAACAACGTAAACTAGACTCTGAGCATACAGAGAAGCTTTCAACAACAACGACGGGTACTAGACTCTGAGCATACAGAGAAGCTTTCAACAACAACGACGGGTACTGGACTCTGAGCATACAGAGAAGCTTTCAACAACAACGACGGGTACTAGACTCTGAGCTCACAGAAAAGCTTTAAACAACAACGGAAACTGACTTTGAGCATACAGAGAAGCTTAAAACAACACCGGGAAGTAGACTCTGAGCATATATAGAAGCTTAAAATAGCTACGGGAACTGACTCTGAGCATACATCGAAGCTTTAAGCAACAACGGGAACCATACTCTGACCATACAGAGAAGCTTTAAACAACAACTTGAACTAGAATCTGAGCTTACAGAGAAGCTCAAAACAACAACAGGAACTGAGTCGGAGCATACAGAAAAGCTTCAAACAACAACAGGAACTGACTGTGTGCATAGTGAAGCTTTAAACAACAACGGGAACTAGAATCTGAGCATACAGAGAAGCTCAAAACAACAACGGAAACTAACTCTGAGCATACAGAAAAGCTTAAAACTACAACGGGACCAGACTCTGAGCATACAGTTAAGCTGAAAATAACAACGGGAACTGAATCTGAGCATATAGGAAAGCTTAAAACAACAACGGGAACACGACTTTGAGCATATAGAGAAGCTTTAAACAACAACGGGAACTGAACTCTGAGCATACAGAGACGCTTTAAACAACAACGGGAACTAGACTCTGAGCATACAGAAAAGCTTCAAACAACAACAAGAACTGACTGTGAGCATACATTGAAGCTTTTAACAACAACGGGAACTAGAATCTGAGCATACAGAGAAGCTAAAAAAAACAACGGAAACTGACTCTGAGCATACAGAAAAGCTTAAAACTACAACGGGAACAAGACTCTGAGCATACAGTTAAGCTTAAAATAACAACGGGAACTGAATCTGAGCATATAGGAAAGCTTAAAACAACAACGGGAACACGTCTTTGAGCATATAGAGATGCTTTAAACAACAACGGGAACTAGACTCTGAGCATACATAAAAGCTTCAAACAACAACAAGAACTGACTGTGTGCATACAGTGAAGCTTTAAACAACAACGGGAACTGGAATCTGAGCATACAGAGAAGCTCAAAACAACAATGGGAACTTACTCTGAGCATACAGAAAAGCTTAAAACAACAACGGGAACTGACTCCGAGCATACAGAGACGCTCAAAACAACAATGGGAACTTACTCTGAGCACACAAAAAAGCTTAAAGCAACAACGGAAACTGACTGCGAGCATACAGTAAAGCTTCAAACAACAACAAGAACTGACTATGAGCATACAGTGAAGCTTTAAACAACAACGGGAACTAGAATCTGAGCGTACAGAGAATCTCAAAACAACAACGGGAACTTACTCTGAGCATACTGAAAAGCTTAAAACAACATCGGAAACTGACTCCGAGCATACAGAGAAGCTCAAAACAACAATATATAGTTTTTCTACAAAGTTCCGTTCCTATAAAAAATCAAAAACATGTCAAACAGAAGACATGATCTAAAGGGCACGACCACTAAATATTTCCTGATACGGAATGGTGTGCATATTCAACTGATATATCGATCTACATTTATTGTCAGGCAGATGTTTGTTAATATTCCGTTTCTATATATATAGCTATAATCACAACATTCGCGACTGGTAATTATTGCCAAGCACGTACAGACGAGTCTATAGCCATATTTAAAGTGCTTGATAACAGTGGATATTGCCATTTGACATCAAGTTGAATGTCGAGTTGTGCCTGACAATGTATTTAATTGTTTTCATTGAATGAATATACATTTAGATGATACTGGTTCCCTTCTTCATTGATCATTTACATCACCACATCGATCACCAAAGACAACATCATCTTAAAGTTATTTCGATAATCGATATACTCATCATAAACATTAGGTAGTAATCATCAGTATTATACAATCAATGACATTGTACTTTAACATTGCTATTGATGATGAACATAGATCAACATCAACCAGAATTGTCAGTGTTATCAAGATGTATTGTATTTCAAAAGGCAACATTAATAATATCAACATCAAATATTAATCATACCATCGTCAAATTGTCAATGTCGTAAATATATACCGTTTTTCAATAGGCAACCTTAATCATACCATCGTCAAAAGGTCAGTGACGTAGATGTATATTGTATTTTAATAGCCTCACTGATCACCAACACAGATTAACAACACAACCAAAAGTCAGTGTCATGAAGATGTACTACCAACAGTCTTGCTAGCATTCAACATAGATTCATAGTCAATTATACGTGGTTTCTATATATACTATAGTCCAATGGTCCTATTGATCATCATTAAATAATAATCAAGATATAATATAGTTAATAAGTTCTCTACAATCATACATTAAAAATTACGAGCAGTTCAAATTATCATTTACTGCTTTTTACAATCACAAGCCAATTGGAAATATGTCCATAAATAATGTTACACATCAACAAGCAGACAATATTTTACTTGTTATCACACACTGCCATCAACAGAATTCAATTATTTAGATTATTCATAATGGTTACCAATTTCCGTTCCAGTGTCTGCATGTGACATTCAGATATTGCTTTTTGTCGGACGAGATTCACTGCTTTCTCTAATGTAATTATATAGTGACGGTATTGACTCTTTATCAAATAATGAAATAACATTTCATTCACTTATCTTTCCAGACGTGTGGAAGACTCTGGATGTATCATTTCCTTAAACACTCTTATGCACAATAGACGGATTGTAATAAATTCATCATTCAAATGTTTTACTTTCCTTATAATCCATTACTAGTTATTTCAGCTAAACCTGTAGCGAGAGGACCTCGAACTACGATCCTAGCGGTAAGTGATCTGCAGATGGTCCTTAGACCAGTCGGCAACGGAGGGATCCGTACCTATATAATATAAGTGTAGAAAAGTAATACATCTGAAAAAACACAACACGGTTCTCAGCAAATTTGTTGAGGTGCAAACAGTGTGCATAATGCAGAATATAAACAAACCGTTATTGATGCACGTAATTCATCACACAATATTATTTTTACGGCAGTGTTGCATGCATAACGCACATTACAATTTCCCATAATCATCAGACATCTCTCATTTATATTGTTTATTATTCTAATAAGAGCTAACTTATTCAATGCTGTACTTAAACCATGTGACTTTATTCACAAACCGTTTGCATTTTGTCTACATTGGCACATAAACATCAGCCGAAATATCGAATTTAATAGTGCTGGACTCTTTTCGTGTTTGCGTTCCGTGCCGCTCCTGATGGACACTTTAACAAATATCGTCTTATTATTTACGAGTGGTTGTTTGATATTAATAGGAAATAGAAATGTGACCGAATTGAAGCTGCATATGGATTTGAATAAGTTGTTGTTGTTGTATGGTGTTTAGCGTCGCTTTCAACAATTTTTCAGTCATATCGCGACGGTGTCTACTTGAGACAGTATTCTGAGCGCTGTCACACTGGAGTATCATGCCGCAGACACATGGTATGATACCCCACCCAGTCACATTATACTGACATCGGGACGATCAGACCTAGAACTTTCCTCTAAATGCTGAGCGTCAAGCGAGGAAGCTTTTAGTACCATTTTTAAAGTCTTTGGTATGCCCCGGCCGAGGATCAAACTCACGACCTTCCGCATGCGAGGCGGACGCTCTACCACTAGACCACGCCGCAGTCATTTATTGAATTAGTAATCACCTTGATGGTCTCATCTATCTTTAATCATACTAACACCGGGCAGCTAGATTTACATTTGTCTTTTATCGGATAAACCCCCTTGAATTGCCTCTGTTATTGGTATTGATATATAAGTAACATTTGATTTGATATCTGCTTAGATTTTTGTGCAGTAAATAAAATAATTAAAATAAGACAACAAACATATCCAATATAATTGTACTGTTCAAAATACACAGAAAGAAAACCCAGACAAATACAAACAGTAAATACAATAGTAAAATGGAAAATGTGAATACACAGCAGTGATGGTAAACAATATACACAGATAACTTGTTAGTTTAATTGCACGATAGAGACCAAATTCAACGTTGTAAAAGTTTATTTCGAGATGCAGGTGCGACACATATGCACTATTAGAAAAAATATCCATGTGATCATGTGGCAATATTTCTCCTGGATCAGTGATTTCTTACACTGTTTATTGTCTTGTCAATGGACACTTGCTTAACGTATATACCATCAATCTGCATGTGACATTAAGATATATATTCAGGGACATTTTCTCCCGTAATTTCCGTCATATCGTACAGAATGACCCAGAGGACTACGGTAATTCTTGTTTTATATTTTAATCCTAAAACTTTATTACCTCGTACACCAAGTTTTATAGATCGATCGTCATATATGATATTTTACAAAACTCTTGTGGGATTGAATGAAGCCTAAATGAAAGCATTCAAATGTTGTATATACCAAACGATGTGCAGAGAGAGGCATATCCTGCGTCGTTTTTTAGCAGAGAATAGGGAAAGGTAAAAGTATAAAGAGCTAGATGTGTCAATGCAACTACATGTATTTATAATGGCATTGATTTCCAATGTTGTAGTGTAAGCAGGCCTTGAAAAGCATTTAAAGCTTGTTTCTCTGAGATATGCTGCTGGTGTCAAAGTCCACAACAAACGTGTAGAGAAACCTAAGCTTCTTATGCCATTCATTATAGCAATTATCATACATTCATTATCATGGCTAATGGAACGTTTAGGCATCGTTTCTTAATGGATGGAAGAAACACGCTAGATTTCCAAATAAAGATTGCATTAAAATCATAATTCGAGACCGATTGTCTGTTTACTGTTCATGCCTTGAACCGATTGAGTACCTAGACAAACTTTAAATCAGATTTTAAAATAATATTTGGATTTGAGTCGACAATTACCGATCGTACTGCATGCAAATAGTTGCTTAAATAGCTATCAACACGTCTTTTTAAGATGTTTATTTTTATCAAACACGATATAGAGACTTAACTTGATGCTCCTTATCGCAGAAATGAAATTTGGAGTGTTATCTGAGATGATGGAATTCAACCCCATTGAAATAATTTCAGTGACACTTCTTCACCAACATGCAGACCAGTTCGTTGGTAAGATCCGTACTTCAGATGTGTCATAGCCATATTGTTACGTTATAGGACGTTGACGATCGCGACGGAGCAGAAGTTATGTTTGAATATCAATTGTTATTAAGTGATTTATTGAAATATAGAATCTATATCAATAATGGAATTGTAGTTCTATCACGTATCTTTCCTCCAGACATGTGCATTTCTATATAAACTCGTTTTTTTTTCACATGATAGATACACATTATCAATTCATCATTTGGAATTCTCTCTGATTCCACCATTGTAGAAGGACACCCAAGAGAAGCGTTAGAGATTTTCACAATTAAATGATAGAGTGTTGCCACTGTACTTGCACTTAGTCAATTTAACCACACTTGTCCAGGATACTTATGCTTACACTCTGTCTTGTCAATTTAACCACACTTGGTCAGGAAACTTATGCTTACACTCTGTCTTGTCAATTTAACCACACTTGGTCAGGAAACTTATGCTTACACTTCGTCTTGTCAATTTAACCACACTTGGTCAGGAAACTTATGCTTACACTCCGTCTTGTCAATTTAACCACACTTGGTCAGGAAACTTATGCTTACACTTCGTCTTGTCAATTTAACCACACTTGGTCAGGAAACTTATGCTTACACTCTGTCTTGTCAATTTAACCACACTTGGTCAGGAAACTTATGCTTACACTTCGTCTTGTCAATTTAACCACACTTGGTCAGGAAACTTATGCTTACACTCCGTCTTGTCAATTTAACCACACTTGGTCAGGAAACTTATGCTTACACTTCGTCTTGCGAAGCGCCATTGTAAGTACACTATTCTTACAAATACTTGTAATTCCAGTGTCGGGAAATACACTATCCAGGCCCGTAGCTACTCTGAGGCACAGGGAGGCTCTATATTTAATATCTTTGTAACCTTTAAAAACTAAATAAATTATAATACTAAGATGATGTATTGGTCAGGCAACACACGATGCCTCAATTTGTTGTAGCTACGGTTGGAAAACTTTGATTTTATTATTGCTGCTGTTTTGACCCAGTATATTGTAGACTACACTAGACCATTGCCTTTAAGCTTACAATCAAAATACAGTACTGTAGCCTTACTGGACATGATCCCATGTAAACAGCGAACTACGGGAAGATAAAGACATCGTGCGAATGCTTTTACCCGTTTCTAGATCATATTTTACAACACATTTAATTGAATCAAAGGTTTTCCGAATTACATAATGTTCTGAACGGGTGTTTGTTACTACCATGTAACATAAGTAAGCTAACACAAGAATTTGGATTCTCTCTCTCTCTCTCTCTCTCTCTCTCTCTCTCTCTCTCAAGAAATGCCTATTATAAGTAACTTCGACAAGAACTGGAAGAATGCCGTGTCTTTAATTGATATACCAACACGTCTTAATAGGCGGGTTAGATAAGTGCAGTTAAGAATATTTTCCTAATAACAATACCGTATTTAAACTGATTCTTGTATTGCCAGTTGGTTCTCAGCTTCAGTGCATTGCGCAGATTGAAGACGTGGTCAAATATACACTTATGGAAACCGCCATAATGGTAAAGCAATGATGTTTGTTCATGGACCGGACATTGAAATCAATAGCCTTGCAATTCTGGGCACATTAAAAACATCGATATTAACGCCATATGTAAAGGGAGATGTACGTGCATTATGACAATGGAACTTTATAAATTATAATATATTCCTGACCTACTGCTACTATATAAGATACAGGGGCGTAGCATGGCACATTTGGAAGTTACTCGGGTAGGGTGGGGGTGGTTCCTATTTCCTCTGATTGGGTACGAGGTCGCCTTCCCCGGTTAAACTATTAAAACTGTTGTGCTTCATTGGACTAGAACACATTACTTAAATAAACTATCGTTCAGTCCAGATACGGTTTCTCGGACTGCACAGTCTAGATTTAGTCGATATTTTACATAAAGGACACTGTTTATTTATGTATTGAAAGTCCCATACATCAACTCTCAAGAGAAAATGACGATGATGAGCATAACGATAATATCTTTGAAAATACACATTACGATTCTAGCAGCCTGAACGAACCTATATATAATCAGGAAATAATCGATAATATACGTTATTTAAAATCTAACCGTTCTGGAGGCTCTGACGGAGTATGTATAGAAATGTATAAGTATACACTTAATGACATATTGCCGTTTTTAAATCAACTTTTTAATGAAATATTTGATTCAGGTTCGTTTCCTGAAAATTGGAGCGAAAGCATTATAACACCATTACATAAAAAAGGTCCAGTAAATGACCCAAATAACTATCGAGGCATTTCACTTATCGATTCCCTATGTAAAATATTTTGTCACATATTAAGTAATAGATTAACTAAATGGTGCGATACTTTTGATGTCATTGATGAGTCACAGGCAGGATTTAGGAAAAAATATACCGCTATAGATAACATATTTACTTTAATGGCTTTAGGACAAAAGTATCTTTCTAAGAGAAAAGGACGTTTTTATTGTATATTTGTTGGTTTTGCTAAAGCATTTGATAGTATTCAACACCAAAAACTATGGAATGCTTTTACAAGAAAATGTATAGATGGAAAGTTCTTAATAATTTTACAGTCTATGTATAGCAAATTAAAATCATGTGTTAAGGTTAATAATGGATGTACTGAGTTTTTCCCATGTGACATTGGAACCAGGCAAGGCTGTGTGGCCAGCCCATAATCTTTTCTATGTTTATAAATGATTTAGTTACATTTCTACATTCTAAATATGATCGTGGTATATTTGTTTCTGATGATATTAATGAGTTAATAGCCTTAATGTTTGCTGATGATGTTTCAAGTTTCTCAGATACTGTTGTACATCTTCAAAGACAAATTAATTATATTGAACAATTCTGTGCATCTGTTGATATGAAAATTAATCTCGATAAATCAAAAATTGTTTTTCGAAATGGAGGCATCGTCAAGCTTACAGAAAAGTGGACTTATTGTGGAGATACTATAGATGTTGATAAATTTTATAAATATTTAGGTGTTTATTTCACGCCAAAATTGCTATGGTCAAAAACGCAAGAAATGTTGGCATTGCAAGGTATTAAGTCTGTTGCCTGTATATTTAGATTTCAACGTAAATTTGGACATCTAAATTCAGTAGATATGTTTAAAGTATTTGATGCTATGGCTCTGAAATCTGGGGATACAAGTATGTTGAAAAAATTGAAAAAAGTGCAAATCAAATTCTGTAAAAAAATTGTAATTTATCACAAAATAAATCTGATATTCTAGCGCTAGGAGAATGCGGAAGATTACCGTTATGTATAACTAATATTCCCAACTGTGTAAAATTTTGGCTAAGAATTATACGTATGGAAAACCAAAGATACCCTAAACAATGTTATAAAATGCTAAAACAATTAGATGAAGCAGGCAGAAGAACTTGGGCTAGTCATATTAGAGAATTACTTTTTACATATGGATTTGGATATGCTTGGCTTGCCCAAGATGTTGGAAATGACATAAATTTTATTCAGTTATTTGAAACACGCATTAAAGACTGCTATTTACAAAGATGGATCGCAGGTCTAAACGATTCTCCTAAATTTCTGCATTATAAACATTTTAAATCTCATCTCATTCATTCAGAATCATACTTAGACATTGATTTATCATATATTTTAAGAAAAACGTTGTCAAATTTTCGTTGTTCGACCCATACTTTAATGATCGAGAAGGGAAGACATTTATCAATAGATAAAAATTTAAGATTCTGTCCTATATGTATGAAAAATAATATTTCTGTAGTCGAAGATGAGTTTCACTTCTTCTTTGAATGTAATGAGTATGAACATTTTAGACAAACTTTTTTCAAATCTAATTGGTTAAGAAATAGATCGCTTTACATGTATTACAAAATATTTAGCTTGAAAGATGAGAAAAGCATTGTTAGTATTGCTAGATATCTTTTAAATGCTTTTAAAAGAAGAAAAGAAATTTTTAATATAAATATTCATGATATGATTTAATAGTCTTGCTCATTATAGTTTTGATATTGGATTTATATATAGCTACATTTATTTCAAATCATATATCTTCAAAAATATATGTTACATCTGTTACTTTATAAAACTTTTGAAATGCTTAAACCTGAAATGATCTAATACAAATGTTATTATTTTTGGATTTATATGACATGTTATTAGCTTATATTCACTTGAATATGTGAATTCTGTAATATTGACCTGTATAAATGTATAATATTCAATTTGTGTCACTTTATATGATGTTTTTACATGTTGTATTTTGGGCCGGAGGCCTATATTACTTAATAAAATATGTCTATGTCTATGTCTATGTCTACTCTTAAAATACCTATTTGTACATTCCTCCAGTTAAAAGTCAATTGCTTCTATCGAACTTTTATTTTTAGGCTTTGATTTCAAATGTTACTCAGCAGAGTAATTGAGTATGCCACGCTACGCATCTCAGGCACGTTAAGCAACGCTTGTATTAGGTTTTATGCCTTGTGTGAGTCCGGGGTGCCCCATTGGGAATAGAACATGATCCACTGCCTGAACTCTTGCATCATAGTAAAGAACAGGTACATATATGAAGCTATTATAGCTTTCTTCTGAAACTCTTCCGCTTGTTGATTAATATGTTTATTGAGTGTATGACTACCATGTATATTGTGAATAAAACATTGTTTAAACTTATAGAGTTTGTGTGCCGTAAAACCCACATTAATTCAAATATTGTTAATAAAGTTATAAGGAACATGATGTAATACATTTCTTTTTAATCATAGCCCATTTGGGAACTTTACTAAATATGACTATTTTAATGAACTATTGCTGTATTTACCTACGATAACATCAATAATCTATGTTCGACAATAATCAGCAAAGTGTCACATTTTGTTATCAGATAGACGTTGGTGAATGCTAAATTTAATACTTACTAAAAGTTTTGAATATCAGTCTCAAAGAAGGATTTTAAGACTTACGTTACACAGTTGTAAAATAGATTTACATGCATGAACGGGCATTGCATGACACTTGATTGATGTATCAACTCATGTTTTGCAAAAGAAAACAATATGTGGGAGTAAAAGTCTAATAAATACGACGTCTTTGTGAATTGTGTGATTTGTTGTTTTTGTTAATCATAAAAACTCAGATTTCTGGTCTTAAGATTAAAAAAGTATCCAAAATCAATACCTCCAAATGGGCAAAACAAGTTCTGAAATGCAGGAAAACGCAGGTAATGGCATCCTCGCCCAAAAAAATTCCGGGGATGCATACCCCTACACTCCCTGTTTTTAAGGTCTAGCTATGGGCCTGCTATCATATTATAATACTTACCATAAACTATGAAAACTTGTGAACAGTAAATCCATATAGTATGGAATAATGAATATTAAAATTTTGAAATAGCACAAATCACATTCGCATGAGGTTTGTGGTAGTTGCTCACTCAGCGTGTGCATATCTATATGAATAAGCGTTTATAAGCAAGCATTCCATCATACAAGATTAACATTCTTTATCACGGTTGGATGACTTACACACACAGTTTTTGTGTTTAAGAGCAATTACAAGTTCGCGTAATCCTTTAATATTATCTACAAAATCTATTCAGATAACAACTAACATGTTTTGCTACTGACCGCTCCAAGGTATTGACTCACGATGTCAATTCTAAATATGTACTGTACGTATTTTGTTTACTCATATATTGAATATGAATGTGCTGTATGTGCTGTATGTGCTGTGTGTGTGTGCTGTGTGATGTGTGTGTGTGTGCGGTATGTGCTGTATGTGCGCTGTGTATGTGCTGTATGTGTGCTGTGTGTGCTGTATGTGTGTGCTGTGTGTGGTGTATGTGCTGTGTGTGTGTGTGCTGTGTGTGCTGTGTGTGCTGTGTGTGTACTGTGTGTGCTGTGTGTGCTTTATGTGGTGTGTGTGCTGTACGTGCTGTGTGTGCTGTTTGTGCTGTGTGTATTGTATGTGCTATGTGTGCCGTTAGAATAAGTTCTTTAGAGCAATGTAAGCGAATCACCATCAGCTACCTTATAAAAATTTGATCAAGTATGACATATGTGGTTTGATGAAGTATGACATAGGTGGTTTGATGAAATATGACATATGTGGTTTGACCAAGTATGACGTATGTGGTTTGACCAAGTATGACGTATGCGCTTTGACCAAGTACTACGTATGTGCTTTGACCAATTATAACGTATGTGCTTTGACCAAGAATGACGTATGTGCTTTGACCAAGTATGACGTATATGGTTTGACCAAGTATGATGTATGTGCTTTGACCATGTATGACATATGTGGTTTGACCAAGTATGACATATGTGGTTTGGTGGGAGTATGACATATGTGGTTTGGTGAAGTATGACATATATGGTTTGACCAAGTATGACGTATGTGCTTTGACCAAGTATGACATATGGGGTTTGACCAAGTATGACATATGTGGTTTGGTGGGAGTATGACATATGTAGTTTGGTGAAGTATGACATATGTAGTTTGATAAAGTATGACATATGAGGTTTGGTGAAGTATGACATATGTAGTTTGGTGAAGTGTGACATATGTAGTTTGATAAAGTATGACATATGAGGTTTGGTGAAGTATGACATATGAGGTTTGGTGAAGTATGACATATGTAGTTAGGTGAAGTATGACATATGAAGTGTAACATATTTAACATGAGATATTCCGTAATTTAACACAAAACAATTATACGGTATTTCCACAAACACTCCTGAGCAGAAACAATTGTCTTTGATCGATAAGATATCGATATATTATATCTGACGTGCATCTTCATTTATAACGTTACATTGTATATCAACATGGGATGAGAACCATAAAACATCAGCTCAAATCATAAGTGAATAAAACACGCTTTGGTGATGTCATCTTTGTTTGGTAAATTATTAGCATCTTGCTTTTCCCCCCAGACATATCAACACACATTGATTTTTGGGAGAGTTGTTGCAATACAAGTTTTGTGTATGTAAAAAGTGCTTTTCTTTACCAGAAAGTTATATCAATCTCCCTTCGGGCTTCACGAACATTAAACTGGCCTTATGTTATTCATCACCCGATGAAAACTCAAAATTCGGCTTTTAATCCTTATATTTGCATAACGTTTTTCCAGCTATTTTAGATAAAACTATAACGTTATATTGTAATTTTGATATTTAAAAAGCAAATTATACGCATTAAACCGCAAAGCCAATGTCATGAAAGTAACAGCGACATTGTCAACATACTGAATAAGTGCACGCATTTGTAGGACAACATAAGGCAAACGTCACGTGAAACTTATGGCAACGTGACGACTCACCAGCAAAACAAATTTGTGCAACCAATGAAATGCAAACTGGTCCTTTTTAGCTCCGTCCAGCTGCAAGTGATTTTTCATTAGGATATTAAATGCAGTAAATCTATATAGTTCATTTCGGCCAGTTGCAGTGGGAATGTTAATATTATTTGACATAACATTTTGTCAATGACTATGCATGTTATTATATTCATTACATAAATTAACAGTATTATCGTCTCACACCACTATTACATTTCCAATAGGGCTCCATTGTAACATTTATGTCCAAAACAGAGTGAAAAATTAAATTCTGCAGCATGTGTCTGGGCTCAAATTCTTCACTGGTTCAAGTTATGCAATTATAAAGAAAAAAGTATACCTTGACCAGGGTTTTTTTTTAAAATTCAATGCTTTTGTGAGACCAATCAATTTCCAGAGTAATAATATGTCAACTATTCGCCCTAGATGCGGTTCGAACCAACAATTCTGAAATGACACAGAATTGTCCAGAAAGCTGGTATCCGCATCAAATTTTCAGTGGTGATTTCTAAAATACTGACCATTTAACTCATGCTAGTAAAAAACAAAACATTGCCGTACAAAGCCCTGAAAAAAGAAGAAAGCGATAACTAAAGTTTTATTTCTACCTCCTTCATCTGTCCGGAGTACTCAAGGGAGATAATAGTGGTGTGAGTCCTTATGCTGGCCATCTAACTTGTTTAACGCTAAAATGTTTGCTGTGTTATTTTACTTTATCAATACTAGCATTCTTTTTATTTTGGAATACATATAAACATATACATGTGTTTTGAATAGTAATGTTATTCTATTACCTGTTAGATATAATGTATGAACACTTTCGTCGTTGTTTGCTGATATTGACCAATATTTGATTGTGACGTGATTGACAAACTTCGTACACTAGTTATACAATGTAGTATGAGAATTATTCATTAGAGTAACCAGTTGTCATAAAGTGATATCATCAGTAACATTTGAAGAAATCCAGGACATGGTTTATTGCTTTATTAAAATATAATTTTCCAAAGCAGATGGTCACATATCATAGATACAGTAACATATTAACTAGCATATGCCAGTTTTCCTATAACGTCAGGGTTATTTGGAATACAATATATATATATATGGCATTTATTGGATTTGTTAATTTACTCTGTCGATTGAAACTTCATATTGATCAGTTTCCGTTCCGCTGATCGGCTTGTTACATTCAGATATTGCTTTTTATATAATGAAACTTCTGGAATAACACAAAATAACTGCTTCAAAAGATTCGTGGAGGTGCATTATTGATGAAAGCATTTCACCACACAAGATAGTCTGTCACAATTGGTCTGTCACAGTTGCAGGTAATTATAGTTCATATAATTCTTGTGACATTCTCTGATTATTTCAAACATTAATTCCGATAAAAACTTGTATTTCATTGTTTAGTCAATTCCAGTGTCAGGAAATGCACTTCTCTCTTTATAACAGTTACTATGAGCCGTGTGGATTTGCATTCCATATATTATTTTAGAATTCAATGTGTGTATAAAATTAACGCTTCTCAAAGGACAAACACTATTGTTTCTTAAGAGATTTATTGATATGCACACACAGCGTGTGCATCTGAAATTAAACAAGCCAATATTGGTGCAAGCATTTCATCACAGAAGATTAATATTTCTTGTCACGGCAGTCATGCGTGATTTACACACATTATTTGTGTTAACGAACAATGACATGTTCACCTTATCCTTATAATATTATTTTATTAAAGCAATATATAACTTCATATTAATCTAAATTATTTTGTGATGCAATGCAATAAATATTTATTATGACTGTTGCACGATACATGGTTTACAAAAAACTTCAGCAAGGTTTGGTGCATCCGTTACCGCGATACATGGTTTACAAATAAGTTCAACAAGGTTTGATGCACCGGGTACCGCGATACATGATTTACAAATAAGTTCAGCAGTGTTTGGTGCACCCGTTACCGCGATACATGGTTTACAAAAACCTTCAGCAAGGTTTGGTGCATCCGTTACCGCGATACATGGTTTACAAATAAGTTCAACAAGGTTTGGTGCACCGGTTACCGCGATACATGGTTTACAAATAAGTTCAACAAGGTTTGGTGCGCCGGTTACAGCGATACATGGTTTACAAATAAGTTCAGCATGGTTTGGTGCACCCGTTACCGCGATACATGGTTTACAAATAAGTTCAGCAGGGTTTGGTGCACCGGGTACCGCGATACATGGTTTACAAATAAATTCAGCAAGGTTTGGTGCACCGGTTACCGCAATACATGACTAATAAATAAGTTCAGCAGGGTTTGGTACACCGGTTACCGCGATACATGGTTTACAAATAAGTTCAGCATGGTTTGGTGCACCGGTTACCGCGATACATGGTTTGCAAATAAGTTCAGTAGGGTTTGGTGCACCGGTTACTGCGATACAGCAGGGTTTGGTGCGCCGGTTACTGCGATACATGGTTTACAAATAAGTTCAGTAGGGTTTGGTGCACCCGTTACCGCGATACAGGGTTAACAAATAAGTTCAGTAGGGTTTGGTACACCGGTTACTGCGATACATGGTTAACAAATAAGTTCAGTAGGGTTTGGTATACTCGTTACCGCGATACATGGTTTACAAATAAGTTCAGCAGGGTTTGGTGCACCGGTTACCGCAATACATGGTTTACAAATAAATTCAGCAAGGTTTGGTGCACCGGGTACCGCGATACATGACTAATAAATAAGTTCAGCAGGGTTTGGTACACCGGTTACCGCGATACATGGTTAATTAATAAGTTCAGCAGGGTTTGGTTCACCTGTTACCGCGATACATGGTTTACAAATAAGTTCAGCAGGGTTTGGTTAACCGGTTACCGCGATACATGGTTAATGAGTAAGTTCAGCAAGGTTTGGTGCACCTGTTACTGCGATACATGGTTTACAAATAAGTTCAGTAGGGTTTGGTGCACCCGTTACCGCGATACATGACTAATAAATAAGTTCAGCAGGGTTTGGTACACCGGTTACCGCGATACATGGTTAATAAATAAGTTCAGCAGGGTTTGGTTCACCCGTTACCGCGATACATGGTTTACAAATAAGTCCAGCATGGTTTGGTGAACCGGTTACCGCGATACATGGTTAATGAGTAAGTTCAGCAAAGTTTGGTGCACCTGTTACTGCGATACATGGTTAATGAGTAAGTTCAGCAAGGTTTGGTGCACCTGCTACTGCGATACATGGTTTACAAATAAGTTCAATAGGGTTTAGTGCACCCGTTACTGCGATACATGGTTTATAGATAAGTTCAACAAGGTTTGATGCACCGGGTACCGCGATACATGATTTACAAATAAGTTCAGCAGTGTTTGGTGCACCCGTTACCGCGATACATGGTTTACAAAAACCTTCAGCAAGGTTTGGTACATCCGTTACCGCGATACATGGTTTACAAATAAGTTCAACAAGGTTTGATGCACCGGTTACCGCGATACATGGTTTACAAATAAGTTCAACAAGGTTTGGTGCACCCGTTACCGCGATACATGGTTTACAAATAAGTTCAGCAGGGTTTGGTGCACCGGTTACCGCAATACATGACTAATAAATAAGTTCAGCAGGGTTTGGTACACCGGTTACCGCGATACATGGTTTGCAAATAAGTTCAGCATGGTTTGGTGCACCCGTTACCGCGATACATGGTTTGCAAATAAGTTCAGTAGGGTTTGATGCACCGGTTACCGCGATACATGGTTTACAAATAAGTTCAGCATGGTTTGGTGCACCCGTTACCGCGATACATGATTTACAAATAAGTTCAGCAGGGTTTGGTGCACCCGTTACCGCGATACATGGTTTACAAATAAATTCAGCAAGGTTTGGTGCACCGGTTACCGCAATACATGACTAATAAATAAGTTCAGCAGGGTTTGGTACACCGGTTACCGCGATACATGGTTTACAAATAAGTTCAGCATGGTTTGGTGCACCGGTTACCGCGATACATGGTTTGCAAATAAGTTCAGTAGGGTTTGGTGCACCGGTTACTGCGATATAGCAGGGTTTGGTGCGCCGGTTACTGCGATACATGGTTTACAAATAAGTTCAGTAGGGTTTGGTGCACCCGTTACCGCGATACAGGGTTAACAAATAAGTTCAGTAGGGTTTGGTACACCGGTTACCGCGATACATGGTTAACAAATAAGTTCAGTAGGGTTTGGTATACTCGTTACCGCGATACATGGTTTACAAATAAGTTCAGCAGGGTTTGGTGCACCGGTTACCGCGATACATGGTTTACAAATAAATTCAGCAAGGTTTGGTGCACCGGGTACCGCGATACATGACTAATAAATAAGTTTAGCAGGGTTTGGTACACCGGTTACCGCGATACATGGTTAATTAATAAGTTCAGCAGGGTTTGGTTCACCTGTTACCGCGATACATGGTTTACAAATAAGTTCAGCAGGGTTTGGTTAACCGGTTACCGCGATACATGGTTAATGAGTAAGTTCAGCAAGGTTTGGTGCACCTGTTACTGCGATACATGGTTTACAAATAAGTTCAGTAGGGTTTGGTGCACCCGTTACCGCGATACATGACTAATAAATAAGTTCAGCAGGGTTTGGTACACCGGTTACGGCGATACATGGTTAATAAATAAGTTCAGCAGGGTTTGGTTCACCCGTTACCGCGATACATGGTTTACAAATAAGTTCAGCATGGTTTGGTGAACCGGTTACCGCGATACATGGTTAATGAGTAAGTTCAGCAAGGTTTGGTGCACCTGTTACCGCGATACATGGTTAATGATTAAGTTCAGCAAGGTTTGGTGCACCTGTTACTGCGATACATGGTTTACAGATAAGTTCAACAGGGTTTGGTGCACCGTTTACCGCGATACATGGTTAACAAATAAGTTCAATAGGGTTTAGTGCACCCGTTACTGCGATACATGGTTTACAGATAAGTTCAACAGGGTTTGGTGCACCGTTTACCGCGATACATGGTTAACAAATAAGTTCAGTAGGGTTTGGTGCACCGGTTACCGCGATACATGGTTTACAAATAAGTTCAGTAGAGTTTGGTGTACCCGTTACAGCGATACATGGTTTACAAATAAGTTCAGCAAGGTTTGGTACACCCGTTACCGCGATACATGGTTTACAAAAAAGTTCAGTAGAATTTTGTGCGCCGGTTACCGCGATACATGGTTTACAAATAAGTTCAGCAAGCTTTTTTTTCACTCGTTATCACGATACATGGTTTACATATAACGTTCCAAAACGTTGACCCGTGACCGTTTCAAGACGTTCACCCGTGACCGTTCCAAGACGTTGACCCGTGACCATTCCAAGACGTTCACCCGTGACCGTTCCAAGACGTTCACCCGTGACCGTTCAAAGACGTTCACCCGTGACATTTCCAAGACGTTCAGTCGTGACCGTTCCAAGACGTTCAGCCGTGACCGCTCCAAGACGTTCAGCCGTGACCGTTTCAAGACGTTCACCCGTGACCGTTCCAAGACGTTCTCCCGTGACCGTTCCAAGACGTTCACCCGTGACCGTTCCAAGACTTTCACCCGTGACCGTTCCAAGACGTTCACCCGTGACCGTTCCAAGACGTTCACCCGTGACCGTTCCAAGACGTTCACCCGTGACCGTTACAAGACGTTCACCCGTGACCGTTCCAAGACGTTGACCCTGTGACCGTTCCAAGACGTTCACCCGTGACCGTTCCAAGACGTTCACCCGTGACCGTTCCAAGACGTTGACCCGTGACCGTTCCAAGACGTTCTCCCGTGACCGTTTCAAGACGTTCTTCCGTGACCGTTCCAAGACGTTCACCCGTGACCGTTTCAAGACGTTCAGCTGTGACCGTTCGAAGTCAAAAATTGACCGCTCATTCAAGAGGTTGCGGTCACGATCTTGACTTTTAAAGCAAGGCCACCGTTGTCACAAATAGCGTAAGACGTGACGATGTTGCATAACCGCAATTTGTCTCCCCTTTATTTGCAAACACAACTCTAATTAAAAAAAAAATACTTGCCCAGTTGGTTGTCGTTATCTGACTTCATGGTGACGTGAGTTTCGGAAGATACTGGACCTTTTTAAACTTTTATTTGCAAAACATACCAATACGTTTTTCAAAAGCGGCTATGATCCTTCTAGAACGTACTGTATGTTTAGACCATTTGTAAACCATATTTACACTTTGGCCATCATGTGTTCCTCTTTCACTGGAGTAGATCGGGAGAAATCGGGGCTTAATGACTAGAAGTAACTATTTCATATTATAAATGTATTATATATCTGGGCAACAACACTGATCTGTGTGTTAAACTAGGATCAGCTGGTCCGGACTCGGAATGCTGTGATCACGTAACGTGCTTGATGCACAATAATTCATTATACTGCTGGCTGCAGTATGGGTGGTTAACACAACTTACAAACACTCTCTTTGATTTATGGAAACTGTTTGCGCAATAAACAATTGTAATTCGTGTTTACTATACACAAATCAAATCAGGAGTATTAACATGGCACAATGACAGCTGTTTTTATGTTTCTGAATGTTCTTCTATAAATATTGGTCTTACTATTATATACAGTTGTGCCCCTTTTTGACACTGTAGCAAGATTCTTGCATTTAAAAAAGTAATTGAATTTTGTAATTTTGTTTGAAATACTTTCAAAATGGTTCATAGGGGCTGTGATTTCTTTCTGCGATGAGTAAAGCAAAAGCTGGCATAGCATATACAACAATAAGACATCACTAGTATTAAATAATCATTTGTATAGGATTTTGATAGTTACATTTATAAGCATTTGACTCCTTTTTTTAAAAAAAAAATACCTTAGGGTGTTACTGCACTGTATTGAAAAATACAAGCTGATCAACCTACCAAGTTTTGTGTATTTTTTGTGCGAATATTCCTGCTATGAAAAACAAATAATATTCTATGTTGAAAGGTTTTACCACGGAAATGCTAGACCATATTTTATACAGAAGAAAGAACAAAATTCAACTTTGTAGTGAAACCTGAATATATCATTGTGTTCATCTCATGTGTTTTTTGAGATCATCATATTATTTTTATATTTTGTTTGACATTAAACGGCTGGTTTGCTGTTTTATTTTGCTTAATCGTTGAAGCTTATTACTGTTGGTTTAAAAACACATTGGTGGTCTTGACTATATCATTATGGTGATGTGACATACAAGCGTCGGAAGATCCTGAGTTATTGTAATGCATCAAAACTTTATCAAAAGAAGCTACAATCTTGATTATATTGCATGCTTATTAGTTGATCTTTGAACTGCTCTGCTGGGCATTAGGCTTTCCTTTTTTATTGTGTGACGACCACAAGGATTGGAGACTCTTTTGTGGCGATTTCCTACTAAAGCACTGAAACTTTGTTTTTATTTCTGTCATAAAGTCAACACATTGTCAATAGCTGCTTGCATAATAGTTCTTTAATATCTTTAGATTGTTGTCAGCATTTGTCATAAATATAATGTGGATATCCGAAAATGAGAAAAAGGAAAAATAGCCTTCAGACATCTGCAAAATGTTATGAAAAATAAAATGTCGTTGTTTCTTCACCTTTTCAAATAAAAAGACGAAGATAACTCTATGAATACTAACTATAACTTGAACTCACGAGAAATAATAATAAATTATTAGATGCAAATAAAAAAATTTTCCATTGTACATTTTGTAGGTATATTACATACCTTTAACGAATTAGCCCAAGTGTGATTACAGTGATGACTTCCTATTCATGTCACATTTGTATATTTGTTTAAAACAGATAGTATGATAACATATACATAATGGCAGACACAAAAAGTTTCTGTATCGATACAAAAACTCAAATACATCATGTTTGATGTTTTTTTAAAGGATCGTTCATTTTAAGTTTTGCATCCGTCGTTATTTGCTGCCTCATCTAGTGTGTGAAGTGGCTTTATGGAATCTATATCAAATAGATAAAATATATTTGGTTAATATATCTTTCCAGACTTGCAAATTAATTTAGATATTTACTAATTACTAAGTTATTTTTCTATATATAATATGACTCGTCAGTGCTCCTCTGTTTGTTGATTAAAACGAATCGAAACAATATGATTTTAGTGTTACTGAACGTTCTCCACATTCAAATTATATCGATCAAAATTTACTCTTATGATAACTTTAAAAAATAATACTGATTATACTACTACTACTATTACTACTACTACTACTGCTACTACTACTACTACAACTACCGCTATTACTACTACGACGACGACGACGACAACAACAACAACAACAACAACAACAACAACAACAACAACAACAGCAGCAGCAGCAGCAACAACAACAACAACAACATCTACTACTACTACTACTACTACTACTACTACTACTACTACAACTACAACTATAACTACTACTTCTACTTCTACAACTACTACTACTTATAATATACTAAATTCATAGAATAATCATAAAAAATACATTTAGGCTTGAAAATAATGTAACAACATATGTGACAACAACGCCTTGGAAATATCAGTAGCAACAACCGCCAGTGAGGAACCTAAATCTTGGTTACGGTTGCTGTTCTCGGCAAACAGACCAGTTGAGCAGTCATTCTCTGACGTGTAATCAATGATAAAATGTATTTTAATTGAGCTTTGAATTAATTTCTTGAAATGTTAAGCAGAATACATTTGCGGTTTTTTAACAAACAACCACGCGTTGTTAAAATCTCCATACGCATTTTTCAATTGCCCAAAGACATTTCTCATGCTGCTATATTTCTTGTTTTTCATTCTAAACATGCTGTGCATGTTATAGTCAGAATTAAAACATAGTTTTACAACACGGAATCTCGAGCAAGCTATGGACGATTTAGACACTTTTGTTATGTTCGTTTTCGAGTGTAAACGTGATGTAAAATATAACATGAAATGTAAAAATATAAAACTGACATTGATGTAAAATAAAACATTAAATATAAAACTTACATTGATGTAAAATATGACATGATATATAAAACTGACATTGATGTAAAATATGACATGAAATATAAAACTGACATTGATGTAAAATATAACGTTAAATATAAAACTGACATTGATGTAAAATATAACGTTAAATATAAAACTGACATTGATGTAAAATATAACATGAAATATAAAACTGACATTGATGTAAAATATAACACGTAAAATATAACATGAAATATAAAACTGACATACTGACATTAATGTTAAATATAATATGAAATATAAAACTGACATTGATGTAAAATATAACATGAAATGTAAAACTGACATTGATGTAAAATATAACATGAAATATAAAACTGACATTGATGTAAAATATAACTTGAAATATAAAACTGACATTGATGTAAAATATAACATTAAATATAAAACTGACATTGATGTAAAATATAACATGAAATATAAAACTGACATTGATGTAAAATATAACATGAAATAAAGACATTGATGTAAAACATAACATGAAATATAAAACTGACATTGATGAAAAATATAACATTAAATATAAAACTGACATTGATGTAAAATATAACATGAAATGTAAAACTGACATTGATGTAAAATATAACATGAAATATAAAACTGACATTGATGTAAAATATAACTTAAAATATAAAACTGACATTGATGTAAAATATAACATTAAATATAAAACTGACATTGATGTAAAATATAACATGAAATATAAAATGACATTGATGTAAAATATAACATGAAATAAAGACATTGATGTAAAATATAACATGAAATATAAAACTGACATAGTTATAACTTACCCTTTAGTTCTGGTCTCTCATATTGTTATATATAGGTATACTGTATGGAATATTCCCATTGTGAGAGCTGAACTCAGTCCAACTATTTTAAGGAATGGCTGCTTGAAGGAAATTCCCTTATTATTATCATATCATGTTTTGCCGTGCAGGAGTTACTTTCAAATTGACTGAACATCTAAATGACGTCAAGGGAAGATGTTGGCTAGAACGTTTCCAGATTTTCATGTTCATGATTTTTATATGTTTAATATTGGTACTATTTTAAAGAAACCATTATTTTGTTGCTGACTTATAAATATGAATACATTGAATAATTTAAGACTCAAACATTTACATTTTTCAACAAAATTTCCATAAAAGATAGGGGCGGGGCTAGGCTTAAATGGAAGGAATATTTTTCAAATGAAAAAATAACGCTTCTTTTATTCAAAATGCCTGTACAAGTATATAATAGTATGTATTGGACTTTTCCTGAACTTAACTTTAATTAATTATATGTAATGTTTTCAAATATTAACATTTTCAAAATAACATAGAACAATGTACTATTTAAAGTAATTTGGCAAATACTTTTTTAAAATGCACTCGAACCTATGAATTACCCTTTATAACCTAATACGAGGGTCAAAGGAAACTGAAATATAAAAAAGTTGTAATAAGTGCAACCTATATTTTATATGTTTTTTGTTTATTAAGAAAACATGTAAAATGTTGGTGGGTAAAGTCGATGGTTTTTCCCCCTGTTCAATGTGAAGTTTTCTTGACAATCGGTGTTTTGTGACTCGCGTGTTGATATTTTCATTTCCTTTTTTCGTTCAGTACTGGTCATTGTTGATGTTGTTTTTTACACATGCTTTATCAAGATATATATCTTTCTTTCTCTTCAACTTTCTTTCGTTCTCTGTATGTGTATGGATCTCAGCTTGTGCAAAAGGTAAACTGGAACGTACGTTAACAAATGTTAACGATGCGTATGACAATGTTTGAATTTTTGAATATATTTTCATATGAATATTTTCTTGAAATGATAAACATATTTTTTTTGTTATATTTGGAAAATACTTTTATACATTGTATATGTTTTATAAAAAAAATATATCTATTATATATATATTTCAATGAACCTTCAAACAAACGGGTATATATATGCCATTATAATATGTTGAAATGTAAATACTGATTGTTAGACAATATTGATATTGTAACTACATGTATTTATAAATCTTTTCAAATAATTGCCATTATATCATGTTTGCATAATATGTAATATCTCTTCATATATGGAGGAAATAAAGATTATATATATATATATATATATATACTAGTTTTTCAAATTATGGTAAACAATTGAAACAAGCAAGATATGTCAAAGGATGAATTTTAAACTTGGCCAGTTTTCAAATAAAACATGCGTTCTAAACTTTAACTGGATAATCTCTGTACGAACGAACATGAGTACGCTAGTGTACAGTTTTGTTCATTTACTAATACTTTTCTGAGTGAAAAAAGACATAAAAAATAAATACCCATTATGATAAAGATGTAACTGATGCTTCTATTTTCTATCAAAACATGTTCCAAAATTTATAAAAAATACATGAAAAAACAATGTTGCAAATAGCAAAGGTAACTGTTAACTACGTTTATGCACATGTAAATGATGTTATTTTATTGAATAATTATAAGGTACCAAGTATATTATGAAATAAGAAGGCACTTGGTACAGTTTAAATTTAGGAAAATATTCTACAAAATTCAAAATATCAAGGGCTGTTAACAATTTGTATAAACCTGATATTCTCATGAATAACATTTTCTTCAGCTGAACTTCGAGTATTAGTTTCCCATACCTTATGTCTTGATTTGAATTTAGCTTTCGACGGCGTGTCTCCTAAGCTGCAAGCTGAGAACAAAATTCATGTTTTAATAATTGAAAGTTTAAATTGTATAATAATTGAAGCCATAGCGTCTTCAGACTAATAATTCTCACATATTGATTTGTATTTGGAAAATGGAAGAATATAAAGTAGAAATTAAAAATCAATTAGGATTAAATCAAAATACAGGAACCAGCGTCCGCTCGCACGCAAGCAACTGACATGCATTTACTCTCACATCAAGTCTTATTTCTATCTTAAAGGCTAAGATATTGAGAAAGCGCCTCATATTACTCAGTCACGTGGGACTTCGGTCACGTCGGACTAGTAAATTTCGTGGTATGTATCAATTAAACAAAAGAAAACATTTTGATATCCATTTTAAAGAGAGGGGAGGGAAGTTTAACGGCATTTTTCAACAATGTATTTTTTTTATATTTGGACATTTCACACTGACATTTTCTTTTCAAAATAAAGATTTTGGACAAAGCTGGACACGAACGTTAGTGAAATTGAGCAGCAATTCATATCTTATAGCCCTAAAGGACTCATAAAATGTGTATTATGCGAAGCATGTTGTTATGTTACTTCGGATTTAATAAATGATGAACAATGAATAGGATGGACCAAAGATGCTCACTGGTTACCGCGTTCTGTTATTATTTGGGTCGAGCGCACTTCGCCCGGGAACCAATATATTATATATAGGTGACGCCGAATACTATTTTGGTAAACTATACCAGCCAAATTAGAACATAAATCCTCATGTATACATCAAATACTTTATATTACATATAAACTATATATATCCTTTATGTATAAACAAGAAGGTACTATTGTCAACTTTAAACAAAGAAACATATATAAATGTTTGTGACAGGATATTGATCGAGAATATGTATCTTGATGTATTTGAAATGCTTAACCAACTACCTATTCAACGTATTCAGTTTTGTAGCGATATTTTATGTCGAAAAATTAATAGAAGTAGTGTTTCAACCTACAAAACTGACACTGTTTCTGTTCATAATTATGGCTAACAGGCTGCATTTGAAATAAAACGAATTCAATTATCCATAAAATATCCACTATATAAGCTATGTCTCAATAGTCGAATAAAGAACATGAGGCAAAATTTAAATTAATTGGCAATGAACTGAGCAAAACAGACATTGATTGTGTAAGTGGGAATGATAATTCCATGTTAACTGTGGGTGATAATAAAACCCGACCGGTAGGAACAGCGCATGGTAATGCATGAAATGTAAAAGATAATGTGGGTGGGGATATGTGAGAGGTAGACGAAGGTTAAACAATTAATGAATAAACAGATGAGCCGAATAGAATTTTGACAGATTGGGAGTCAGTTGGACATGCTATGGTGGATGGAACATAAGAAATGCAAGTAGGAAAATAAATAAGAAATTAAGAAAGACAACAAATACAACAATGTAACAAGTACAAAAATCTTTTTTGAGAGTAGCAATGATCATGATTTTTAGGTAAACGCATGTAGTTTCATGACGGTAAGTGCTATGTAAAAGTTAGAGACTGAAATGCAAAACGTATAAAAGAGTCTTGAATATTATACGAAGAGAGCATTGCATCTGACTGCCAATATCAGAGGTTCACGTTCAGACCATATACTTGCGTTACAGCAGGTTTCATATGAATCGGTTTAGAACTGTGGGAGATGTAGTGGTGTACAATACAAGCTACAGATTAAAGGCAATAACTCAATAAAATCATTAAATCGGGAACACCAACACCACAAACTCATGTTCAGAATAAGTTTATGATGTACAGGTTTTATTTGAATCGGCTTAAAATTGTAGAAGAAGTTGTTTATATCAAAACGTGACGTACATTTAATTTAAAACAACAACGGGCGATAACTGAACAAAACATTGGATCGGTACGCAGACACCACAGGCTCATGTTAAGATAATGTACCTCAATTTTCATTTGAATCGGGTTAAACTGTGAAAGAAGTTGCATTTCAATGTTGTTAGTCCATATCATAACGGACGGACAGACGTATGGACGCCATTTCAATATCTCATCTTCGAAAAGTGTGGGATTACAATTTGACTACAAACGAAAATTAACCCAAAAAAAGTACAATTTCTATTAAGCTGAAATGCTTAGACACTTGAAATTTGGCAGTTAGAAGTATGATATTTTAAATTATGGAAACATGTGTTACGAAAATAAAGAATGTACACAAACTAATTAATGCAGTTTGTAAGTAGGATTCGTAATGTTGGAGAATTGGATTCAAGGTTGTTATAATTTCTGGTTTATGAAGCACCTTCACGGCAACAATTAAGCCAGTGTTAAAGTGGTGCCTATTTCGTTATCACACATTAACAGACTGAATAATATAGGTGGCTATTTTCTTTCTAAGGTCGCAATTTTGCTTCCAATTGATCCTTTTATCAGATATTATTGGGAAAAATGTATTAACGTCATTCTGAATGTATGTACATCTGTATGACAGCAAAATAAACTTGATATACAGAAACAGTTGGTTAGTCCTGAGGATCCAGACAAGCAACGCATCCACTGCTGAACGATTCTGACATACATAATCTGGAATAGACGATGGTCGCGCGAACCAAATAAAAAACAACAACAAATTGTTAACATTATAATTACAAATTTAATGTACATATATATTACAAAAACATAGATAAAAAAATATACTTATTACATCTACAACATTTGACATGACGTTAGATAATATGCTGATTACATCTACAACACTTGACATGACGTTAGACAATATACTGATTACATCTAAAACACTTGACAAGACGTTAGACAATATACTAATAACATCTACAACACGTAACATGACGTTAGACAATATACTAATTACATCTACAACACCTGACATGACGTTAGACAATATACGGATTACATCTACAACACTTGGCATGACGTTAGACAATATACGTATTACATCTACAAAACTTGACATAACGTTAAACAATATACTAATTACATCTACAACACTTGACATGACGTTAGACAATATACTAATTACATCTACAACACTTGACATGACGTTAGACAATATACTCATTACATCTACAACACTTGACATGACGTTAGGCAATAAACTAATTACATCTACCAAACTTGGCATGACGTAAGACAATATACTAATTACATCTACAACACTTGACATGACGTTAGACAATATACTAATTACATCTACAACACTTGACATGACGTAAGACAATATACTAATTACATTTACAACACTTGACATAACGTTAGACAATATACTAATTACATTAACAACACTTGACATTACGATTACATTAACAACACTTGACATTACGTTAGACAATATACTAATTACATCTACAACACTTGGCATGACGTTAGACAATATACTTATTATATCTACAACACTTGACATGACGTTAGACAATATACTAATTACATCTACAACACTTGACATGACTTAAGACATTATACTAATTACATCTACACCACTTGACATGACGTAAGACAATATACTAATTACATCTACAACACTTGACATGACGTTGGACAATATAATAATTACATCTACAACACTTGGCGTGACGTTAGACAATATACTTATTACATCTTCAATACTTGACATGACGTAAGACAATATACTAATTACATCTACAACACTTGACATGACGTTAGACAATATACTAATTACATATACACACTTGACATGACGTAAGACAATATACTAATTACATCTACAACACTTGGCATGACGTTCAACAATATACTAATGACATCTACAACACTTGACATGACGTAAGACAATATACTTATTACATCTACAACACTTGACATGACGTAAGACAATATACTTATTACATCTACAACACTTGGCATGACGTTCAACAATATACTAATGACATCTACAACACTTGACATGACGTAAGACAATATACTTATTACATCTACAACACTTGACATGACGTTAGACAATATACATATTACATTTACAACACTTGACATGACGTAAGACAATATACTAATTACATCTACAACACTTGACATAACGTTAGACAATATACTAATTACATGTACAACACTTGACATGACGTAAGACAATATACTGATTACATCTACAACACGTGGCATGACGTTAAACAATATACTAATTACATCTACAACACTTGGCATGACGTTAAACAATATACTAATTGCATCTACAAAACTTGACATGACGTAAGACAATATACTTATTACATCTTCAACACTTGACATGACGTTAAACAATATACTAATTACATCTACAACACTTGACATGACGTTAGCCAATATACTAATTACATCTACAACACTTGACATGACCTAAGACAACATACTAATTACATCTACAACACTTGGCATGACGTTAAACAATATACTCATTACATCTACAACACTTGGCATGACGTTAAACAATATACTAATTGCATCTACAAAACTTGATATGACGTAAGACAATATACTGATTACATCTACAACACTTGACATGACGTTAGATAATATATTAATTACATCTACAACACTTGGCATGACGTTAGACAATATACTAATTACATCTACAACACTTGACATGACGTAAGACAATATACTAATTACATTTACAACACTTGACATGTCGTTAGCAATATACTAATTACATCTACAACACTTGACATGACGTTAGGCAATATACTAATTACATCTACAACACTTGACATGACGTTAGACAATATACTAACTACATCTACAACACTTGACATGACGTTAGACAATATACTAATTACATCTACAACACTTGACATGGCGTTAGACAATATACTAATTACATCTACAACTATTGACATGACGTAAGACAATATATAACTACATCTACAACACTTGACATGACGTAAGACAATATACTAATTACATCTACAATACTTGACATGACGTTAGACAATATACTAATTATATCTACACCACTTGGCATGACGTAAGACAATATACAAATGACATCTACAACATTTGACATGACGTTAGACAATATAATAATTACATCTACAACACTTGACATGACGTAAGACAATATACTTATTGCATCTACACCACTTGACATGACGTTAGACAATATACTAATTACATCTACAACACTTGACATGACGTAAGACAATATACTAATTACATCTACAACACTTGGCATGACGTTAAACAATATACTAATTGCATCTACAAAACTTGACATGACGTAAGACAATATACTAATTACATCTACAACACTTGACATGACGTTAAACAATATACTAATTACATCTACAACACTTGACATAACGTTAGACAATATACTGATTACATCTACAACACTTGGCATGACGTTAGACAATATACTAATTACATCTACAACACTTGATATGACGTTAGACAATTTACTGATTGCATCTTTAACACTTTACATGACGTTAGACAATATACGACACTTGACATGACGTTAGACAATATAAAGATTACATCTACAACACTTGGCATGACGTTAGACAATATACACCACTTGACATGACGTTAGACAATATACGACACTTGACATGACGTTAGACAATAAACTGATTACATCTACAACACTTGACATGACATTAGACAAAATACTGATTGCATCTATAACACTTGACATGACGTTAGACAATATACTAATTACATCTATGTCACTTGACATGACGTTAGACAATATACTAATTACATCTACAATACGTGGCATGACGTTAAACAATATACTTATTACATCTACAACACTTGACATGACGTTAGACAATACACTGATTGCATCTTTTACACTTGACATGACGTTAGACAATATACTGATTACATCTACAACACTTGGCATGACGTTAGACAATATACACCACTTGACATGACGTTAGACATTATACGACACTTGACATGATGTTAGACAATAAACTGATTACATCTACGACACTTGACATGACATTAGACAAAATACTGATCCCATCTATAACACTTGACATGACGTTAGACAATATACTAATTACATCTACATCACTTGACATGACTGACGTTAGACAATATACTAATTACATCTACAATACGTGGCATGACGTTAAACAATATACTAATTACATCTACACCACTTGCCGTGACGTTAGACAATAAACTGATTACATCTACAACACTTGGCATGACGTTAGACAATATACTGATTACATCTATAACACTTGAACTGACCTTAGACAAAATACTGATCGCATCTATAACACTTGACATGACGTTAGACAATAAACACCACTTGACATGACGTTAGACAATATACTAATTACATCTACAACACTTGACATGACGTTAAATAATATACTAATTACATTTACAACACTTGACATGGCGTTAGACAATATACTTATTACATCTACAACACTTGACATGACATTAGACACTGAGCTGATGTCATCTATACTCTTTTCTTAGTATAGTCAAATAACATAACTGCCCCGCTGTAAACAGTCTTGATTAGTAGATATCAGCGGAAGCTACTTTTATGAGTGACCTACTTCCATGTTTACATACTTGAACTAGACACATACGCCAAAATATAGTATTGATATGTTTGTGTTTAGTAGAACATTGAGACGAACCTAAAACGCAGTTTACTTTGACACATAAAGATACATTTCAACTGGTGCTTAATTAATTGCTTATACATTATAGAAACTAACATATTAATTCGCATTTTGGTAATCATTAATCTACAGCGCATTTAAATATACTATTAGTAATGGCGTTTGACTCATTACAGAGAAATTATTTGTTTAAAAAACAAAACGTGTTTGCCACTAGTAAGATGGCTGATATAAGTGTTGGAGGCGGAGCAGTTTTAACTACTTCAATACTTAAACAATTCACATGGAACCCCATTTTCTTAAAATTAGTCAAAAAGACATTTTCCATTCCAAGAACAAATCCACCACAACGGCACAGACACTACAAATACAATAATACAAAGTGATATAGACGAATGGACAACAACGATTAGTATCATTCTCGCAAATGGGAGACTTAACTGTTTGCTTAACGGACACTTTCATCAATTACATCGGAGGCAAAGATGTTAATGTCTAACAGTGGCAATTTATACTTCACACCTGATTATCATTATTTCGTCTGAAAACAAATTGATATTAAATTCAGCATCATGCGTTTTTATTCAAGTTTAAACATGTTAACGAATTTAACGTGTATTTACAAATTTAAAGTCAAGTAGACTGGCCTTGATTTTGTTAACGCAATACCTGTAAAGTCTGGTCCATCTGTATATTATGACGACACATTCATACACCATAAAAAAATATTTTTCGATTGTCAAATATTTTCAAGTAGCGTAGAATTGTTCTGATTTTCATTTGTTTTTCATGCGTACGCATTATCTATAAACGGACAAAAATAAGAATTATATAACCATCAATTGACACGGTGGCTTAACATACCGCTCCTTCGGAGCACAACAATCTTTGTTTATTTCTACATTAACCGTTAAATTCCATTCATTTTTCTAAATTATCAATTGAAGCTTGTTATCCCGTCCTGGTTTCAGAATATAACACTACATCATCATCAGCAAATATTAAACAATAAATAGATAGGTGGTATGTTGTTATTCCCACAGCAGAGTTTCTTTAAAAATCATTTAAAAATAATAATACAATAATGGCAAAGTTGTCTCCCCTAGCAAACGACCTATGTTGCAATAAAAAACCTCTGACAGTATACAGGTACCTTACATAAAACCAATCATTACACATTTACCTGATAACATTCTATGTAAAACGTTTGATTATAAATTTAAGTCCGTAACTAAACGCCGAACCATAGACATGATTTGAAAATCTACGAAACAACAATATATTTGTTTCTTAAATTAATATTTCTTTCAATACAAGTTTAATTATATATACACATACTATTTATTGTACTAGTTTGATAAAAAAAACATCCTAGATGCATATCAGTTAAAAATATTTTATATGGCTAAACAACTTATCAAATTAGTTATTCGGATCAATTATATTACCTTCAATCCCCTCTTTGACCAGTTTTTCTTTGTATCTAGAATATTATTAAATAAAAGCTCTAACGACTTCGCTGTCAGGCTGATGCTCTCTTTAAAATATTTATACAGTATATTGTAACGACAAATTGATTTATTCGGGCCAATAAGTTTCGTCGCAGAAATTATATGTCTTTTTCTTCTAATGTGGTTAACTCAATCAGAAAAAAAGTTATAGTATTTATTCAGCCATAGAAGCTATTAAGAAATTCATCACAGTGATTGCCTGGATTTATACTGACATCCACGGATACGTTTAAAATGCTCATGTTCTTTGCCTTGTGGTTTATAAATGTGACTAAGATGTTTTAAAAGATATTCCAAATTTCTCTGGGCCGCATTCATTTCGTTTATTTTATAACCTAAATTCCGAATGTAAGTGTTTCCACATTTTCCGCAATAATATTTGTTTTTCATTTTTTGTTTTTGAGTTCAACATCAAAATCCTGTTTTCACCCCTCTTATATATATTATACGATAAATAGACGACTGGAGAGTTTTACATTCATCAAAGAACCACTTCTTTTTTGTTTTGTTTTTACTAAATATAATTGCTTGAAAGCTTAACGGTATACTTGTAATACGGAATTTGATGTTCTTTACAATTCCACCAGTACTACAAGTATTATCTATACCACAGCAAATGTTCTGATACAACTCATTGAACAGCATTGACCGCAAACCTGAGTAAAGTGGTTTCAACGAGGCAAATTCACACCGTGTGAATGTCGTGGGACAGTTTTATATTCTGTTATATATATATATATATATATACTGTATTGATCATGATTATAAAAAAGCCTGTTTATAAAGTTGATTCCAGCCTGTTTAAAGACGAACAGCTCTATTGTGATATTTAGTAAAACAACAAAAACACATTATTTCCGTAAACACTGCGTTTATGCCAGAGCTATAACTATGTGTCTTTGATCGAATTAATGTTGGTAATATTGGTATATTTTGTGTAATCAAAGGAGACACTGACTTCCTGGTGGGATGGATGTGCATAATTGTTCTAATGTTAGCGCAGAGAAAGAGAGAATATTCCACTCCAATGTACTGTAGGAGAAAAATACAAGCACAGATATAAGCAGAGAATATTCCACTCCTATGTACTGTAGGAGAGACATACAAGCACCGATTTAAGGGGAGACTATTCCACTCCTATGTACTGTAGGAGAGACATACAAGCACATATTTAAGGAGAGACTATTCCACTCTTATGTACTGTAGGAGAGACATACAAGCACATATTTAAGGAGAGACTATTCCACTCTTATGTACTGTAGGAGAGACATACAAGCAAATATTTAAGGAGAGACTATTCCACTCCATTGTACTGTAGGAGAGACATACCAGCACAGATTTAAGGAGAGAATATTCCACTCCTATGTACTGTAGGAGAGACATACAAGCACATGTTAAAGGAGAGACTATTCCACTCCTATGTACTGTAGGAGAGACATACCAGCACCGATTTAAGGGGAGACTATGCCACTCCTATGTACTGTAGGAGAGACATACAAGCACAGAGTTAAGGAGAGAATATTCCACTCCTATTTACTGTAGGAGAGACATACCAGCACAGATTTAAGGAGAAAATATTCCACTTCTATGTACTGTAAGAGAGACATACAAGCACATATTTAAGGAGAGACTATTCCACTCTTATGTACTGTAGAAGAGACATACCAACACAGATTTAAGGGGAGACTAATTCACTCCTATGTACTGTAGGAGAGACATACCAGCACAGATTTAAGGAGATACTATTCCACTCCTATATACTGTAGGAGAGACATACAAACACAGATTAAAGGAGAGACTATGCCACTCCTATGTACTGTAGGAGAGACATACAAGCACAGAGTTAAGGAAAGAATATTCCACTCCTATGTACTGTAGGAGAGACATACAATCACATATTTAAGGAGAGACTATTCCACTCTTATGTACTGTAGGAGAGACATACAAGCACATATTTAAGGAGAGACTATTCCACTCCATTGTACTGTAGGAGAGACATACCAGCACAGATTTAAGGAGAGAATATTCCACTCCAATGTACTGTAGGAGAGACATACAAGCACATATTAAAGGAGAGACTATTCCACTCCTATGTACTGTAGGAGAGACATACCAGCACCGATTTAAGGGGAGACTATGCCACTCCTATGTACTGTAGGAGAGACATACAAGCACAGAGTTAAGGAGAGAATATTCCACTCCTATTTACTGTAGGAGAGACATACCAGCACAGATTTAAGGAGAAAATATTCCACTCCTATGTACTGTAAGAGAGACATACAAGCACATATTTAAGGAGAGACTATTCCACTCCTATGTACTGTAGGAGAGACATACCAACACAGATTTAAGGGGAGACTAATTCACTCCTATGTACTGTAGGAGAGACATACCAGCACAGATTTAAGGAGATACTATTCCACTCCTATATACTGTAGGAGAGACATACAAACACAGATTAAAGGAGAGACTATGCCACTCCTATGTACTGTAGGAGAGACATACAAGCACAGAGTTAAGGAAAGAATATTCCACTCCTATGTACTGTAGGAGAGACATACCAGCACAGATTTAAGGAAAAATATTCCACTCCTATGTACTGTAGGAGAGACATACAAGCACAGAGTTAAGGAGAGAAAGTTCCACTCTTATGTACTGTAGGAGAGACATACCAGCACAGATTTAAGGAGAAAATATTCAACTCCTATGTACTGTAGGAGAGACATACAAGCACAGATTTAAGGAGAGACTATTCCACTCCAATGTACTGTAGGAGAGACATACAAGCACAGATTTAAGGAGAGAATATTCCACTCCTATGTACTGTAGGAGAGACATAAAACACAGATTAAAGGAGAAACTATGCCACTCCTATGTACTGTAGGAGAGACATACAAGCACAGAGTTAAGGAGAGAATATTCCACTCCTATGTACTGTAAGAGAGACATACCAGCACAGATTTAAGAAGAGAATATTCCACTCCTATATACTGTAGGAGAGACATACAAGCACAGATTTAAGGAGAGACTATTCCACTCCAATGTACTGATGGAGAGACATACAAGCACAGATTTAAAGAGAGAATATTCCACTCCTATTTACTGTAGGAGAGACATACCAGTATAGACTTAAGGAGAGAATATTCCACTCCTATGTACTGTAGGAGAGACATACAAGCACATATTTAAGGAGAGACTATTCCACTCCTATGTACTGTAGGAGAGACATACAAGCACATAATTAAGGGGAGACTATTCCACTCCTATGTACTGTAGGAGAGACATACAAGCACATATTTAAGGAGAGAATATTCCACTCCTATGTACTGTAGGAGTGACATACAAGCACATATTTAAGGAGAGAATATTCCACTCATAGTACTGTAGGAGAGACACACAAGCACAGATTTAAGGAGAGACTATTCCACTCATACGTACTGTAGGAGAGACATACAAGTACAGATTTAAGGAGAGACTATTCCACTCCTATGTACTTTAGGAGAGACATACAAGCACAGATTTAAGGAGAGAATATTCCACTCCTATTTACTGTAGGAGAGACATGATAGACATACAAGCACATATTGCACATATTTAAGGAGAGACTATTCCACTCCTATGTACTGTAGGAGATACATACAAGCACATATTTAAGGAGAGACTATTCCACTCCTATGTACTGTAGGAGATACATACAAGCACATATTTAAGGAGAGACTATTCCACTCCTATGTACTGTAGGAGAGACACACAAGCACAGATTTAAGGAGAGACTACTCCACTCCTATGTACTGTAGGAGAGACATACCAGCACAGATTTAAGGAGAGAATATTCCACTCCTATGTACTGTAGGAGAGACACACAAGCACAGATTAAAGGAGAGACTATTCCATTCCTATATACTGTAGGAGAGATATACAATTACAGATTTAAGGAGAGACTATTCCACTCCTATGTGTTGTAGGAGAGACATACAAGCACAGATTTAAGGAGAGAATACTCCACTCCTATTTACTGTAGGAGAGACATACAAGCACATATTGCACATATTTAAGGAGAGACTATTCCACTCCTATGTACTGTAGGAGATACATACAAGCACAGAGTTAAGGAGAGACTATTCCACTCCTATGTACTGTAGGAGAGACACACAAGCACAGATTTAAGGGGAGACTATTCCACTCCTATGTACTGTAAGAGAGACATACAAGCACAGTTTTAAGGAGAGACTATTCCACTCCTATATACTGTAGGAGAGACATACCAGCACAGATTTAAGGAGAGACTATTCCACTCCTATATACTGTAGGAGAGACACACATGCACAGATTTAAGGAGAGACTATTCCACTCCAATGTACTGTTGGAGAGACATACAAGCACAAATTTAAGGAGAAACTATTCCACTCCAATGTACTGTAGGAGAGACATACAAGCACAAATTTAAGGAGAAACTATTCCACTCCAATGTACTGTAGGAGAGACATACAAGCACAAATTTAAGGAGAAAATTTTCCACTCTTATGTACTGTAAGAGAGACATACAAGCACAGGTTTAAGGGGAGACTATTCCACTCCTATGTACCGTAGAAGAGACATACACGCACAGATTTAAGGAGAGACTATTCCACTCCTATGTACTGTAGGAGAGACATACAAGCACAGATTTAAGGAGAAAATATTCCACTCCTATGTACTGACATACTGGCTAGGTGATATACAAGATCATGTGACACCACATTAGACATCAAAATGAAAATATATTTTAGAGAACACCAAAAAGTGGGCTCGGTCTCCATGCTGATGGTGATACATATTATGTGTTTACTTTACACACATTGTGCTGGACACGGAAACATGGAACAAGTTCAACTGCCATGGCTGTACTATTTTACATTGTACTGTAGTTCGTGATCAATGTTCTAGTTATTATATATTTTCTTTGCTGGTATGTTGCTTGACTGTCTTCCCCGACAACAATGTTTATGACAAGGGAACGGTGTAAAGTTTACTATAGTAATATCGATGATTCACAAATTATAGAAAAACAATGTTTTCAGATAGTATGTCAATTTATAAGTATGTGTATGATACCAATGCTCTTGTTAAAAAGTTATTAACATTTAATTATCTGTAACATTCCATATACAAACTGAAAAAGACAGGAAACTAGATGCGCAGCAGCAGACGTAAAAACAATTTATCGGCCACAGAAATACAAGAAAATACAAGCAATGCATAAACATGTTCCAAACCTCGCTATTTCTCGTGACAGCGTGAAAGAGCGACACTCCAAACATGCAGCACGCTACAAAATTACAGTCTTTGCAACAAATTATTGAAGCTCAGCTCTGTCTCATCATCATGCTTTACATTGTAGTTTAAAATAAACGTTATCAATACAATCAGATACAAATAATGGTTTTACTGGGAAATGGTTACAGTTTAAAATGACCCTTCAGCTTTCTATGAACTTTATAGGAGTTGATATAGATACATAAGATACAAAATGTTTCTTTCGCATTTGATTTGTGACCGTCGATTTGTTATCAAATTTTACTCCGCGTATCTTCGTATTACTTTCAGATATTGCTTCTCGTCTGCCGTGATTTCCGTTTCCTGTAATGTAATTATAAAGCATCAATATGGAAACTGCATCAAATCAAGGATTTGCTAGTGCCTTGTCCAGACGGATGAATGACTTATGGTTATACCATTATCCAGCCCAATCATTCTATTACAGATATACAATATCCAGTAAACAATTAGATTATTCCACGATAGATTCACTTTATTCATTTTATCACATTGATCCATGGAATTTGTCTTTTTGTTCACGGTAGAGAAACATGAATTTACATGCGAAATACTAGAGCATTCAATTTGGCTTGTATGATCAACTCTGGGTTTTTTTTTAAAAATTATCTCAATAGCTATTTTTCTATATCAATTTTACCCAGTTTTCAAGGATCATTAATAATGTTTCACACACACACACACACGCACGCACGCACGCACGCACGCACGCACGCACGCACGCACGCACGCACGCACGCACGCACGCACGCACGCACGCACGCACACACACAAACCACATGCATACACATATAAATACACATATACCACATGCATACTACATATTCATATACATATTGCCCACACTTTCATATACATATGAACAACACCCACATATACAATACTCGGCCATACATAACCGTTTTTCCCATATATATATATATACAGTACATACCCTCTCATACACACCTGCATACATGCATATATGTATATATATACGCACGCACGCACGCACGCACGCACGCACGCACGCACGCACATATCCACACAAGTATTTGAAATTTAGTAAAATTATACTAGCTCAGGCTAATTATGAATCAATACAGAGCAAAAATTTAAACCAGAGGATAAATCAGTAAATCATCTTACTGAAGCATGTTAAAATTAACATAAAGTGCAGATTAACAGTTGACTAAGGCAGTGCAGTTAAAGAACAGATGACATTTACAAAACTAAAGAATACTTAAGCATAAGTATGAGAGTATGTGGCAATGGTAGGAGGCACATCTATGAACACATAAAGCATCTACAGGCAGGACCGGTCCAGGTGCAGATCTGTCTCCCAAACTGCTTGAAATTTTCGGTTTTCCTGATGTCACTTTGGAGACTGTTCCAAACCTGAGCCGCCTCGAACCCAAATTATCTTTTACCATACATAGCAGTTTTGACAGTTGGAATTTCTGCGCAATTTTCATACCTGAAAGAATATTTAGAATTTTTTAATTTTACAAGATTATGCAAATATGGTGGAGATAGTTTGTATAGGCATTTAAACGTTCCCAATGCAATGCCTCTCATTCTACTGAGGTGCAGGGTTGGCATATTGGCTCTACATAATAAGGTATCCTAACTACAAGAAAAATCATTAAATATTGTCCTGAGGGCTCTGTGCTGAAGTTTTTCTAGTTTTTTAGTGTTTGTTTTGCTACAGAAATGCCAGACTAGAGGACAGTTATTGATATTTGATCTGATAAAGGACTTGTAGATCACAATTTTGCTTTCAGGGTTTAAACATTTACTGTGTCTAAATAAAACATTTAGTTGCCTTGCTGCTTTTTAACATATATTTGCAATCTGTTGATCAAAATTTGGTTAGTAATCAAGATTAACACCCAAGACTTTAACATGGTCATTGCAGGAAACATCCACATTACCTATATTGAAAGTTGTAATATTAGAGACATACAAGCGATTTATTACCAATAGTTATAGCTTGAAACTTATTAGGGCTAGCCTGCATTTGGTTAATATTGAACCAATCTTTAAGAATATTTCTCTCAGACTCTAGAACGTCTTTTAAAAATTTTTTTATGGGAAAATGACAATGTGGTGTCATCTGCATTGTTATACAGTGAAGAATTTTTGACAAAGTAGAAGATATCATTAATAAAGATATTAAAGATAAGTGGGCCTAGGATGGAACCCTGAGGGACCCCCTTGATAGTTTTAAGTTATGCACTGTGGGTTTGTACTATTTTTACTTGTTGTTTCCTATCTGTTAGATAACTGGGTACAAGTTTACATGCATTTTAGACATCCCGTATGCTTCCAGTTTAAGGATGAGGTTATGTGGCAGACAAGCAAATGCCTTCGATAAGTCCATTAGGATAGCTGCCACATGATCTCCCCCGTCAAGTGAAATTTTCCAATCCTCATTCAGGCGCATAAGAGTTGTCTGACAACCGTATTTTGGCCGGAAAGCAGCTAAGTAATTGTGAAAAATGTTATCGAAGTGGGTTGATAACTGGTCATTGAGAATCTTTTCAAGATTTTGGACATTGTTGGTAAGATACTCACGGGTCTATAAATCTTTGAGACAAAAGGGTTTTTTTTTTTAAAAATAGGTGTTACTTCAGCTAGTTTGAGACTATTTGGGAAGACAGACTCTGATATCATGCTGTTCACTATGTTAGTGATAGTCACAGCTATTGAATCTGAAGCAGATTTTAAAAGTTTTGGGGGTAAGGAGTCAACCCCTGTTGCCTTTTTAACATCAAGTTTTGTTAGATAGCAATATTATATCTACATCAAATCATGAAATACAAAAAAGAAAAAGAAAAAAGATATACAATTTCATTGACTTATTCCAGACATCAGAATGACTTAAAGTTTATAATTCAATATGCACTCCTTTTTGTTCCATAACATCGTAGATGAATTGTATTTTATCCATCACTAGTATTTGAATTTGTCTTTATTTCCGCCATTGTAATTATATTATGAATAATGCCTAAGAGAAACGGTGAGGCTTTTTTGTCTTTATTTCACCCGTAGTTATAACATGGATAAAGAGATACCTTAGAGAAACATTAAAGTATTGTATATCATAAATGATAAAACTTCATTTTAACGATAAGTTACCCATGTGCTTGGTGTTGTTATTCGCAAGGGTCCAGAGAAAAAGTTTTATTCTTCCGCTTCAGAAAGCTGGCAACTTGTAGTTTATTATTTGTTCAATTCCAATGTCAGGAAATTAATTTTACAATATTTATCGTAACATTTAAAATTTGTGAATTGGCGTTTCTATGTATTGTAATATAATGACAGAAGAAAATTAGCACTTCTGAAATATCGGTAACATGAAACGGTTCTCAAACGATATACGGAGGTACATAAAGAGTGTGTGATCATGACTTTAACAAGTCACCATTGATGTAAGTATTTCCCCCATACAAGTTAAGCAGTTTTGACGCGATAGTGTTACGTGACTTCTCTACAATATATACGTTAAAGAGCAATTACAAACTCACACTATTTCGTAAATATACTGTAATGACTTCAATAGATACTTCCGATAATAACTAACGTTTGTAGCGTAGATTAATGGCCGATATTCATATCACACATACCATCATTCACAAAACACTTCAAATTATCCTGTCCAAACAAGCACATATATAATTGCCGATATATCAGACAAACAGATGTCATTTGCAATAGTTTGAACGCAATTAAAGTTATCAAAATACATACGGAACATAAGACGTGTAACATTGAAAGAAAACATTCACCAAGGCAGCATGAACATTATTAATATAAGGACTAATTATAATACATGCATTACACACATAGTAAGAAGTGACACCATAACAGAAGTTACTGTCTTGGAACGGTCAATAGTAAAATACGCCACTGGGTAGCGTAAACATAGAGTACGTAAGCACTTGACCTTGCTCCTTCCACGGTCATCATAAAATAAGACGAAACAGTGTAAATGAAAGTTTCACCGCCACGAGTATATTATAAAAGACGTGTACGTGTGTATTATGAAACACGTGTACGGGTGTATTTTAAATCACGTGTAAGAGTGTATTATAAAACACGTATACGAGTGTATTATAAAATACGTGTACGAGTGTATAATAAAACAGGTGTTCGAGTGTATTATAAAAACACGTGTAAGAGTGTATAATAAAACAGGTGTTCGAGTGTATTATAAAACACGTATACGAGTGTATAATAAAACACGTGTACGAGTGTATAATAAAACAGGTGTTCGAGTGTATTATAAAACACGTGTGCGAGTGTATTATAAAACAAGTGTACGATTGTATTATAAAACACGTGTACGATTGTATTATAAAACACGTATACGAGTGTATAATAAAACACGTGTACGAGTGTATAATGAAACAGGTGTTCGAGTGTATTATAAAACACGTGTACGAGTGTATTATAAAACACGTGTACGAGTGTATTATAAAACACGTGTACGAGTGTATTATAAAACACGTGTACGATTGTATTATAAAACACGTGTTCGAGTATATTATAAAACAAGTTTACGAGTATATTATAAAAAACGTACGAGTATATAATGAAACACGTGTAAGAGAATATTATAAAACACGTAAATTCTCAGATAGATCAATATAAAGAAGAAGTGATGCTAAACGCAGATGTACTCGATGAGTATAAAGAAGAAGTGATGCTGTACACAGATTCACTCGATAAGTATAAAGAAAAATCAGATGCACTCGATAATTATAAAGAAAAAGTTATGCTATACGCAACTTTACTCGATGAGTTTAATGAAAAAGTGATGCTATACGCAGATGCATTCGATGAGTATAAGGAAGAAGTTATGCTATACGCAGATGCACTCGATGAGAATATAGAAGAAGTGGTGCTATACGCAGATGCACTCGATGAGTATATAGAAGAAGTGATGTTAAACGCAGATATACTCAATGAGTATATAGAAGATGTAATTTTATACGCAACTGTACTCGATGACTATCAAGAAGAAGTTATGCTATACGCAACAGTACTCGATGAGTATCAAGAAGAAGTGATACTATACGCAGATGTACTCGATGAGTATATAGAAGAAATGGTGTTAACGCAACTGTACTCGTTGGGTAAATTGAAGAAAATATGATATACGCAGACGCATTCGATGAGTATAAAGAAGAAGTGATGCTATACGCAGATGCACTCGATGAGTATAAAGAAGAAGTTATGCTATACACAACTGTACTCGATGACCATGAAGAAGAAATTATGCTATTCGCAGATGCACTCGATGAGTATAAAGAAGAGGTGATGATATACGCAGATGCACTCGATGAGTATATCGAAAAAGTTATGCTATACGCAGATGCGCTCGATGAGTACAAATAATAAGTTATGCTATACGCAGGTGCAACTGATGAGTATAAAGAAGAAGTGGTGCTATACGCAACTGTACTCGATGATTATATAGAAGAAGTTTTGCTATACGCAGATGCACTTGATGAGTATAAAGAAGCAGTGATACTATACGCAGATGTACTCGATGAGTATATAGAAGAAGAGGTGCTATACGCAACTGTATTCGATGAGGATATAGAAGAAGTTATGCTATACGTAACTGTACTCGATGGGTATAAAGAAGAAGTGATGCTATGCGCAGATGCACTCGATGAAAATATAGAAGAAGTGATGCTTTACGCAGATGTACCCGAAGACTACATAGAAGAAGTGGTCTATACGCAAATGTATTCGATGAGTATATAGAAGAAGTTATACTATACGCATATGCACTCGATAAGAATATAGAAGAAGTGGTGCTATACACAACTGTACTCGATGAGTATAAAAAAAGAAGTGATGCTATACGCAGATCCACTCAATGGGAAGAAGTTATGCTATAAACAGATGCACTCGATGAATATATAGAAGAAGTTATACTATACGCAACAGTACTCGATGAGTATAAAAAAGAAGGGATGCTATACGCAGATCCACTGGATGGGAAGAAGTTATGCTATAAACAGATGCACTCGATGAGTATATAGAAGAAGTTATACTATACACAACTGTACTCGATGAGTATAAAAAAGAAGGGATGCTATACGCAGATCCACTGGATGAGAAGAAGTTATGCTATACGCAGATGCACTCGATAAGTATAAATAATTACTGATGCTTTACGCAGATGTACTCGATGAGTATATAGAATTAGTGATGCTTTACGCACTTGTACTCGATGAGTATATAGAATTACTGATGTTTTACGCAGATGTACTCGATGAGTATATAGAATTAGTGATGCTTTACGCAGATGCTCTCGATAAGTGATCCTATACGCTGAATTACTCGATGGGTATATAGAATAAGTGATGCTATACGCAGATGCACTCGATGAGTATATAGAATTACTGATGCTATACGCAGATGTATTCGGACCTTGAAGAAGCCGGTGCAGATTTGCCAAGTCTGCTTTTTTCTTTGTTGCGTTCTGGGCTTCTAAAGGATAATTTGACACATATTGGATACTATCTATTTTTGAATAGTTAATGGTCAACAAAATCTTACCGAATTAAAGCAGCAAATGGTAGTTAAAAGACAAAATGTCTTACCGTATTAAGTCCAATGTAACTAAAAACTTAACGAGAAAATCAGAAATAAATAGAATACGGGATAACAGCTAGCCGGGATCACCCTATAACATATATCTATTATATTTCATCTCCACTGGCAACATAAAATGACAAGGTACATGCATTTTCACTTTAAAAAAATACTGTTGCAGTTGCAGTTGTACAAACATGACAGGCTGACTTGAAAGAAGTAGCCGTATACACTGTTTAACCACAGATCTTTCCATGACTGGGAACATTATGTCATTCTTTTGCATGTATTGAGTGACGCTATATCAGCCCATCTGCCTATATGATGATTGAGTGACGCTATATCAGCCCTTCTTTCTATATGATGATTGAGTGACGCTATATCAGCCCATCTGTCTATATGATGATTGAGTGACGCTATATCAGTCCATCTGTCTATATGATAATTGAGTGACGCTATATCAGTCCATCTGTCTATATGATGATTGAGTGACGCTATATCAGTCCATCTGTCTGTATGATGATTGAGTGACGCTATGTCAGCCCATCTGTCTATATGATGATTGAGTGATGCTATATCAGCCCATCTGTCTATATATTGATTGAGTGACGCTATATTAGTCCATCTGTCTATATGATGATTGAGCGACGCTTTATCAGCCCATCTGTCTATAACATAAAGGTTCCCGTCTGAAACCTGAAATAGTGTTTCCAGAAAGGTTTTACACTAAGTAAATATTGTATGAAGTTGGAAGATGTTTATGATAACACATATGTGACAGGTGTTTACCGCATAAGTATCTTAACTGTAAACATACGTGACAGGTGTTTACCGAATATGTATCTCAACTGTAAACATATGTGACCAGTGTTTACCGCATATGTATTCAACTGTAAATATATGTGACAGATGTTTACCGCATATGTATATCAACTATAAACATATGTGACAGGTGTTACCGCATATGTATACCAACTGTTAACATATGTCACCAGTGTTTACCGCATATGTATTCAACTGTAAACATATGTGACAGGTGTTTACCGCATATGTATCTCAACTGTAAACATATGTGACAGGTGCTTACCGAATATGTATCTCAACTATAAACATATGTGACAGGTGTTTACCGCATATGTATTCAACTGTAAATATATGTGACAGATGTTTACAGCATATGTATACCAACGGTAAACATATGTGACAGGTGTTTATCGCATATGTATACCAACGGTAAACATATGTGACAGGTGTTTATCGCATATGTATACCAACTGTAAACATATGTGACAGGTGTTTACCGCATATGTATACCAACTGTAAACATATGTGACAGGTTTTTACCGCATATGTATCTCAACTGTAAACATAAACATGTTACACGTTCAACTGTTTTGGCGTTTTCTTAACATTCGCAATATTCAAATTATATATCGATCTATATTTATTGTCAGACAGAAATCTTGTAATTTATCTGCACAACTGTAATCACAACCGCCATGGAATGTTTTCTTATGGTTTTGACATAATATATAAATGAGTCTACTGTTGGATCGCCTAGTCCAGCGATTAAACATCGGCACCAGGAACAGGGAATCGTGGGTTTGATCCTCTGCCAAGGCTATGTGTTGTGTCCTTGAGCAAGTCACCTTATCTTCACATGTCTAGCAATAAGAACTTAGAACCAAGGAAGACTTCGAATGTGATTTGTTGTAAGAACCTGTTTAACAATCGGTATATCATAATACTGAGCTGAATTGATATTCTACATACATAAGAAACAAAACACGTTCAAGAAGAGGGGCAGTAGTCACAACATAATAACACTTAGTTTGGGATGTTAAATGCATTTATGGCCCAGTTATCTTTATTGTTAGAACCGTACGGTACTAATTTATTGAATATATCTTTAACAGGACGAGAAAAATATGTAGCCAGCCCAGGACTCGAGCCCGGAACCCTTCGCTTACAGGGCGAATGCCCTACCGACTGAGCTAACCGAACCGCTTATATAGATTCCTCTCCTAGTAGATTACGTACACACTGTGGCATATCCATGAGCCACATCCCTTTTGTTTTTGGTGGCTATATATACATCAGTCTTTTTCAATAAAAAAAACTCATTCTTTTTCAAGGAAACCACAGAAGTTAAAACTTATTTATTTCATTTCGATTGTGAAACACATTCTTGGAAATCACAAATCACTCTTGAAGTCTTCCTGGGTAGAACCAGTACTAAGTAAAAAGTGTTAAACTTACTTGATTCTGTATGTCGTCCCAGGGGCAGATCCAGGACTTCAGTTTAAAGGGGGCGTCAGCTGCCTTTACAAATAAGACTGAAAAATAAAATAAATTTATTTAAGTGAATGCATATGCATTTTTAACTTAATTCTTTTAAGATACAAATTATAACACGAATACCTTGAATTTTTTATAAACATTCTTATTTACAAGATTATAAAAATGTCGCTAGCAGGCTCGAACGTAAGACCACTAGCTTGACAGTCGCACGCCTTGCCTATCACGCTACAGCAACACTCACCAATTGAGCATTTATTCACACAATCATAGCACATCACTTTCTTGTTAGGAGCAGGCCGATGGCATATTGTTTTTCTGGCTAAATCGTTTTTTAAAATAACATTGAAAGAAAATAGATGAAACATAACTTTCAGTATTATATTTATTACTTGTTTGCCTCATCTTGTCCGCCAGTTTGGTTCTTTCTGTCTTGGTGCTTTTGAAAAATTGGCCTACGCAGTGTAGATATTTTAATTGTATACATGTTTTAGCAGACTGGTCCATTTAAAGTCATTTACACATGTCATGACATTTCAAGTATACATACATTTTCTTCTGCGTTTGACTTTCTGCAGATGATGATCTGCTTGTAAAAAAGCTATTCAGCTGTTTTTGCAATTTTGCTCGCTTTGGTGATGCCGCCATCACAAACTTTTTTCGCGTAAAATTACCCGAAACGATAATGATTTAACGACAAGGAAAAAAATAAAAAAGACCAAACACTGGGCGACAGTAGAATATATTCAAGCATCATGCTAGAAGTATAAGGTTTGTACATTAAAACCTATGCATGACAAATTTTAGGCAGGTGGGGCACGGATGCACCCCCCCCCCCCCACACACACACACACTGGACCCGCCTTTGCATCCTCAAGTAAAAAAAGGAAAGACACTGCTTGCATGCTTGGTAAAATTGTAGAATAAATTCTGAATATGCAGCATGAAGAAATCGCTCCTCAGCTCTAGGCCGTCCTCATGTAGTCAGTATGACCCTTGGCCTGTTATAGATACCCCTCCCCACCCCCGTCGAACCTCTTTATATTATTTACTAAACATTCTCTTGCCGTATGATAATATATACCTTAATATACTGAACGGAACAGCTAAATCGCCACTTTTATGTTTCCAATATCTTCTTAAAAATATGGAGTATAACGCTATTACAATTTGTATAATAGATTAACAGACAACTATATATACTTTCTTATTCAGGTCAAAGTTGCAAGGAAATTGCTTTGATACTTTTTGAGAAAATACATAAAATGTCAGGTGGCTGGTTAGCTGTTCTGTTCAGTATAGTTCATCATTGTTGAATGTTAAATGATTTTCGTCTTTCTGGTTGTATTCAGAAGGTATTAACCCTGCTGATGTAACGATCAACATATTAGACTTAAAACATTCAGTTCACAATCATGTTTGATTTATTTAGTTTCCAAAAGCGCATTCTCCTGCTCTAGATACAAATATGATAAATCTCATGTTTTCAACTCCAACCGCTGCATATGTTGCTAGGTTACCATCAGTGGCGTAGCTGTCTTTACATTTTCACGCCCGGGTTTGTATACATTTTTGCTTACGCATCATTATATCTCCAGAAAATACCCCTCCCCAGAACGCAGGAAATGCAATCTGAAAGTCTTTTTTCTGCTGGGACATACCCCAGACACCTCTAGAACCTGTTGGACTTGCACATCATTTTAGGGTCAGCTACGCCACTGACCATACTAACATCCCAATGGTTTTAATAGTTGTTCAACTGTTTAAATAACAAATAACACGAATCGTGTGTCATTGACAATTTAATTCTCTTAAAAAAGAACTGCTTTAGATTTATTTAACTTTACTTGATAAAGTGAACGAACATTTTACTTAAATACAAATCAACTTCTGCATTTGTGTACGAGCTTAAATCAATGTGCGGTAATATATCAAGTAAATGACATTTTGCCTGTGATGTGATAGCGGCCTGTGTATATCATACGTGACATTATGTTTCCCAGGCTAGTGATTTGTTAAACTGTTTACTATTTTGGCGATAGAAAATTACTTGTTTCCCAATAAACTTATATTCCGCATGACATTGAGGACATGCTGACGTCAGTCCTGATTATCTACTACCAGTACTGTGTTGTATGGAGCGGCAGTACGGAATATATGAAAGAATGCCGCATGTTGGATACCGAACACATGCGGTATTTCTGGTTAATATGCTACATATTATACTGTATTCCATATATGGTTAGAAGCATATATGTCTCCATTATAACGGATCTTGAAAGGATGTAGAATGATTTATGTTATCATCAAAATTACAACACTTAAATGTTCGTGACGGGCCCTGTTAGCTTCGTCTGTTGCGCCAGGGATCGTGAGTTCGAATCTCCGTAATGGATGATATACGACATTGCGTCTTATTTTCTCCGCTGATTCAAGTTGGAAGTTTTCAGTTACTTGTGGAGATGGATGTGCTCGAGATCTCGTTAATCTTCCATGATCTCAAGAAAGCGTGGTTCAGTTAACTGATCGCATGTTAGCCCTCGCTAAATATTCATACATAAACACACACACACACACACACACACACACACACACACACACAGCGATTGTGTAATGTATCATAATTGCGAATGAAAGATTATTTATCATGACTGATCGAACTGACGCTTATTGTATATGCATCATCACTCCATCTTAAGAACGAGTTAAACTGGATTTTGGAATAAAATTGACATTAAATCGATAATTCGAGACATTCTGTCTGAAATAGTTCCCATGAAGGATTACATACCTAGTTTAAATTACATCTTATACAAAATCGGCTTTTGCTTATAAAGTTGTGGACAGAAACCCCGAAAGTTTCATGATTATATAAATCCATCGTTCTGTACAATTAAGTTATGATGCTTTTTAAACTATACATGTTAATATCCTGTAAGTTTAAGGGGGTGGTGCGGGTGGGAGTGTAAGGGTGGATGGGGTAGAGGAGTTTGAGTGCGACTAACTTCGTTTTCAACACCCTACTAGCTATATATGTCTTCCATATTAATCTACGGGGAATTCAAACTAAACCCACCACATGTAACTAACAAACGTCCTCATATAAACGTCTTGGAACGAAATGGGCTCGAACCAACAATCTCAGCGGTGTCAGAAACAAACCTTAAACCACGATCATGTGTATCATATTTGTATTAAACAGCAAAACATGTTGATGCTCTTGAAAATACTCTTGTCAAATTGTAAGAACAAAGCTATGTTCAAATCTTTGTGACAGGGCAGATAGTGAACAATAATATTTACGCAGAATATGCGTAAACATGAAATATTACCATATTCATTTTATGTAGCGCTCTTTTCTTTCGAAAATCACTTTAGTTTTACAATAATTATTAAAATATAAAACGACATTGTCAAAACAAATACTATTTCTAAGCATAATGTTGGCATTTAGACTAAATTCGAAACAAAATTAATTCAGTTTCAGACATGACTTGCAGAAGAAAGAAGTATTGACGAAAGTTAAGCATAAAATATCCATTACGAAATTATTGTCTCAGTTACGAAATGAGGTAAACCTCTTGTTCATATTCTAATTGAAGTTTATATTCATTTTTAACGTCCAACAATGCACAGTCAGTGGAATGCTACAAGTAACAATATATCAACAAACAAAGAGGTTTAACTCTTTCAATCTGACATGGTATGCTGTTTGAAACACAATAGTATTTATCAATATGTAACAGGCCAAGTCTACTGGAACTTCAGCTTCAAACTCATCACATAATTACATAATAAGTTCAAGGACGAGTGATTGAGAAACATGTATGATAAAAGGGTGAAAATACATACGAAGTGCATACAAAAGCGTGGTACTGATATTTTAGGAAGATGCGATTGGGCCAGTTGAATGGCGTGCAAAATCCTATCGTCGTTGACGTCATCGGACTGCTCCGGTACCCATTACATGTATATTTTTTTCGCTGTTGATACGCACTGTAATTAATAGCAATACGAAATTTGGCAATTGCATAGAGGAAATATTACTTCTTATGGCAATATAACTTTATGCATGTGCTATATTAAAAGTTAAAAAGATTACAAAAGGCCACATATAGTTTTAACACACTTCGTATTTACCTTAGCTATGCCTTATATTTTGATGAATATTATTATGTTTTAGATTAAACTCATATATGTGTCAAAGAGTAGTTGTCAAAACACAGCTTTGTATATGTGTTTAATAGAACATTGCATTGAATCTAAAACACAATTCACTTTGACACTTAATTGCACATCTGAACACAGATTGCTTGCTTTCTTGGTATTACATACATTAAGCACATACATTTAAAAGAGCATTTGGTATCACTGATCTACGAGGCTTTTAAATATGAGACTAGTAATCGTTCTCAGATAATACTTACTATTGATTTCTTATAGTTATTGAGGTGATTCAGTCATGCTATTGGATGCGTAGGAGTTTCAAAATTTGAAATATTCACAAGAAAGCATAAGAAACTATATGTCCTACAAGAAGAAACGTAACATTTAAAGACCACAGCCTTCAAAATACAAGAACAGCTCAACAACACAAACATTACCAGTTCATAAAATGGTTACAATTATAATAAGGGCAATACAAATATGCAGAAACATGGGGGGCGTATTATATCGGTTTAACGTGTGCACCCAACCTCGCCCTTTCTTCTCATCGTCACATCATAAATCGGGATGTTGTAAAATAAAAGTAGTTCCTACGAATTCGAGTAAAAGAACTAGTTTGATGTAGAAATACATATAAAACTAAAACGAATGATGCAGATGTACTCGATTACCAGTATTTTTTAAAAAAAGATGAATGGCCATTAATTACGAAGCATGTACAACTACAAATTTTATCACATCTTATTTTTTGCTTTTTATTACGCAATGAAAATTCCCCACACTCATGTCGGCATTTAGCGGATAACAAAATGCATTCATCAATTTTATCAGAAGCAAAATTTTCAATTTGTCATAGTGACATTTTATACCACACATTTAATCGTCATTATTATGTTTGACGACAAATTGTCATTAAACGAAATATGCGTGTATTGCCTGTCCTTTCTGGCTTGAACATGGTTATGCATTGTTAAATTATTCTAAAGTAATTTATTCAATTAAGGAACGAATTTTGAGTCGAGTATCGCTGATGCATATTTTGTGAAGCTAATGCATGTTAAACATGGATGTGTTACTTTAGATTAAAGTATCTGCATATTCAGGTTTGTGACATTGTGATATAAATAGTCGAGCTTTTGTGTATATTGATTTTGATAGAAAATTAGAAACGCTTATTTATCACATTTTAGCCTGAGAAATAATAGGAACTTTCAGTGAAAGATATCATCGTCATTTTGCAATAATGTTTTACACACGTGTGAAAGATAAGCATGTCTATAATGTGTAGGTGTGATTATGTGACTATTAGTATGGAAATTTAAACAGAACAGAACAGAACATATATTTTATTGATTTGCACATAAGTACATCATCATACAATACATACATATACTAGAACATTTATATATATATATACATTTCTATTATATGAAAACATTTCAAAAACTGTTGTCACGTGACTAAGTATAATACTATTTAAACAAATAAAATATATAGAGGATGAACTAAGTGTTATGAGAAAGTGAAACACGCAGTATAAATGCGGCTTTTAGATATTTTGCAAGTTTTGTTATTGTACAAATATCAATACTCTTTAAAAGTTCTATGAATTTAAACATACTTGGGTTTTCGTAATAATAACGTTCAATAAATTTACGTCTTAAAGTATTGTAACATGAACATTTAATGATGAAATTATATTCATCTTCAATATCTCGAGTCTTACAATATGTACAGTATCTTTCGGCTCGAGGTATTCGGTTCCTACCAAAACGATCCGTTTGGATGTGTAAATTGTGAGAAGACAGTCTAATCTTGCAAATATAAGTTCTTAAGTCAACTTGTAACATATCTAAATACTTTTCATAACCAAATTCTAATTTCACCAATTTATATATATGTAACACTTGGTTTCTTTCTATATCAGAGTACCAGCTTTGATAAAAATTATCAATCAAACGTTGTTTTAAAACATTAATAAAGCTTCTATCATTTGCTATTCCTTGTTGATTCCAAACAAAAGCGAATCCATTTTGGCATAATAAATGTTTAACATTTGTTAACCAACACTTTTACCAGCTATGCAATCGTCATATGACAATTTGTACATAACTTTTAATAATATATTGTCTGTGTTTAACAACTTAAACCAATATTTTAAAATTCTAATATATCGAGATATGTACAAAGGGTATCTAGCTAATTCTCCATAAACACCAACATTTGAAGTATTAGTTCTAACATTAATAACAGACTTCGGTATTTTAAGTGAATACGTTCAATTTCCTTTGATTTACTATATCCCCAAATTTCAGAGGCATATCCTAAAATCGAACCTACAAAGGCATCAAACAATTGGCAAGAAATTTTCGGCTTGACTTTTATCTTTTTACAATTAATTAACAGAACATTCAATGCCTTTAAAGCTTTACCATCTAGGTGTTCTTGATTAAGAGCAAACGTTCCTGTATAGTTAAAAACTGTCCCCAAGTAATTAAAATCATTAACAACGTCCAATTGATTTCCATTATAAGTAAAACATTCGTTTGGCAATATTCTTCCAAGCTTTCGAAACACCATAACTTTAGTTTTTTGTGCATTAACTTCTAGACTCCACTTTTTACAGTATGAATTTAACAAATTTAAGCTGTTCTGTAAGTTTTCTGGTGAGTCACCAAGAATAACCATATCGACAGCAAAAAGTAAAAGTATTAACACGATATCATCTTTCTTCAAACCCGACAAAACAATGTCCTGTAAAAATAGCTCCAAATCTTCAAGATACAGCTGAAAACATTATTGGCGACATTATCTCCCCTTGTCGTAATCCAACTGCATATTCAAAAAAATCAGAGTAGCTGTTGCAATCCTTGACACACGATTTAACCTTATTATACATATCTCTTATAATTTTTAAAATGTTCCCACTTATACCTACCCGATATAATTTTAACCATAATCCATTTCGATAAATACTATCAAACGCCTTTTTAAAATCTACAAAAACACAATAAAACCTTTTGTTATCATTCAAATATTTTTGTACAATAGTGTATAACACAAACAAAGCATCAGTAGTTGATTTTCCGTTCTTAAATCCAAACTGAGAGTCCGAAACTATGCTATTCTTTTCACAGTATGATACAATCCGTTTGTATAAAATAGTGGTGAAAATTTTTGATAAACAACTAACAAGTGTGATACCTCTATAATTATTTACATCACATTTATCCCCTTTTTATGTAATGGTATTATAACTCCTTCGGTCAATTTATCAGGGGAAAAAACACTATCTAGAATTGCATTAAAAATATCACACAGATGAGAAGCTAAAATGTCAATGCTTTCTATGAAATATTCATTAATCAAACAATCAGAACCTGCAGATTTATTTCTTTTCAATGACTTAACTGCATTTATAATTTCATTAACAGTAATCTTTCCATTTAACTTTACAAATCCATCATCATCTTCACCCTCAACATCATCATCACAACCACCACCATCATCAGCATCATCACCATCACCCTCACCATCCACATCATCATCATTACCCTCAGCATTACCATACTCACCATCATCATCAGTAACTAAATCAGTAAGTTTATCAGAATTAATCATATCACCTAAAACAACAACATTATCGACATCATCTAAGTAAATACCATCATCATTATTATCAAACTCATCATCACATTCATCAATATCATTATCATATTTGTCACATTTTCAACAACAATATCATTTTCAACATAATTTTCAACAACAATCACATCATCATGATATCATCATTATCATCACCATCGTTATCATCACCATCACTACACTTTTCAATCTCATCAATCTGAGTGTGTGCTATCTCATCATCATAATCTTTATTGCATGTATAATTTTCATAAAAAACAATTACATCTTCATCATCATAACCATCATCATTATTATAATTTTCTTTTTTAGCTGACACATAATCATTATCAACATCATTAACTACATCTTTTTTATCATCACCCCGTACATTACTAGTACAATTTACCATCTTATTATCAATCTCATAAAGTACATCATCATCATTGTCATCATTGTCATCATCATCATCATCATCAACAACAATAGCATCATCATCATCATCATCATCATCATCATCATCACCACCACCACCACCCATCATCATCATCATCATCATCATCATCATTATCATCATCATCAACAACAACAACTCATCATCATCATCATCATCACCACCATCATCATCATCATCATCAACTCTTTGAGCACAAAACTGTTCAGCTTCAACATTCTGATTTTGAATAATGTCATTACTTAATGTTGAAAAATATCTATAAAAATCATCAAGAGACGAATTATTTGATATATTTTTCTTTTTGCTAAAAAATCGCCAAAATTCTTTCGGCTTTGAAAAACGTAGCTGTTCAATTTGATGCACTCTTGCAATTTCATAAAGTTTCCTTTTCTTTTTTACAAGGTCTTTATATTCTTTTTTAAGTACAAAAAAATGCTGTCTATTAGTATCAGATTTACATCTATTAAAAGCTTGCTGTGCTCTTAGGTATGTACGCTTTGCTACACTACATTCACCATCAAACCAGTCTTTATTTTTACCTAGAGAATTCATATTAAAATAAGGTTTATCATGTATATGAAAATCTTTGCGCAACAGGGGGTCTGATACCTGACGTAAAATACTTGTAAAACTTTTGACAATGTTATTGACCGATGTTCGATCCTGTATAACAATACCATTTACTAACTCATTGAATTTGGGCAAATTCGCAATAACACCATTTCTAAACCGCTCCCTTAGATCATTATCCCAACTATATTTAACCCCATGCGTCGCTTCACATTTACTACTATTAAAATTGCATACAAGTGAAAAACAAACAGGTGCGTGGTCACTCCATTCATTGAAAGGACATACAATGAAATCATTGATATGTGAAAAATTCTGCTCTACTGTAAGTAAATAATCGATAACTGATGTACCATTCATTGATGCGTATGTATATGAACCACAATTATAATCACTACCCAGACGGCCGTTTGCAATGCGAAAACCCGTGGACTTGAAGAGGTCAAGCAATTTCACTCCAAATGTTGTACACGTACGATCTAATGAGGCCCTCGGAAGGGCATTGTCAGGTACATAATGTAAACAATCAAAATTTTCATTAGAATTATCCAAAATAATAAAATCATCCCTAACACCTACCCTACTATTGAAATCACCAACTAAATATAATGATCCAAGATGTGAAAAATCAATATCACACTGTAACAGTTCAAAGAAATCAGCTGGTATTACATTATAACATGGAGAGTCTTCACCCCACAGATAAACACCACATATATATACATCAGAATCAAGGTGGAAAAGTTTTGTCCAGTTTTACCCAAACTATTGTATCGTGATGATTCCGCACGATTTGCACACCGTCTTTAAAGTTTTTTTTATACAATACTGCCAAACCCCCACTTGATCGCCGTGCATTTCTGTGTTTAAACTTCCTGTACAGATTGTGGCACACATACCCGGACAAGTTTACATCACTATGTTCACTACACCATGTTTCAAATAAAAACACTATATCGTTTCTCGATATGATTTCAACGAATTCTTCCGAATCTTTTTTCACATCAGTCAGTCCGTTAACATTCCAAGCTAACACACGCAGATCATCCTCACCGCACCCCAAGCTGCTCTTTTCCTTCACTGGTTTGTCATCTATATATAAGGTGTCATATGACAACCACGCCCGTTTGTTGTCCTTCTTCGCCTCCTTTAGCTTAGGCAAGAGCCTCCGCCGTTTGTCCGCGACCTCTTTTGGAAATTGCTCGTAGACATAAAAGTTTGTTCCCTGAAGCGCTTTCCACTGCCTCCTCACCATTTCTCTTTCTTTGAAGAGAGTGAACTTTGCCACAATCTGACGAGATTTGTTGTTCACCCTTTTGCCCATTCTATGTACCCGCTCAAAGGTAAGTTTGTCCACAAGATCCTATGCAATTTCCATTTCTCTGGAGAGAAATCCCCGCAGCTCTTTCTCACAATCCTCTGTTACCCCCGGGGGGCCCTTGGAATGTTCGCAAACACTAAGTTGTTTCGCATCGATTGCGACTGAAGGTAAACAACTTCGTCCTTCAAGGAATCTCTCTCCTTCTCAAGTTGCACGACTTTATCGTTCACGAAAAGTCCACGGATTCAATTTTATCCTCTGCCGACCTAATTCTATTGTCAACCTGTTTGTTATTGTCCTGTACAAAATTCCACATTTTAGACACTTCCTTTTCAAATGAGTCCACTTTCTTCTCTAATACGTCTATTTTCTCCAATTTCTTCTCCATAACAAATATCTTACTATTCATTTTCTTCAGATAATCCATTATATCAGAGTTTGTTGGCGACTTAGCCTGAGAATGCGATGGCTGATCCATTGTTAATATATGGTAGGTGGGGGTAGATCCAACAGGTGACTTCAATTCTTCTAAATTACTGTTTTCACTACCATGATCACTAGAATCATTTATCAGTTCCGTAAAAGACACGTCTGAGTTTCTCCCATCAAACAACACTGAATTTGTTTCTCTCAAAAGCCTACTTACGCTTATTTCATCATTCTGTGGTGAATTGGTAAATTTTCCCGCCTTACAAACACTGTCATTGTTCTCACTGTTGTCGCTTTTTTCCCTTTTTTCTCTCTTTTTCGCCCGGTTCCGACCCATGAATCCAAGTTAAACACGAAAACAATCACTTTCTATCCAATTTGTTCACATATTGATATTGTTTACTCCAGAAAAAAGAGAGAATTTATCATTTTTGTCAGAGCGAATGAACCGTGCCTCTTTACTTCACTTATCACGTGACATGTACATAAAACAAACGCTACTACATGTACAATCGTTTCTATATGTAAAAACGTTACTACATGTACAAACGCCATCATAGATTGGCTGAGTATAGGCGAATTATTGAACGACTACGACAAAGACAAACAGTTAACAAAATACAGTATAGACATATCGATTTATTTGGTTAATTTTGCAATAAATCAATTTTCAAAAAATGTTCTGTGTCTTTAATTCTTCTTGCAAGAAGCCGCCAAATGGTCGATAAACCACCTGAAAAAAAAACAGATAACAATCAAACCAAATATTCTAGTGTGCTAATTTTCAAAGACTATCAAAAGAGTACACTTAATCTTTTCCAGCACTGAGTGAAAAAAAAACACACAAGAAAAAACAAGCAGGATACAACATTTGAAAAAAAGCCAAAAAAAAGCCTACTACCATAATTATACCATAATTAACCTACTACCATAATTATACCATAATTAAAAAACAATTAACCTACTAGCATAATAAGACCATAATTAGACAAGAATTAACCTAATACCATAATTAGACCATAATCAGCATACTACCATAATTATAACATAATTATACCATAATTGGACCATAATTAGCCTACTACAATAACTAGACCATAATAAGCCTACTTGTTCTGAAATTGTTAGCAATGAAATGTATGTAATATTTTATTAAAACCAAAATTTCCTTAACCCAGATGATCGAGTAGGGCATGAACATAAAAATTTCATTTCAAACAGAAACATTAACATTTTTCAGTGAAAAATAAATCGTGTATCAAAATTAATGCGAATTGATTTACACGATACTGCATTTAAGCAATTGTAGTATTTTGCCATGCCCAACGCCGGACTAACTAGTTCAGTTTGCAATTCACTATGCAATATTTGTATATTATTAGATGAGGACAATGTATGATTTGTAATCGTTGACAATGAAGAAGCATCTAGATCGATTAGTGAGCATGAAAATGAAGGGAAAAAATAAAACCACAGTGAAATGAACCAGTTTAAAGCGTTTCCTTCATGTCAAAATGAAAGCAGAAATATAGAACACCACCAACAACAAGATCTTGATGTTAACTTCGGAAGATTCTATAATTCCATCCTCTATAAAGAGGTTTGATTTTAAGTTAAGAAAGTCATTTGAAAAATTATAGCAGTGCTGTTGTTTAGTCAGATCATATTGGGTTTACACTCTCAAAAGTTGCACTTATCTTTTTCTTCAGTGTTAGGATTATACGGTGACAAGGAACAAAAACATTTAAAATGGGGAGATAATGAATTGGCTTCCGTCGAAGATGTTGATAAATATTTGGTTTATGTAAAAAAGCGCAACAAAACAAGTACAGGGTTGGACATGGAATTGCCATATTTCAGAAAATATCCAGTAAAAGCATTTAAAGTGTATGAATCAAAAAGGCCTGTCAATATGACTTCACCGGAATCACAATTTTCTGGCTATCAATATCACAGAGCCAATGCATGGCCAGTCTTTGTTAAATACAGCCCTATGGAAATCAATAGCATTTATTAACTAACACAAAATTATGAAGGAAACGTGCAGTGAGATTGAAAACGACAGACAAATTACAAATCGCAGTGTCAGAAAACACCTAGTTCAGAAATGATGGACCATCAACAGATACAGTTCGAATCAATGGTCGTAAAATGTACAACGCGTTTACAACTACAGTCGAATGAACAAAAATGGTACCCAAAACTTCAGGGTAAACAAAATAAAATGGGAATTTAGTGTTGACTTAATAAGAAAAAAAAACATTGAAAAATCCACTCGTCAATTCAACTATGTGTATTCATTAGACTCAGCTTAATAAACATAATCTTCCTTAGACTCCTTTGCTTATGGTCAGCAGATGCTGTCCGCATATTTCCGGACGACAAAAAATAAAGGAGGCACTTTTGTTTTCATTAATGGTAGTGGTAGCCACGGTGGTGTAGACCATTGTTATGTGGAGCCAATATAGAAAAATATAAACACATGATCCCTATTTTCTCCTCTGATAGTGAAAGTGAATAGTCCTGACTTTCAATAATCATCTGAAACAAAACATGTATTTTTCTCAAATTTGTATCTGTGCGTCTGACTTTTGTTTGTTTTAAACTTTGTTGTAGAATTTGAAACTGATTCTGCTGCTGATAATATATATTTGTTGTTGTTAATCCTGTGATGATCTCACAACATGTGGCAGTGTAATTTTTGAAAAGTTGAACCCACTTCCCACCCATTACCTGTCACATAGTTTTATATACCTTACTTTTCAAGTATAGTTCAGCAAAATAGTTGTGGTGTACATCTTTTCTGCGCCAGTTGTATAAATGCCACAATATTCTTGTAGACCAAAAAATTACAAAATTTGCTCCCGCTACGTTTTAAATATGAAATTGAATTGAATTGAATATTTATCGAAATTTTTATGCCATCGAGGGCTAACAGACGACCAGTTAACCTAACCACTGTTTTCCTGGAATTAACCAGTACTCGAGCACACCCCATCTCCGCAAGTAACTGATAACTTTCCCACTTGAATCAGTCGTGAGAAACGAATGATAATGAGACACAATGTCGTATATCAATCATCACAGAGACTGTTGCCGGGCGGGGGATTCGAACTCCCGACCCCAGGATTGATAGTCAGACACGTAACCGACTGAGCTAATAGGGTCCGGCTACGTTTTAAATATGAAATTGAAACACTGCATGCTAGACAATTTCAAAATGGTTAACGAGACCTTTCCGCTAGCTTTTCCAGGCAAGCGCCATTTTCGTTATAAATACACAACTATCAATATATCTTGTCAATATTCTTGTCAATATTCTTGAATGTGCTTGAGTGTTTTTTAATATTAAACCCTCATTGAAAATTAAACCCGAAGTGTTTTCGCCACGCCTACAAGTATTCACGAGGTTATTCCGAACGTGATCAGTGTTTACAAACACATATACTTTCAAACGACTGGAAATGTAATAAACAGTTAGCCGTCTGATGTATTTAATTGAAAATAAATGTACACAATCTTAAATTTAAATGAAAGCAAGGTTTGTAAAAACATAACGACAAATTGGATAAGGAAGTACAGGCTTAATTCTGAGATGAAATATAATTGCTTTTTACCTGCGTGTTAAAGTTGTGTTCAGATCTTGGAAAATTGACAACATGAATGCATGAAAATTGAAATATCCCTTGACCCACACACTTAAGATGTTATCAGTTAATTGTTGATTTCAGTTACGTTTGAATATTTGAAGTGCATACACATCATTTGCAAAAACAGTAATAGATTAGATCAGCGAGCTAACAGACAATTTTCCAGCTGCAATATAATTTGCCTTGCCTGTAATATGTCTAATATTAGATATGCTTATATATCAAACTATATCGTAACAGGAGGAAACAATGCAACAAACAGTTAGACCATTAATCATAAACAATCGATATTAATTTGTGAATGATGCATACCTCAGTTGTGTGTCAGTCACTGCACCTATACGAGACTACAAATAAAATATGTTAAGTAGTCAAACACTGTTTACTTATTAAGTATATGTGTAGTCACCTAGTACTGATTTAACAGTATGCTAAACAGTGCTTCAAATATCGACGAACTGCCTCCACTGAAACACTGGCTTCAATTAAACACTCAGTCCGGGAATATTTGAGCGATTGCTTTGATAGGAAACATACGGCCACGTGTTACTTGGAGTCGGACTGGCTCAACCATAAAACCTAAATACTTCGTGTTATTGTTTCACTTAGTTTTCTCTTTCCTGTCTCCTCGTACATTTTACTGTATATAGATTACGTATCGCGTAAGGTCCCAGACGAGTAATTGACAACCGGAAAATAAATGAAGCCTACATTGATCAATTTAAAAAAATACGATGTTCTTTAAAAAAAATGCTATGGCGAAGTTCACAAGTGTTCGGGGATGATGGGTGTAGGATTACCAAAGGTACTCAAATGATATTATCTCGCCCTTCAATAAAAGTACATTTTTATGTATTCTTTATTTTTATGATCGCAGTCAAAGAACTTTGTGGGTGTACTGTACCATTCGTACTTGTTTTGCCAATATACATGTTAAATACAATGTGTATCTAGTGTCTAGTAATGTACTAATCTGTAGAGTACGGTGATTTTGCCTGTGTACATGTTAAATACAATGTGTAGCTGGTGTCTAGGAATGTACTAATCTGTAGAGTACGGTGGTTTTGCCTATGTACATTTTAAATACAATGTGTATCTGGTGTCTAGGAATGTACTAACCTGAAAGGTACGGTGTTTTTGCCTATGTACATGTTAAATACAATGTGTAGCTGGTGTCTATGAATGTACTAATATGTAGTTAAGGTGGTTTTGCAAATGTACATGTTAAATACAATGTGTATCTGGTGTCTAGGAATGTACTAATCTGTAGAGTACAGGGGGTTTGCCTATGTACATGTTAAATACAATGTGTAGCTTGTGTCCAGGAATGTACTTATATGTAGAGTACGGTGGTTTTGCCTATGTACATGTTAAATACAATGTGTATCTGGTGTCTAGGAATGTACTAACCTGAAGGGTACGGTGGTTTTGCCTATGTAAATGTTAAATACAATGTGTATCTGGTGTCTAGGAATGTAGTAACCTGTAGGGTACGGTGGTTTTGCCTATGTACATGTTAAATACAATAGCATCTGGTATCTAGGAATGTACTAACCTGTAGGTACGGTGGTTTTGCAAATATACATGTTAAATACAATGTATAGCTGGTGTCTAGGAATGTACTAATCTGTAGAGTACAGTGGTTTTGCCTATTTACATATTAAATACAATGTGTAGCTGGTGTCTAGGAATGTACTTACCTGTAGGTACGGTAATTTTGCTAATGTACGTGTTAAATACAATGTATATCTGGTGTCTAGGAATGTACTTATATGTAGAGTAAGGTGGTTTTGCCAGTGTACATGTTAAATACAATGTGTATCTGGTGTCTAGGAATGTAGTAATATGTAAAGTACGGTGGTTTTTATCAAACAAATTTGAAAAATACATAAACTTGAATTAACCTGATCGCATTCAGTGTTGTGCGAAAAAAGCATACCACTTAAGCTTGTGCTAAGGTTGGGAGGGGTGGGTGGTGTGGGGTTGTGTGTGAGGGGAGAGGTATTGTTAGCTTTGTTGGAAATTTCTGTATTCCCTCATAAAAATGCTCAATAAAACCGAGTCTTCTGTTTTGTTCTTTTTGTTGCGTTCTGTGCTTTCGAGGGGTCATTTTATCAGACATTATTTATAAAATAAAATAAAATTCTGTGTGTTGATTGATCATAGTCAAGAATGCAAATGTATAAAAACGTGTAAAACATGTCTAGTGTATGATATATGCATGTCTTTATTTTTTTCTTTCGCAAAAAACATCCAGTTGATTTTAAAATAACGACATGTGTTGAGTTTCTTTACATTCTTGTGTGCGTGCAAAACAAATCTTTCCGCATTCATTTAAATAAACACCACATCGGTGTTTACTGTAATTTACATTTTTAAATGCTATACTTGTAACTGAAGGCTGTATTTGTTTAGATTTGTGTTCTACAATCATTCTGAGTAAACCATGTTTTATGTTGTATGTGATAACTGTTCTGAACTATCAAACGTAACAAAACTGTTTTATTTTAGTATTTAAATCAGATTGTATGAAGTAAGCTGTTTCAGGATTTATAGCATATAATTTCTTTTTATGGTTTATTTTCTTTCAGCTGAATGTCTAATGCGTCTGGATTCGTAAATCTACAAATACTTGAACAAAGTTGGCACCGTAAGTGGATATGCTGTCTACTAGAGCATTAATATATTTTGTTGTTTCCTTGTCGACATTAAGGGAATGTCTGTTGGAAGGTATGTGGCATTAATATAATTATGAGGTTGAGTAATAGATCGACATTAAATACGAACTAATTTTTTACGCATATTTTGTCATCAAGCAATTTGTGACCGGGGTCATTTTCAGACGTCAAATAATGATTGGGGGACATATTCTGATGTGAAATGATGACCTGGGTCGATATCTGCTGAAGAATTTTTTTTCTTGATCTTGTAAATTTTAGTTTCTCCGCTAGTTTAACGCTACCATTCATAGCGACTCTAATAATGTTTCTCCGTTCAAACATATTTATCTAATAAAGACCGCCTGTAGTCATTATCCAGTATTTATGTTGCGCTATCATTTAGAATCGCTACACCTGCATGATCGTACCGTAACCATTTCAAATCACATGATAGAATAAAACTGCAATAACAATAGAATACCATTGAGATAACATTATTGTAAGCTTAGGTCGCAGATACGGTGTAACATCAGCCCACACGTGCTGGTTATCGATCTAGTATATTGTGACTCCAGCACCCCAATCGCAATAAACAGTTTGTAAAATAAATAGTTAATGGTTGTATTTTATTGTTTACTTACACGTTTTTCTTTCTTCGTTAAATAAATTTACATTTACTAACAGGACAAAAGAATCTACGTACACACGTATACAGCGTTTAGATATACACAGAAGTGCTGTCTCGGAGGATTGGTTATATATTCTGTTGATTTGGTTTCAATTCTACACCAACCTTGACATATGTAATCACCAGAGCATTCTATGATAATAAAAAAACTGTATAAATCGATAACAAATAATACATATTAAAATGAGAGATCTTTAAGACCAAAACAAGAAAATAGCAGAACAAAGACTTGATTTCATGAAGTGTAATGCAATAGGAAACACCGATCACGCCTCTATCACCGGCTTAAACAAACTAAATGAGCTGCATTATGCCAAAGCATCAACAATAGGAAAAACTCTAACCCTGAATTTGAAACAATATGCGATCAGAAATAGGATTAATGTTAACTCTAACCCTGAACTTGAAACAATATGCGAACTCTAACCCTCAACTTGAAACAATACGAGATCAGAAATAGGATTAATATTAACTCTAACCCTGAACTTTAAACAATATGCGATCTGAAATAGGATTAATGTTAACTCTAACCCTGAACTTGAAACAATATGTGATCAGAAATACGATTAATATTAACTCTTACCCTGAACTTGAAACAATATGCGATCAGAAATAGGATTAATATTAACTCTAACCCTGAACTTGAAACAATATGCAATTTCTAACCCTCAACTTGAAACAATACGAGATCAGAAATACAATACGATTAATATTACCTCTAAACCTGAACTTGAAACAATATGCGAGCAGAAATGGGATTAATATTAACTCCAACCCTGAGCTTGAAACAATATGCGATCAGAAACATGATTAATATAATCTCTTACCCTTAACATGAAACAATATGCGATCAGAAATAAGATTAGTATTAACTCTAACCCTGAACATGAAACAATATGCGATCGGATTTATGATTAGTATTAACTCTAACCCTGAACTTGAAATAATATGCGATCAGAAATAGGATTAGTATTAACTCTAATCCTGATGATTAATACATCCATGTTTGGAACGATGAGTAAGGACTTCCTGGATGATTAATACATCCATGTTTGGAACGATGAGTAAGGACCTCCTGGATGATTAATACATCCATGTTTGGAACGATGAGTAATGACCTCCTGGATGATTAATACATCCATGTTTGGAACGATGAGTAAGGACCTCCTGGATGATTGATACATCCATGTTTGGAACGATGAGTTATGACCTCCTGGATGATTAATACATCCATGTTTGGAACGATGAGTTATGACCTCCTGGATGATTAATACATCCATGTTTGGAACGATGAGTAAGGACCTCCTGGATGATTGATACATCCATGTTTGGAACGATGAGTAAGGACCTCCTTGATGATTGATACATCCATGTTTGGAACGATGAGTTAGGACCTCCTGGATGATTGATACATCAATGTTTGGAACGATGAGTAAGGACCTCCTGGATGATTAATACATCCATGTTTGGAACGATGAGTTAGGACCTCCTGGATGATTAATACATCCGTGTTTGGAACGATGAGTAAGGACCTCCTGGATGATTAATACATCCATGTTTGGAACGATGAGTAAGGACCTCCTGGATGATTATTACATCCATGTTTGGAACGATGAGTTATGACCTCCTGGATGATTAATACATCCATGTTTGGAACGATGAGTAAGGACCTCCTGGATGATTAATACATCCATGTTTGGAACGATGAGTAAGGACCTCGTGGATGATTAATACATCCATGTTTGGAACAATGAGTTAAGACCTCCTGGATGATTAATAGATCCATGTTTTGAACGATGAGTAAGGACCTCCTGGATGATTAATACATCCATGTTTGGAACGATGAGTAAGGACCTCCTGGATGATTGAAACATCCATGTTTGGAACGATGAGTAAGGACCTCCTGGATGATTAATACATCCATGTTTGGAACGATGAGTAAGGACCTCCTGGATGATTAATACATCCATGTTTGGAACGATGAATAAGGACCTCCTGGATGATTAATACATCCATGTTTGGAACGATGAGTAAGGACCTCCTGGATGATTGATACATCCATGTTTGGCCAATTATTATCTGTTTTATCTAGAATAGAGCATTGTCCGACGGACCAACTAATGATAAAAATACCGTTTATGGTTTTAAGAAGTATCTTGAATATGGCCGACAGTTTGTGATGCATACGCTAGAAACGTTTTAGGTAAAGTTAACAGCAATACCGCTATATGTGGGTATAATATATAAAATATCCCCTTATTCCTCTTATCCCCTTATTCCCGTTATGTGAGTGTTATATATAACATATTCCCCTGATGTAGGTATAATATATTAAATATTCCCCTGATGTGAGTATAATATATAAACTATTCCCTTTATGAGGGTATAATATATAAACTATTCCCCTTATGTGGGTATAATATATAAACTATTCCCCTGATGTGGGTATAATATATAAAATATTACCTTAATGTGGGTATAATATATAAAATATACCCCTTATGTCGGTATGATGTATAAAATATCCCCTTGATATGGGTATAATGTATAAAATAGTTCAATAATGTGGTAATGAAATATTAAATATTCCCTTTATGTCGGTATGATATATCAATAATTTCCCTGATGTGGGTATGGTATATAAAATATTCCCCTTATGTAGGTATGGTATATTAAATGTTCCCTTGATGTGGTTATAATATATAAAATATTCCCCTTTGGCGGGTCTGAAATATATAATATTCCCCTGATGTGGACATAATGTATAAACTATTCCACTTATTTGGGTATGATATTTTAAATATTCCCCTTATGTTGGTCTAAAATATAAAATATTCACCGAATGTGGATACAATGTATATAATATTCCACATGATTTTATGTATAAAAGTTCCCCTTGCTATGGGTATAAAGTATACATTATTCCCCATTTGTGGGTATTATGTATAAAATATTATGCTTGTGTGTTTATTCTGTATACACTATTCCTCTCATATAGGTCTAATATATACAATACTTTATAACTTTTCCTTCATATAATATTAGGCGAACTTTCGAAGGCGATTCCGTTTGATTTAGATTTTATCAAATTAAGAGCTGTTTGCCATACATGTCCTTATCTGTTATCCATGGTAACTTGGATTGCATCAATATTGGATATCTAACATTTCCAGACTAAATAGTTTGTGTTTTGAAAATCGTGTTTGAATCATATTTGATGCGTACAACATTTCATCACATATATCAAAAAGGAACCTTCATCATTTCGCCTGTAGTAACTGGCAAATCATCCACATAAGGTATTTTGGACCGGCAACAGCTTCAGTCACGAAAAGTTGATCTGCATCACGTATACAAACTGTGCAGACACTAAACGCGTGTAAACATGACCACATTCTGTTTCTGTGACAATCTGTGCTCTCGAATAAAAAACTGAACTCTGTGCTGCTGTTATTATTTCTGACAATTTGGAATCATGAAGCTCATTAACCTTTGCTCCTAAATAGAATATCGGTCGTTACGTATGTTTATGACGTGGTTTATGAGAGCTAGGACAGATTCTACAGTTGATAGAATTATTACACTTAAAAGAAGATCACTATCTACATACAGCAGTATTGCTAACATGGTTTATACATTGGAACGGTCAGAAGCGAACACGCAACTACAGAGCTTATGTCTGGTTAACAAGCACATTGGAACGGTCAGTAACGAACGCGCAACTACAGACCTTATTCCTGATTAACAAGTACATTGGAACGGTCGGTAGCAAACACGCAACTACGGAGCTTATGTCTGGTTAACAAGTGCATTGGAACGGTGAGTAGCGAACACGCAACTACGGTGCTTATATCTGTTTAACAAGTACATTGGAACGGTCAGAAGCGAACATGCAACTACGGTGCTTATGTCTGTTTAATAAGTACATTGGAACGGCCAGAAGCGAACATGCAACTACGGTGCTTATGTCTGGTTAACAAGTGCATTGGAACGGTGAGTAGCGAACACGCAACTACGGTGCTTATGTCTGGTTAACAAGTGCATTGGAACGGTCAGTAGCGAACACGCAACTACGGAACTTATGTCTGGTTAACAAGTACATTGGAACGGTCATAAGCGAACACGAAACTACAGAACTTATGTCTGGTCAACAAGTGCATTGGAACGATGAGTAGCGAACACGAAACTACGGTGCTTATGTCTGTTTAACAAGTACATTGGAACGGCCAGAAGCGAACATGCAACTACGGTGCTTATGTCTGGTTAACAAGTGCATTGGAACGGTGAGTAGCGAACACGCAACTACGGTGCTTATGTCTGGTTAACAAGTGCATTGGAACGGTCAGCAGCGAACACGCAACTACGGAACTTATGTCTGGTTAACAAGTACATTGGAACGGTCATAAGCGAACACGAAACTACGGAACTTATTGTTAACAAGTGCATTGGAACGGTCAGAAGCGAACACGCAACTACGGAGCTTATGTCTGGTTAACGAGTGCATTGAAACAATAGTAGTGAACACGCAACTACGGAGCTTATGTCTGGTTAACAAGTACATTGGAACGGCCAGAAGCGAACTTGCAACTACGGTGCTTATGTCTGGTTAACAAGTTCATTGGAACGGTCAGTAGCGAACACGCAACTACGGAGCTTATGTCTGGTTAACAAGTGCATTGGAACGGTCAGTAGAAAACACGCAACTACGGAGCTTATGTCTGGTTAACATGCGCATTGGAACGGCCAGTAGCGAACACGTAACTACGGTGTTTATGTCTGGTTAACAAGTGCATTTGAACCGTCAGAAGAGAACACGCAACTACGGAGCTTATGTCTGATTAACAAGTGCATTAGAACGGCCAGTAGCGAACACGCAACTACGGAGCTTATGTCTGGTTAACAAGTACATTGGAACGGTCATAAGCGAACACGAAACTACGGAACTTATGGTTAACAAGTGCATTGGAACGGTCAGAAGCGAACACGCAACTACGGAGCTTATGTCTGGTTAACGAGTGCATTGAAACGGGCAGTAGTGAACATGCAACTACGGACAATATGTCTGGTTAACAAGTACATTAGAAAGGCCAGAAGCGAACTTGCAACTACGGTGCTTATGTCTGGTTAACAAGTTCATTGGAACGGTCAGTAGAAAACACGCAACTACGGAGCTTATGTCTGGTTAACATGCACATTGGAACGGCCAGTAGCGAACACGTAACTACGGTGTTTATGTCTGGTTAACAAGTGCATTTGAACAGTCAGAAGAGAACACGCAACTACGGAGCTTATGTCTGATTAACAAGTGCATTGGAACGGCCAGTAGCGAATACGCAACTACGGAGCTTATGTCTGATTAACAAGTGCATTTGATGGGTCAGAAGAGAACAGGCAACTACGGAGCTTATGTCTGATTAACAAGTGCATTGGAACGGTCAGTAGAAAACACGCAACTACGGAGCTTATGTCTGGTTGACAGGTGCATTGGAACGGCCAGCAGCGAACACGCAACAACGGAGCTTATGTCTGGTTAACAAGTGCATTGGAACGGTCAGTAGCGAACACGCAACTACAGAGCTTATGTCTGGTTAACAAGTGCATTGGAACGGTCAGTAGCGAACACACTACTACGGAGCTTATGTCTGGTTAACAAGTGCATTGAAACGGTCAGTAGCGAACACGTAACTACGGAGCTTATGTCTGGTTAACAAGTGCATTGGAACGGTCAGTAGCGAACACACTACTACGGAGCTTATGTCTGGTTAACAAGTGCATTGAAACGGTCAGTAGCGAACACGCAACTACAGAGCTTAATGTCTGGTTAACAAGTGCATTGGAACGGTCAGTAGCGAACACACTACTACGGAGCTTATGTCTGGTTAACAAGTGCATTGAAACGGTCAGTAGCGAACACGTAACTACGGAGCTTATGTCTGGTTAACAAGTGCATTGGAACGGTCAGTAGCGAACACGCAACTACGGAGCTTATGTCTGGTTAACAAGTGATTTTGAACAGTCAGTAGCGAACACGCAACTACGGAGCTTATGTCTGGTTTACAAGTGCATTGGAACGGTCAGAAGCGAACACGCAATTACAGAGTCATGGTTAACAAGTACATTGGAACAGTCAGTAGCGAACACGCAACTACAGAGCTTATGTCTGGTTAACAAGTGCATTGGAACGGTCAGTAGCGAACACACTGCTACGGAGCTTATGTCTGGTTAACAAGTGCATTGGAACGGCCATAAGCGAACACGCAACTGCGGTGCTTATGTCTGGTTAATAAGTGCATTTGAACGGTCAGAAGCAAACACGCAACTACGGTGCTTATGTCTGGTTAACAAGTGCTTTTGAACGGTCAGAAGCAAACACGCAACAACGGAGCTTATGTCTGGTTAACAAGTGCATTGGAACGGTTAGTAGCGAACACGCAACTACGGAGTTTATGTCTGGTTAACAGGTGCATTCGAACGGTCAATAGAAAACACGCAACTACGGAGCTTATGTCTGGTTAACAAGTTCATTGGAACGGCCAGTAGCGAACACGCAACTACGGAGCTTATGTCTGGCTAAAAAGTACATTGGAACGACCAGTAGCGAACACGCAACTACGGAGCTTATGTCTGGTTAACAAGTGCATTGGAAAGGTCAGTAGCGAACACGCAACTACGGAGCTTATGGTTAACAAGTACATTGGAACGGTCAGTAGCGTACACGCAACTACGGAGCTTATGTCTGGTTAACAAGTACATTGGAAAGGTCAGTAGCGGACACGCAACTACGAGGCTTATTGTTTACAAGTACATTGGAACGGTCAGTAGCGAACACGCAACTACGGAGCTTATGTCTGGTAACCAAGTACATTGGAATGGTAGGCAACTACGGGGCTTATGGTTTACAAATACATTGGAACGGTCAGTAGCGAACACGCAACTACGGAGCTTATGTCTGGTTAACAAGTACATTGGAATGGTCAGTAGCGAACACGCAACAACGGAGTTTATGGTTAACAAGTACATCGGAACGGTCAGTAACAAACACGCAACTACGGAGCTTATGTCTAGTTAACAAGTAAACCCAACCTCGCTCTTTTCTCCGTCGTTCTATCATAAATGAAAGTAGAGCCGTTGTACTGTTTTCTTAGAAATACGATAGCTTAACATGTAAACACAAAACAATGTTCATATAAATTCATATCAAAAGACTCTAAGTGATGCAGATGTACTGAATGCAGTTATTGTAGTAGTTAGGTATTGAAATGTCATAAATAACGAAGAATGTAGTAATACCACAGCATATCCTGTCACACTGTAACGCATGTTGACATTCAGCCGGATACACAATGTTTTATCAGTTTTATCGGAAGCAAGAATCTGAATTTCTCACGGTGGCAATTTATACCGCGCAATGGATCATCCTTACAATGGGACAATGCCAAGTATTGTCGTTAATTTAGATACGTTCAAGTAATTAAAGTTTATCTATTCATTTAGGAAAATAATTTAGAATTATGGCAGCTGTTTGTTTAATTTATTAACGTAATACGTGTAAATGTTACTTCAAAGTCAAGTCTGTATATAATATGACTGATATATAATTTTGAGAGAGAAAATACGAACTTTAATAAAGATAACAAGACGATTATTTCGTTTGACGTCAACAATTATAAAATAACAAACATAGATTGTCATTAATTAGCTATGCATTATATATAAATTAGAACATGTTCCTTATCTGTTATCATCGATATAATGTGTGTAAAACATTAAGTAGTGGACCTGTGACCTGTATCAATACGTATTGAATACCTTTCTGATTAAAGTGTGTATGAAATATTTATACAACACTATGGTTTGTTTCGACATCTAAATATTAGAATAAAATCCCAATGAGAAATTCTTCCATTATTATTATTATATTATTTATAAAAAAAATATGTGTGTTGGTATTATTCATATCGATTTACAAGTAATTTAGTGTAAAACTTGATGATATGACCTTTAAGGTTAAGAAGAAAAACAGCTTGGATTACTACATAATGCGTTAATCATAAGCTTGAATGGATGTTGAACTAATTACTACACTACTTGCTTATTCTGACCTGATGGTGTGATCACTGGGAAGAGAAATAATTAAGTTGTCCATGCGTTTCTCACTTTATGTGCTATTTTTAAATACATGGATATAGCGATGGCCACTCACGCTAAATGTTGCGGGTTCGATACCAAGCTCAACCCGACACTCAATACTGGTTCTGCCTAGGAAGCAAAGTGGAGTCATATAAGTTCTGAGCTTACTTCGCAATCGAGATAAAATAACTAAGTATAACTTAAGTTCACTACTTAAAAATTGTAAACGTTGTCAGTGCCATGAAATGTATTGTTTGTATTCGCCAGAGATTATTGTCAAAACAACAGCAACAACAACAAAAACAACAACAACAACAACAACAGCAAAAAACGTTCAGAACACAAATGCATGCATTACCAGGCTGACAGTTTTTGAGTAATAAAACCAAACCAATTGCAGCATCAACGCAGCTACTCTCCGTCAGAGCATGATTTATTATGGCGGTATCGTAATTATTACCTTGTTTGTATTTACAACGTGACAGTGCATGAAAAACACGATACAATTCATAACAAAGCATGGCATCTGTCCTCCAGCTTAAATGATTCATCCATGTGTTCAAGGACACTGAACAAAACAAAACTTAAATAGGACATACACGTTTTCTTTATTTAATTTCACAATAATACAGCGTATAGACAACTGCTCAATCAAAGTATAAAGGGTAAATTAAAGTGTAATGTCTCAAATTTTAATAGGGCTTGAATAACAGTTTATTTGTTATGAACGTGTACAGTCACTAAAAACATTTACATCACCAATGATACATAAAACAATTGAAAATACAGTGTATACTCCGCTCTGACAGTGTAGACTCAGCTCTGACAGTGTAGATTCAGCTCTGACATAAAGACTCCGCTCTGACAGTGTAGACTCAGCTCTGTCAGTGTAGACTCAGCTCTGACAGTGTATACTCCGCCCTGTCAGTGAAGACTCAGATCTGACAGTGTAAACTCAGCTCTGACAGTGTATACTCCGCTTTGACAGTGTAAACTCCGCTCTGACAGTGTTGACTCAGATCTGGCAATGTAGCCTCAGCTCTGACAGTGTAGACTAGGCTCTGACAGTGTATACTCCGCTTTGACAGTGTAGACTCAGGTCTGACAGTGTAGACTCAGCTATGACAGCTCTGACAGTGTAGACTCCGCTCTGTCAGTGAAGACTCAGATCTGACAGTGTAGACTCCGCTCTGACAGTGTATACTCCGCTCTGAAGGTATACACTCTGCTCTGACAGTGTAGCCTAAGCTCTGACAGTGTAGGCTTAGCTCTGACAGTGTATACTCCGCTCTGACAGTGTATACTCAGCTCGGAGAGTGTAGACTCAGCTCTGACAGTGCAGACTCCGCTCTGATAGTGTAGAGTGTAGACCCAGCTCTGACAGTGTAGACTCCGCTCTGACAGTGTAGACTCAGCTCTGACTCTGACAGTGTGTATTCCGCTCTGACAGTGTAGACTCAGTTCTGACAGTGTAGATTCAGATCTGACAGTGTAGACTCAGATCTAGCAGTGTAGACTCTGCTCTGACGATGTATACTCCGCTCTGACAGTGAAGACTAAGTTCTGACAGTGTAGACTCCGTTCTGACAGTGTAGACTCCGCTCTGACAGTGTAGACTCAGCTCTGACAGTGAAGACTCCGCTCTGACAGTGTATACTCCGCTCTGACAGTGTTGACTCAGCTTTAACAGTGTAGAGTCAGATCTGACAGTGTAGACTCAGCTTTAACAGTGTAGACTCCGCTCAGACAGTGTAGACTCAGCTCTGATAGTGTAAACTCAGCTCTGACAGTGTAGACTCAGCTTTAACAGAGTAAACTCAGCTCTGACAAGGTCGACTCAGCTCTGACATTGTAGACTCCGCACTGAAAGGGTCTTTATCCAACGTCCTTTAGTTTCCCCAAAACAATCTCCCTACGTATTGTCACTGTCAAACACAGGCCATACATTACAGTTGTATCCTGATTACACGCTGGCAAACAAATAGATGACTGCTACATTTTCTCCGGGGAAATTATATTTGATGAATAACTTGTCTTTATCAGATACTTTACTCTGGAAATGCCAAATTTTACATTTATTTTTTAGGTGTGAAAATTGAATTATATTTGATATTGATGTTAACAACTTCACTAATAGTTTTAACCATGTTTTCACAATTATAATTATAACGGTGTTGAATTTTCTCCAATTCTATCCAGTAATATAAAAATGCCATGTTTAATGTTATCATATAAGTAAGGGAGAGGATACGCAACACTGTATAAGTATTGAGTAGTGAGAAATTGAAAATGAGATACATATATAAATACATACAAGCTTGTAATTTAATAAGTTCCTAAATTAATTTAACAAAAAAATTTAGTCAGTATTTATATACCTGCATAATTATACAGTATTAATTTTGCAAATACTGCTCCTAGCAGCTTATACGTGTGCAGGATGATAAGCAACAACGTAAACATCGGTATATCCAGTTTTATTGGTGGAAGAAAAACCTCAAAATGAATTTGAGTAGTACCACCGTCCTTCCGCAAGTACTGGCAAACTTTCTTACCTATGTTTTTGACCGAGCGTGACTCGAACCTACGACCTTATCGCCGAGAAGTAAGTGATCTTGAGACGGCGCCTTAGACCACTCATCCACGGAGGACCACTGGCTTGCTAATAAATTTAATTAAAAAACCTCTTTCACTAAATCCAATTATACTGCGAATGTTTTAGCATGTTCTGACCATTTACTGATATGTTTTAAAGACATGGAATCGTGTTAATCATAAAATTGTCAATAGGTTTATATCTAGACATTGAAAAGATTTTAAACACTTATATGTGTATCATCATATCTACATCAGATGCATTGCTGTTCCGTTTCTTTCAGGTTCTAGTCCTAGTTACTGCAGTCACCTGATATTATAAGAAGTGTTTCATCGTTATCGGAACGAACGTCAATTGTTTATTTAGAGACACTGTGAATGAGGTTGACGAAACGCATGATATTCCAGATAAGTGTAAAACATTTGATGTTTTGTTATCAGGTTCAATAAGCATCCATTCTAGTTAAAACAATACGTGACTGCTACAATCTCTGGAGTGGTTAGAGTTGGACACGTGCGATTGCGCTGTCATAGAATCTGGTGAATTTGACACGAGACTCAACATATGTCCAAGCGTATTTCCACTAACGGACAGAAAATACCAAGCGTGTACCAGTAAGAGCTTGTAACCTCATCAACAAGCCGATTCTCATTACACCCAAGATTGACTTGTTTGAGTTACAAGAGGTAAATGTCGTAAGACATTAGACACTAGAAAGACACAACCACTAAAAGGAAACAGAAGCCCAAGGACGTGGAGAACATATTGGAAAAACTTGGTGTGTGGATAGATGAGACCTCAAGATCAGAAGGAGGTAGTTAGTGTAATTGACTCATATGTTTTCCAAAGGCCAAACAGATCTTGGTTGTACTAACATTGTCGAGTATGAGGTTCAACTTACATATAAGGATCAGTACAGAAACATGTCTAACGAAGTTATAGTTATGGTGTATGTGAAGGAAATGCTGGCTGGAAGCAGGAGTCATCACATAAAGCAAAAGCCCTTATTTCGAATGTCGTTCTTCATCATAAACCTACAGTAAAAATCCGACATAACGAGTGAAACAACCTTGTTTGAAGTGCATACATCATAAGCCGTCTGTATTACCTGCGCTTTGAATTCGAAGAAATTTTTGCAAAATTCAAAATTTCTAAATCTTTCATTCGTATTGAATCAACAACATATAAGATAGGACAGAAATCGGTAAGCAAGCACACAAATGTACCTGTTCATGGACGAGCACATGGAGGATAATTTTACCAACTATATCTGAATTACAAATTTTACTTATCCCTGAGTATATCAATTTACATATCCCTGAGTATATAGATTAGGTTTTGTACCGACACCGCGAAAGCAATTTAAATAATGTTGTTCCATAAAAAAACGTTTGTTTGTCTTAACATAATATCATATTATTGCTAAAGAACCCAATTTCTTCTCTCTCTCTCTCTCTCTCTCTCTCTCTCTCTCTCTCTTTGTATATATTGCACGCACAGTCTCAACCTATCGTATGCACACACTCTCCCTTTATATATCGCACGCAAAGTCTCGACATATCGAACGCACTCTCTCTGTATATATCGCATGCATAGTCTCTACCTATCACATGCACTCTCTCTGTATATATCGCACGCATAATCTCTACCTATCGCATGTACTCTCTCTGTATATATCGCACGCACAGTCTCTACCTATCGCATGTACTCTCTCTGTATAAATCGCACACACAGAATCTACCTATCGCATGCACTCTCTCTGTATATATCGCACGCACAATCTCGACATATCGCATGCACTCTCTCTGTAAATATCGCACGCAAAGTCTCGACATATCGAACGAACTCTCTCTGTATATATCGCACGCACAGTCTCCACCTATCGCATGCACTCTCTCTATATAAACCATACGTATAGTCTCCCACTATCGCAAGCACTCTCTCTCTCTCTCTCTCTCTCTCTCTCTGTCTGTATTTATCGCATGCACAGTCTCCACCTATCGCATGCACTTTCTATGTATAAACCATACGCACAGGCTCCCCCTATCGCATACACTCTGGCTCTCGGTATTTATCGTATGTACAGCAATCTCTCTGTATATATCGCAAGCACAGGTTCCCCCTATTGCATGCACTCTCTATGTATAAATCACACGCACAGTCTCAACCTATCGTATGCACACACTCTCCCTTTATATATAGCACGCACAGTCTCTACCTATCGCATGCACTCTCTCTGTATATATCGCACGCACAGTCTCCATCTATCGCATGCACTCTCTCTGTTTACATTGCACGCACAGTTTCCACCTATCGTATGCACACACTCTCCCTTTATATATCGCACGCAAAGTCTCGACATATCGAACGCACTCTCTCTGTATATATCGCATGCATAGTCTCTACCTATCGCATGCACTCTCTCTGTATATATCGCACGCATAATCTCTACCTATCGCATGTACTCTCTCTGTATATATCGCACGCACAGTCTCTACCTATCGCATGTACTCTCTCTGTATAAATCGAACACAAAGAATCTACCTATCGCATGCACTCTCTCTGTAAATATCGCACGCAAAGTCTCGACATATCGAACGAACTCTCTCTGTATATATCGCACGCACAGTCTCCACCTATCGCATGCACTCTCTCTATATAAACCATACGTACAGTCTCCCACTATCGCAAGCACTCTCTCTCTCTCTCTCTCTCTCTCTCTTTCTCTCTCTCTCTCTCTCTCTCTGTATTTATCGCATCCACAGTCTCCACCTATCGCATGCACTATTTATGTATAAACCATACGCACAGGCTCCCCCTATCGCATGCACTCTGGCTCTCGGTATTTATAGTATTACAGCAATCTCTCTGTATATATCGCAAGCACAGGTTCCCCCTATCGCATGCACTCTCTCTGTATAAATCACACGCACAGTCTCTACCTATCGCATGCACTCTCTCTGTATATATCGAACGCACAGTATCTACCTATCGCATGCACTCTCTCTGTATATATCGCACACACAGTCTCCATCTATCGCATGCACTCTCTCTGTTAACATTGCACGCACAGTCTCGACCTATCGCATGCACTATTTCTGTATAAACCATACGTACAGTCTCCCACTATCGCAAACACTCTCTCTTGCTCTCTCTTTCTCTCTCTCTGTGTATATATCACACGCACAGGCTCCCACTATCGCATGCACTCTCTCTGTATATATCACACGCACAGGCTCCCCCTATCGTATGCACTCTTTCTCGCTCTCTCTTTCTCTCTCTGTATATAGCACACGCACAGGCTCCCACTATCGCATGCACTCTCTCTCGGTCTCTTTTTCTCTCGCTCTCTCTGTATATAGCACATACAAACAGGCTCCCACTATCGCATGCACTCTCTCTCGCTCTCTCTTTCTCTCTCTCTGTATATAGCACACGCACAGGCTCCCACTATCGCATGCATTCTCTCTAGCTCTCTCTTTCTCTCTCTCTCTCTCTGTATGTATCACATGCACAGGCTCCCCATATCGCATGCACTCTCTCTGTATAAATCACACGCACAGTCTCCCACTATCGCATGCACTATTTCTGTATAAACCATACGTACAGTCTCCCACAATCGCATGCACTCTCTCTCGCTCTCTCTTTCTCTCTCTGTGTATATATCACACGCACAGGCTCCCACTACCGCATGCACTCTCTCTGTATATATCACACGCACATGCTCCCAATAGCGCATGCACTCTCTTTCTCGCTCTCTTTTTCTCTCTCTCTGTATATAGCACACGCACAGGCTCCCACTATCGCATGCACTCTCTCTCGCTCTCTCTTTCTCTCTCTCTGTATATAGCACACGCACAGGCTCCCACTTTCTCCTGCACTCTATCTCGCTCTCTCTTTCTCTCTCTGTGCATATATCACACGCACAGGCTCTTCCTATCGCATGCACTCTCTCTGCATATATCGCACGTACAGGTTCCACCTATTAGTACAATATAGCCGCAGCGGTCGCAATATAGCGATTGTGTGGCTCATTCGACACATACAAGTTATACAAACACTTTTAAAAGTGTAAATAAATGTGGATTTCATCGAGAACTACCGCAGGGATCCTAGTGTCTTACAGCCTTACACTAAATTATTGCAATAACGTGTACGTTAAAGCAAACCTAGTTACTTACAATAACAATATGTACCCTGGTATGAACCTCTCGAGCCACATTTATATTTCTATTGGAACCTCTTATGCTATGCAGCGTACTCGTCTGGAAATAAAAAAAACACGGTGCAATGTTTACACATATACAAATACTTCGTGAACGGCGATACTTTAGATAAGATTAGAGACGTATTACAGTACATCAAACAAAACAATCCAGATGCAACACAGTTTGCTTATCAAAAATATCTCTAATATTAGACACTGGGATATATCAACTCACAGAAGCAAGACGAAAAAAGTAAACACACAACACATGATGAGACGATACAGATTAATTAAGCATTCGTTTTTAACCGGGGGAATTGTAGCGCATCGACATTATTTTGTTGTTTTAGAAATAGTTTAATGCCGTTTACTTATATCCGTGCATGAATGACTGTTTAAGCATGTAAAACATAATTATAACAGCATACAATTTCATAAATACGTTCAGCTAATTCACTTAAATCATATGTAGGAATCCGAGATCAGTAAACACGTTTAATCATACACAGGAATCCGATGTTGATGCATAAAGAAATGTATAAAGGGACGTAGTATAAAATTATTTTAATTATTATTGTAGAAAATGCTTCATCGAAACGTAGTATAAACTTCTTATAATTAATATCGCAGAAAATCATTCATCGGTTAATGATGTAATATATAAATTTAGGTAACATCCATTTTTACTTTCTTCGTAGTGTATACTGGAAAAGTTTTAGTTTAAAACTGAATTTTGATTAATTTAATCTTCCGCATCTTATCCAAAAAAAGGCCTTATTTTAATTTTTGTCCTAAATCGCATACAAGCAGTGCACGTGGGATTTTTTTTTTTTGAATGGGGTTTAACGCCATTTTCAACACATTTCAGGTTATATATGGCATATCCAGTTTTACTGGTGGAGGAAGACCTCAGACTGAGTCAGACTGAGTAGAACCACCGTCCTTCCGCAAGTAACTGGAAACTTTCTCACATAAAGTTTTTGGAGCGAGCAGGACTCGAACCTACGACCATAGCGGTGAGAGGTTAGTGATCTTGAGACGGCGCCTTAGACCACTCGGCCACGGAGGACCCCCGTGGGATTAGAAAACCACGTGATAAATGTAACCAATTGGAATGCAGAAAAATAGATTGATTGATTGATTGATTGATTCTTTATTTCCTCCATAGTACAAATATACAGGAGAGTATAAACATTTAAACAGCAAATGGGAGTACAATAAATATACAAAAACATAATACACATATAGACAATTAAATGACAATCATATATATACAATACAAACAAACATATTACTTCGATAGTTCAAACAACTTACATATATACAAACAAAATAAATAAATGATATGTCCATTCAAATTGCAAAATATATTGACACTTTTAGAAGAGTATTGCATATAATGACTGATATGACTTGCCGAAACGAAACACAAGAACATACATACACTATATGGGTGCTAAAAGTGGTATTAGTTTCAAATAATATCTTTCAAAAACATAATTGTATTCGTACCTTAAAAGTTAAATGAAAGGAACGCATTATTTGAAGACATTATTTATTTCTTTTTTTTTTTCTTTTTTTAACAATTTGAATACAAACAATAAATATATAATATAATATTTAAAATTAAAATATTATTGTGTATTGTTATTTTCGTTGTCAATACGAGATAACGACGAGCTCAGCAACAAAGTGACAACACACAAAAGATGAAGTATTGTGTGTGTTATCTACATAAACGTATATCTTAATGCTTTAGTCATATGATGTAAATGTCTAAATGTAATTTTTGAAATAGCAACCGTTTGTTTATCTGTCATGTTTAAAGAAGGATAACCGGAAACTAGTTCTATACTTTGATTAAAGGCGTCCATGTTACAAAGCTTATCGTACATATCTGATCCACATACTTTGTGTATATTACATAATAAAGTATGTCGGAGGGAATTATTTGACGAGCAGAACAAAATTAAATGTTCAGCTACAGTGTCTGTAATAAGACTGCACTGCGGACAAACAGTTTGATATTTGCGGGCAAATAATTTACCAATTATAAAAGTAACAGTTCTACAGTATGGTAGAGAATCGCGATATATTTGGGAGAAATACCAAATACTGTTTGGTACGATTTCTCTTTGTATATTGAGAAAACTATTGAGACTGTCGTCTTGAACCAGTCTTGTTCTAAAGTCAAATTCGGCTGATTTATGTATACTTAATTTAAGTCTTTTTTTCCATTGTCTTAACGTAGGGAAGAATGCAGTGGAAATGTATTCCGTTAGAACATCGGTCAATTTGTATTTGCCTAGAATACGGTAGATATCTGGTATAAAACCCTGCGTTTTACGTGGATAAGACATGAATTGTATGAGCCTAATAACAAAAAGTGTGTTTATCCTGAAGCGTTTATTAATACTACATAATTGTCCAAACATCAAGAGCTTTCGCTTATCAATTTCATGCTCGATTCGTGTGAGGCCAATTAAAGCCAGCGCGACATCACTACGAGTTTGTTTTGGTAAAGACTGCATATGTTTAATACATTGAACATGTACTCGTTCTAGCGATTTGAGTTGCGTGTCCGTAATGGCGTTCCATAGTTCGCAGCCGTATAAAGCTCGCGAGAGGACAACAGTTTGATATAAATGTTTTACTGTAATTGGGTGTAAACCATTTTGATGGACGCCACAGTCGGCTAATCCAAAATATGTTTTACGTAGTTTAGTGCACGCGTCTTTAATGTTTTCATTCAGACACATGTCTTTACTACATGAAATGCCTAGATGAACATATGTATCGGTTTCAATGACAGTACTTTGGCCTAAACGCCATTGCCTTGAGTTATTTTGTGATTCAGAACTGCATTCATTAAAAACAATGACATTACATTTATTTGCATTATAAGTATATCGTTCTCGGATAGAGTTATTATGACATATGGTCATAAGTTTTTCTAATCCGTTCTTAGTCAGTGAACTGAGCACCATATCGTCTGCAGAAGTTGGGCAACAGTAACCCGTATCATTTATTTTCAGACCGTAATAGGATTGATCTAACTTATTCATTAGATCATTTACGAAGAGTAGATAGAAGTACGGGCTCATTACTTGGCCTTGCCTTGTTCCCTGTAAAATTGGGAACCAATCCGAAGATTGGCCTTGTGACCTAACGCAGCTAAAAATATTTTCAAACATGTTTTGTATAATTTTAAAAATAGATTTGTTGACACCTGTTTTATATAATTTAAGCATCAATATGCTATGAGATACGTGGTCAAATGCTTGTCTCACGTCGAGGAAGCATGTAAAAAGTTTAGAGTTGTTTTCTTTTGCAAAAAAGATACTTTCTCGTAATAGAAAAGACGTCATTTTACAATTAATGTTTCTTTGAAAACCGCCTTGCAATGTGTTTAACCTGAGTGTACCAGATTGCTCTAACATTTTTAGTAAAATCTTTTCGTACAATTTTAAAATAGTAGAACAAAGTGATATGGCCCTGTAACTATTTGGGTCCGTTTTGTTTTTATTGTTGCCTTTGTAGAGGGTCGTTATAATACCCTTTTTCATTTCAACAGGTACATGTGCTAGTAAAGACATATTGTGAAATAATTTTGTAATTACGGAAAGTAATAGCGGACCACCGTATATCATATTTTCGTAATAAATAAGATCACTGCCACAGGCTTTTTTCTTTTTACAAGATTTTAAAGCCTGTTCAACCATAGTTAAATTGATCTCAATGTCGTTACATTGATGTGTATTTAATTCAGACTTAATGTTCAACAACTCTTCATCGCATGATCGTGCATATGCTGAATCAAAACCATGATCTTGCGGCGTGTATAACTCTGAAAAATAGTTTTTCCAGCCATTATTAATATCGACCGGATTCTCATACGATTGTCCATTAAAATTCATTTTAAGAGTGGTTTCTGATTTCTTATTTTTCTTACGCCTATTTATCAATTTCCAGAACTCATTATTGTCCATATCTGCCGCTGCATCAATTTCCTGTTCTAAGCTAGACAGATACGTTTGGACAACAGCGCGGTGGACTTTACGAAATTTGTTTTTTGATGCCTTATAGTTTCTATAACTAAGGGATTGAATGCTGCGAGGGCGATTTTCATTTAACCATTGTATCCTTTTTGAATTCATTTCGTTATGTAAATATGATAATTCACGATTCCAGTATGGTTTAATAAATGGTTTGAATTTTGATCTTGGAATGTATTTATTGGTCGCATTATTCATTAAATTAACGACGGTCGTATATAACGAGTCAACGTCACCGGGCGTAGATATATGTAATGAAAGCAAATCGTTACGCATTATGTTTGTATTTAAAAAACTGCAATATTTATATATTTTTTCCTGCTTCACATTATGCCAATTTATATTATGATAAGTTTCACTTGAATGAATATTATTTTCAATCTGACATTCTATTTTACAAACAATTGGACGATGAGTCGAAACATTTAAACAACTATCATCTAAAATTTTACATGACTTTATCAGCTCAATAGAACTTGATTCAATTAATATGTGATCTATGAGTGTCTCTCTATCACTATTATATGGCACATTACTAAATTCTGCTCCATAACACAGGCTTAGCGAATTAACGGCTAACAAATTATAATTAAGCATAAAGTCAACTAACAATTTTCCTCGGCTATCGAGTTTAAATGTAGGTTGGTTTCTGGAGGATAATTCAGTATTATAATCACCCATAAGACATATTATACCCGTTGTCCTGTATATACATAGTATATTCTCTACATCGTCTAAACATTTCTTATACATGGCAATAGAGTAGTTTTTACATGGAAAGTACACTTGAAAAATAAATATAGAAATTCCTACAGAAGACATAATTTGGATACCTAATATATATTTACTTTCTAAGTTCAAAGGTGAAACAATATCGTTGAGACGCTTGTTCCAGAACATACAGATGCCACCCTTACCAACTCTTCGGTTGCTTGGCAACAGAAGATCAGGATCAGAAATCGAATGACATGAATATTTATTATTGATGCAATCAAGAAAGTGTAAATCATGTTTGAATAACCAATGCTCGGCAATGCCGCAGACATCTATAGCATTATTTTCTAAAAAATCACTTAAATAACTCGCACTGGACATAATTCCGGTCGCGTTCCATGTGGCTATATTTAGAAATAAATTACTTATACCTGACATAATTAATCAATATCATAGTCCGAGTCAAGCGCTGCATAACGGTTCGAGTCGGTATAATTGACTCGACTCCAATCAGCCAGCGGATACTTAAACCCCCTGGGGTTATCGTTTGGTTTATAATTGTGAGTCTCGTTTTGGCGAGATTTATATGATCCATACGAGACCCATGGTTTACAAATAACCCCTTGTGGCCAGAAACAAGGATCGTCTGTCATATAACATGCGTTTTCATCGTCTTCGATATTAACACGAATGACGACAGAATTACCGTATCTGGGTTTCCGGAATACTGTTACCATGGAAACCTTAGGACCGCGCTTCTGAATATAGCTTTTAATCATGGGCTCAGTTATGCTTGATTGGAAGCCCCCTATGTAAAATCGTTTTGGGCGGCGTACGACAAATTTTTGAAAGTCGTCATCTTCATCCGCGTATGTACCAGTAAGGTCAACTTCAGTGTTGTCAATACTGTGACCTCTGTCGTTGGATGCGGCCATTTCTCTGTTTATGATGTCAAAATTGACTTTTCTGAGCGTACGCACGCGCTGTTTTTGTTTTCTTTTATACGAGGTTTTTGACTCTCGCGGTTTCCCGTTAACAATTGTAGGGATCACCAAGTTACCGAATAATTGGTCATTTTCGTGATCGCTTGTCACGGTATTAGCACAATTTGTTTGGGTATTTAGAACCGCTGAATAGAGCTCCGTTTGTAATGGTAAATGGGATTGTGCAATAAACGTATCCCCACATACAGGGGCAGACTGTAATACAGTATCATTTCGCAATGGGATGGGTTTACTAGTTTGAGTGGGGGTTATGGGACTGGGCGTTGGGTCGTTTGTATTTTGATCTGTTTTCTGCATTTGTACACTATGACCAGCAGGGCCAGGTTTGGCATGGGCTTTTAAGCTATTAAATGCATTAGTAATTTGAAGAACACTTTCTTGAAGTTTAATTAAACTGTCAGAGTTTTTCAGTAAGTCTAATTTAAAGTTCTTTATAGCAGTTGGTATAGTAGCTTCCGCTTTGATGTTGGTCACACTTTTTCGCATGTCATCAATGGAACCTTGCATTATTTTAAAATCCGTGTTTCTAATGTTTTCCGTGGCTGCGTTTCGTTGTTTTAAAAGCAACATGTCGGCTTGGATACTGGTTATTGTGTCCTTCATCTGTTTAAGTTCAGCAGAGCACTCACATTTATGTTTGGATTGTGATGGTGACTGGGATCTAGACGGTTGTCTAGACACAGAACTTTTTCGGTTGAATTTACGTGTACCGTTACTTATCAGCTCCTTAACACATGAAACATCACTTCCGTCCAGTACGGTCAATATCGTGTGTATGTCACTAGCTAGTTTCACGGCGGCCGTATCCCCTTGTCGTGTGACTCGACGTTTTAGGTCACAGTTAACGTCAAACGGGAAATCTTCTGACTCTCGGATGACGTCAAACAGCATCAATCGAGATTTGTCCAGATCAGATTCGGACTGATGATAGTCCATAAGGACGCGATCAATAAACATCGCACTCGGAAGTTCTCGCACCAGTTGTAAAAGGCGGTGGTATTCTGTTACATCCGCACTTGCATCTTGATCACTGGCAATGTGACCAGTAAGTGTGTAATTAAGATCAGTAAATAACGGCGACATGGCCGCACTAGATGGGCAATCTTCGGTTTGAGCATCTGGTTGGGCGACTACAGCTATAACGGGCACTTTGACCTCGGTGTTTTGATCTATAGCCACAGGCTCAAACTCAGTGTCATAAACGTCCGCCATAATAGCTGACTCTAATGATATTATTATATAATGGCAGTTATAAATATCCTGTATGTCGTGTATGTTGAAAACCTCTCACACCGTTTTCAAATTTTCAAACAAAGGAAAAATGATTTGGTGAATAAAATGACTTTTTCCATTATCACAAAATGTTTATTTCCTTTTAATATCGGTTCACAAAAGACTTATTTTCATGTTTATAGTGTCCAATATTAAATCCAGTGGTTAAATCCATTTATAATCATATAAAAACAAAAATATTTGTCAGAGCAAATTTTAAACATCCATTTCTTCACGCATGCGCAATCCTTCTTTTATTAGACATATAGACATAGACATATTTTATTGACTTAAACTTTACAGTTTCTCATCATTATACATATAATTGAAAATATTTTTGCACATGACAGATATAAGCATTATAAACATTAAATTTTGCAAAAGTATAAAATGTTTAGTATGTAGACATGTCTGTTAAACAAAATATATTAAGTAATAAAACATATGATTTACCCATATAATCTTAGTATTTTACCCACCCAATTATAATAAAGTAATTCAGCTTATTTATTAACAACACATACATAACATTTGACATAGCTTTCGTGAGAATGTACTATTAATTCATTAATTTAAAATAAAGTTCGGAATAGAGCGTCTAATTTTTAAAGCTTCCGATATGTATTTGCTAAGTTTAGCAAGTTCAATTTTGTTTGAAGATTGTAACAATGTTACAAATTTGACCATACTTGGTCTTCTAATATAATATTTTTTTATAAACTTATTTCTAATATCAGTATACATAGAACACAATAAAACAAAATGGAACTCGTCTTCAATATCGTTACTGTTACAAATTTGGCATTTACGTTCGTTTCTATCTAATCAGTCCCTGGAATATCTACCAGTTTCGATTCTAAGTGAATGAGAAGAAAGTCGTAATTTAGTTACAAAGCTGCGTAAGGTTTTAGTACTCAATAAATCAAGATAGTTTTCATAACCAAAAGTTGATTTTACATTTCTGTATAAAACGTTGAGAACCCTATTTGAAATGAGATCTGCATTCCAGTTTTGAATAAAACAATCTACTTCTCTTTGGCGAAATATTGAAATAAATGTATTATTAATACCATTAGTTGGTTCATCCCAAACATACATAAACCCATAGTTATGTAACATACATTTTACATTTGACAACCAATTTATTTTCCCATTTTCACAGTCTTCATATGTACTCTTTTATACACAATTTAAAATCACATTATCCGACTTTAATAGCCTTATCCAGTATTTGATTATCTTTATAAATCTTGATATAAAAAGCGGATAGCGGCCAAGTTCTCCATAGACACCTGCATTGCTCGTTGTTAACTTAACCCCTAAAATATTCTTACAGAAATTTAAATGTATTCTCTCGATATCCTTGGACTTGGCGAATCCCCATACCTCACTCCCATAACTAAGAATAGATGTAACAAAAGCATCAAATAATTGCAAAGATGTTTTTGGACGAATTTCAAATTTTCTTATATTTGAAGTTAAAAGATGCATTGCTTTTAACGCTTTACCGCAAAGATATTGTTGATTCAATGTAAATGCAATTGCGAGAATAGGAACATTCGCCCTTACTCAATCTAAGACAAAGGGACTTAAGTCTCTCACAAGTTTTGAACTATTGTCTTGGTTAGCTATAATCATAATGCAACATGGGGATATTGAATCCAATCCAGGCCCAATCCATACACTTAATTCGCCAGTCAATAACGAAAACACTTCTCATCAACATATGTCAATAGTTCACTACAATGTCCAGAGTTTTCTGCCAAATAATGATTTACTCTATGCAGAATTATTCAACTTTGATATATTAGCATTTACCGAGACCTGGTTAACAGACAATGTGTCAAACGATGATATATTCTTTGACAATTATTTAGTCCCATTTCGTAAAGACAGACCATAAGACGCTCATGGTGGTATTATTGTATACGTAAGCGATAAATTACACGCAATAAGAAGAACTGAACTTGAACCCAATAATATCGAATGCTTATGGATAGAAGTCTACATTAATAATAAAAAGATGCTTTATGGTACGTTTTACAGACCTCCAAATTCTCCTGAAGCTACATTAAATACTATTGAAGAGTCTATAGGCCTCGCTGTGGATACAGGAATACAAGATATTATTATAATGGGAGATTTCAACCTTGATGTTCTTAAACCAAATACTAATAGGAAACTTATTAATCTAATGCAAAGATTTGACCTTTTTGCAGAACCCACCCATTTTACAGAATATTCTTCATCTATTATTGACTTATTGTTTGTATCTAAACTCGCTACAATTGCTGCTAGCGGAGTTGGCGAACCTTTTCTTGATCAAAATATGAGATATCACTGTCCCATCTTCTGCCATATCAACATGAGCAAACCATTACCAAATTGCTCCAAACGTACTATTTGGATGTATAATCAGGGCGACTATGACCGTTTAAGACAAGAAGCGCGTAACACCGACTGGAACTCCCACTATGACAACGACATTGACACATATGCAAAAAATATATCAAACACAATAATTAAACTCGCTGAAAGCTCAATTCCAAGAAAAATTGTAACAATTCGCCAAACTGAAATACGTAAACTTATGCGAAAACGTAAACAACTATATGACAAAGCTAAAATCTCCAACACACTTGAGAATTGGTCAAACTATAAAAAAACTTCGAAACGAAACAATAACAAAAATACGCAAATCCAAGCAGGAACAATTAAACAATCTATCTGAAAAGTTAAAGTCTAGTTCCTTATCAACCTCTGACTGGTGGAAACTCCTAAAATCATTTATTAAGCCAAATTGCACTTCATCTAGCATACCCCCACTTAAACATAATAACACTATATAGCTATTACCCGTGTTGCGCACGGAGTTGAGGCAGGTGTTTGGTGGAGCATGGTTTGGTTGACTGTGGCAAAATTATTCTCAAGCAATGACCCGTGAGCACCCCCATTTTACCGGTCACCCATTTGCGGATAAGCATACTTGGCATACTATTCAACATGCATTGTCATGCTTCCACTCGTCATTGGCACCTATTTCCGGACAGGGATTTGCACATTCAATCAAGCTTTAAAATTCTTAAAAATTGGCTCCGTTTGGTGCGGGCCTTATTAAGCTGTGAGCACACCTATTGTACCGATCACCTATTTCTGGACAGTCGTACTGATTCATGTATTTGTCATGCTTACGTTATACGTAGGCGGCACCTATTTTCGAACAGGGAATCGCACATTCAATCAAGCTTTATAAACCGCATAAACATATTGACGGTAGGGTGTAACTGTTATTGCGTTTCCCTAACCTTTTCCGCGTTCCCCTTACCTTAATAAGTGATGTGAACTCTATAAAAAACATGAAAAACGTCGAAAACTGTCTGATAGAAATAATGATAGCGGCTGAATGTCGAAATGCTGGCGAGCGAGGGGAGCATTCATTGCATGGTACCGGGAGCATACAGTAGCAGGCGGGAGAAGCAAGTGCACTTTCATCACGTACCACTTCTGTCCCATAAAATACAAATATTCTTCCTAACATAGCTTTATTACTTTATCCTTACGCATCATACTTTTTATCATCACAATTTTCATGTGTTATCATTCAGTTGTAGTGCAATGATTGCTCCCTTCGTTGTGTGGCAGCACGTGATAGCGGCAGATTGTCGAACTGCTGGCTTGCATGGTGAGCATGCATTGCATGGCACCGGGAGCATACGGTAGCAGGCGGGAGAAGCAAGAACATTTTCATCAGGTTCCAGTTCTGTTCAATAAAATACAAAAATTCTTCCTAACTTAGCTTTATTACTTAATCTTTACGCATCACACTTATTATTATCACAATTTTTTTGTTGCAATGCAACGATTGCTCCCTACGTAGTGTGTTTCACCATTGACAGGTGGCAGCAAATACCGATTGCTCCCTACGTAGTGTGTTTCACCATTGACAGGTGGCAGCAAATACCGGCACCCTATTGGTGTGTTTCACCATTCACAGGTGGCAGCAAATACCGGCAAGTTCCATGGCGATAGTGACTGAATCTGCGATCGTGGTGATTGAAAATCTTTCCTGAAGCTACGTTGATACATTATCCAATTTTCCACATAGCTTATCTTCTTCGCCACATTTATAAAGCCCCACATACGAAAAATTAGCACGTTCCTTCAAGCAGTTTCGGAGGAGATACGTCAATTTACAGACGGCTGCTTACAGAAATAATATATAGATATACAGACGGTCTTGAAAAAGCTAAACTCTTAAATAATCATTTCACTTTACAAACACAACTTAATGACAAAAATATAGTCCTGCCAGATATATTGATAGATCAAAATAGACCAACATTAAGTGTTATCGTAATTTCACAAGCAGAAGTAAGAACAGCTCTACAACAGCTTAAGCTTGGCAAAGCGGCAGGGCCTGATATGATAAATAATATAATTCTTAAAGAACTATCACTTGAGTTAACAGTTCCATTGACTAACCTTTTTAATCGTTCGCTTGAAATAAGCGAAGTCCCTTCCGATTGGAAGTTGGCCCATGTTTGTGCTATTTTAAAAAAAAATGACCCATCCGATATTTCGAACTATCGACCCATATCATTGTTGTCAACTATCGACAAACTAATGGAAAGAATAGTACATAAACATTTATTTAATTTTTTTAACCATAATAAAATTATAACACCCCTCCAATCTGGCTTTGTCCCCAATGACTCTACTACTTATCAACTTGTAGACATATACAATACTTTTTGCCAGGCCCTAGACGAAGGAAAGGAAGTACGTGCTGTGTTTTGTGATATATCAAAAGCCTTCGATAGGGTCTGGCATAGAGGACTTGTTCTTAAACTAAAGTCAGTTGGAATAACGGGTCCTCTATTAAATTGGATTACAAATTATCTCCAAGACAGAAAACAACGTGTTGTTATTCCTGGCCATATATCAGACACTACCTCAGTTGAGGCTGGAGTTCCGCAAGGATCAACGCTCGGGCCTCTTTTATTTTTAATCTACATTAATGACATTGTCTCCCAAATAAACTGTCAAATTAAATTGTTTGCAGATGATACTAGTTTATATATTTTAGTAGATACACCCGAAAATGCTGCTACAATGATCAATCGTGACTTAGCCACTATTAACCACTGGGCAAACACATGGCTAGTTACTTTTAATCCTATGAAAACCGAATCAATGGTTATTTCGAGGAAAATTAACAAACCTGTTCACCCAAACCTAATAATGAATAACGTACCCATTAACGAAGTAAACACTCATAAACATTTAGGTCTAACTCTATCTTCAAATGGAACATGGCACGAACACTTTTATAGTATTAAAGAAAGGGCTTGGAAGAAAATTAATATTATGAGAAAATTTAAGTTTCAATTAGATCAAAAATCATTAGAAATAATGTATTTAACATTCATTAGACCCATCTTGGAATACGCAGATGTAGTCTGGGATAACTGTACCCAATACGAAGAACAAGAACTAGAATCCATTCAAACAGAAGCAGCTAGAATAGCAACTGGAACTACTAAACTAATCTCAATTCAAACACTTTATCAGGAAATTGGCTGGGATGGTTAATACATAGACGTAAAAAACACAAATTGTCCTTATTTTATAAAATGACTCACAACCTTGCACCATCTCCTCTTACTGCTCTAGTCCCTGCAAACATCGGTAATACAGTTACGTACAACCTGCGAAATTCAAATGACAACCGTACATTACCATGTAATACCCAGCTTTTTTACAAATCTTTTCTTCCCTCTACAACAAGGGACTGGAACGAACTATCAATAGAAATAAAAAACTCAGAATCAATTACAGTTTTTAAGAATAAACTCAATAGCAACCGACTTATTACTCCAAAACACTATTATGCAGGGAAGAGATTATCACAGATCCAACACACTCGCCTAAGAACATACTGTAGTCCTCTTAATTATCTTCTATACACTAAAAACTTAATCAACAGCCCACTTTGTACATGTGGATTAATAGAAAACACAGATCATTACCTCTTCATTTGCTCTTTGTATACGGAGCAGAGAGACATTATGTTACAAAAAATACGAGAATTAAACATACAACCAACTGTAAATACACTTTTGTTTGGAGATCCCTTGTTATCCATTGAAATCAATACAAGCTTATTTCTAACAGTACAAGACTATATGATAGCATCAAAAAGATTCAAGTAGCGCATAAACAATTTTAACTAACATTTATCTGAACTTAGTTTCGATATATCTGTACATAACTGACCATACCGTTAAGTCCCTCAATGGCTATTCCTATTCCTGTTGAGACGACCAGCAAAAGTTCACCCATCTCTCTCTCTCTCTCTCTCTCTCTCTCTCTCTCTCTCTGTTTGTTACAATATGCAAAGTTTCTTGACATATTCTATTAAGAAATTTATATCTCTATATATAATATGTAGGAACATCTACAGATCCTTATACTATCATTCATTGATATATATATATATATATATATAATTATAATACTGTCACATATTTAATAGATTAATTTTGGGAGACAGATTTACAAAAGCTGTAAGCTTTCTTCTGAATCCCTTTCATAATTGTATACACATGTGTTTACTAATATGTGATATTTTCAATGTAATTGTATACTATTTGTGAATAAAATATGTTTAAACTAATGTAAATGTACCCGTATAATTAAAAACAACACCTAGATAATTAAAATCATCTACAATATCCAATAACTTTTCATTATAGTGGAAACGTTCGGATTCTTTTAATCTACCTCTTTTGCGAAAAACCACGACTTTTGTCTTTTCGGTATTTACTTCGAGACCCCAAATATCGCAATAATCATGTAATCTATCAATACTTCTTTGCAGATCCTCCGGGCTTGAACCTATTAGAATCATGTCGTCAGCAAAAAGCAATAATATTAAAGTAATATCGTCCAAAGACATTCCACAGTTTACTCTATTTTGTAAAAAGAGCTCAATGTCCTCCATGAACAGAGCAAACATGATCGGCGACATTATTTTTCCTTGCTTTAAGCCTACTGAAATATTGAAAAAGTCCGAACAAGATCCGCTTAATTTAACACAAGATTTAACGGAATGATACATTGATCGAATAATCCTAAGTATTTCCCCCTTAACGCCTAATTTAGATAACTTAAACCACATTGCGTGTCTATAAATTGAATCAAAGGCTTTTTTAAGATCAACAAAAGCGCAATATAGACGATTTTTATTGTTAAGAACTTTATCGATAATACATCGGAGTATAAATATAGCATCTGTGGTGGATTTCCCCTTTCTAAAACCAAATTGAGCATCTGATATAATATTATTTTCATCACACCATTTATTTACTCGCTCATTTAAAACACTAGTGAAAAGTTTGCCCATACAACTAATTAGAGTTATTCCCCGGTAATTATTAACTTCATCTTTGTCACCTTTTTTGTGTAGTGGAATAATACAACCCTTAGTCCATTCATCTGGAAAACATCCAGTATCAAAAATAATATTAGAAATGTCTGTAAGATGAGACGATAATATATCGCAAGTTGCTATAAAATATTCATTAAGCATATTATCTCCAGCGACCTTCTTTTTCTTTAACGCTCGAATCGCGACCTCAGCTTCTCGGACACTTATACGTCTATCCAGTTCTTCGAAAACTGGGTCGTCCTGATTGAAATCATGGGTTTGGTTAAAAGTTTCGGCATCATCGGAAATAGTAACAGGTATATCTTTGAAAAGAGTTACAAAATATTTATTAAAATCATCTAAAGAAATGTCTGGGGGAGTTTGTTTTCTTTTGATAAAACGTCTCCAAAAATCACGTGGTCTGGAAAAACGCATACTTTCCAACTCTTTCATTTGTTTGTATTTAAAAGCACGTTTCTTTTTTTTCAATAAGTTTTTATAAGCAATCTTGTAATCAGCAAGTAACGTTCTGTTCACATCTGACTTATTTAGATTAAAAGTATATAATGCTTCTTTATACCGCTTTTTAGCTTGAATACACTCCTTATCAAACCACCGCGTTGTATCACTGTTCTGAATGTTAAACTTTGACCCCGAAACATTGTATTTCCTTTTAAAAAGCGGATCGGCCACTTCGCGGATTGTATTCGTAAATTTTACAATAAGATTATAATAACTTAACGGACTATTTTTATTGACAGTATCTAAAAAATTATTGAACTGTGGTAATTTGCCTATTATTCCTCTGCGAAAGGCATCTATATGTTCATTTTCCCATTTAGTACTTTCCGCAAACTTTGCGCAATGTTCACTGTCAAGACTAACCGGACATTTAATTGTAAATGATAACGGCGCATGGTCGCTAAACTCATTGAAATTCTCAATTTTGAAATTGCTCACTGATCGAAAATCTCGTTCCCTTACTAAAAGATAATCAATCACACTACACCCGTGCCTGTTAACATAAGGATGAGAGCCATTACCAAAGTCACAACCTAATCTACCATTGGCTATTCTTAATGAGGTAGCTTTACACAAATCTAATAATTTAGTTCCCTGTGAGTAAATAACGGTATCTTGTGATGATCGCTGCAATGGATTATCTGGTATGTAATCTAACGAGTCTAAATCTTCTACAATACAATCACATACAATGTAATCGTTTCTGGTTGACACCCGTGCATTACAGTCACCTGCTATAAATAGCCTACCTAGTGACTCGAAATCGTGAACATCGTTTTGCAGTAATTCAAATTTTATTCAGCATAACATATAAATGTTTTTGCCTTATACTAAGCGGGTTACAAAACACTCAACAAGGTATCCATAAATCTAACATGTATATGAATTTAAACAATAGTTTTTCGCAATCGAAGTATTTAAATAAATTTATCAGAAATAATATAATAACGAAGTTGTCGTCATTTTGAATATATACATGATATATCCAATGCGTTATTTTTTATGATTGAAAATTAACAGGAAATAATATACACCATTCCTAAATCCATAATGGTAACCATGGAAACATATTTAGCAAATATAGCATGGTTACACCTTGTTATTTGACGGAGAACTTTCTTGTTTGCCCCGTTCACTGAGTTTATACACTATTCGTATCCAGACTACTAATTAATATACGAAGGTTTAGGAGTCAGGCAATGTCTACACATTGAGTATACGTCTAGTTGTAAGATCAGCTAGTAATTAAAAGTACATAAAAGTAATGTTCACATGTCAGTTAAATAACAACAATGTTGTAAAATATACATTTAGTCTTTCTCTGCTAAATTACAAGATTCAATTAACAATTCAGTCAGAGAACATTTGAGCGATTTCCTCGATGGGAAATTTTCGATCACGTGTTTTTGGAATAACATACTGAACCAGGTACAAAACCCATGCTACTAAAACGTTGCATTTTCCGTCCATTTATTTTTTTTTTCAATTGTTTTTATTTTTTGGCTGCCCTTTCATGCTAAACCACATAAAAGAATGGCTTTTTAAACATATCGCGACAGGAACCAGACAGGTGACCAGCAACTGAAATATACACTAAGATTTTTGAGCCAAGTATCCGAGATACGAGTGTTAGGTATTACAATTTAAAATTTAACAACTGTCTTGATGTTATCCGTTTGCCATTTAACCAAATAACATTTGCTTTTACGATCAATGAAACCTGCGAATGCACCTCATTTATACTGGTATAAAAAGACAACTATGCTGCAGTGTACATTTTAAAGGTATTAATAAACGATTGATCCAGTTCACAGGATTTTAAAAGAAGATCTAAAGAAACTACGTTAACTGTTAGACGTGTCAACTGTATTATTTGAATCTGCTCTGTTCTCAAATCAGTTACAAAACATCCAGTTAATTAGTCTGGTTGCAATATGTCTTAAAACGAGACGAGTTCCATTACGAGGTTTTTATTTAATCTTTATGCTATATAATCAGATTGTAATTAAATGAATAAATTGTTATATGATTTATAACATTTAATTTTCTTTTCATGATTTATTTCATTTCAGCTTAATGTGTTTTTGGATTCGTAATTCTACACATACCTGACAAAAGAAGACACTTTGTATAGAAATGTTTGTAACAGAGCATACAGTTACTAGTTGTTCTCCTGTCTATGTTCTGTGCATTGCATCGTTTTGGTGTTTTTTTTTCACTCCTACTTATGTCGTATGATAGATTCAAAAAGAAAATACAATGAAATAACATTTTTTCCAATAGTTTTAGCTTGTGTCGCAGATGCGGAGTATGAAATAAATCCGACAGTGACAGTGTTCAATCTAATAATGTATGAATCATTTGTAAAACAGCTTGTTAAGAATTTTTTCACGTGATTTAACAAGATGGTCGTGTTTTTGGCGGATTTTTGAATAAAACCTGGTTATTTTTGGTGGTTTAAAGTGCATTATGTGGATCTATTTGAAAGGTGGAAATTATATTATGATAGAATGAAGAAAAAGTGTCAATTGAAAAGAAAAAAAAGGCAGCAGTAGTGTTGACGACCAATTGCATGAACCAAAACAGTATAAACAAAGAGGCCCGGCGGGGTCTACAGATAAGTCTGAAATTAACGTAAGTGACTTATTGAATTAAGCTAACAGTATATTATACGACGATTCTGTGCCGGTATTCTCTGAGACACAACAGGATAGTGTCACTGAGTCAGCTTCCACCATGGCTTCGAGTAAGGCTACTGCTACAGATACTGCTATTCGTTCTTCAAGTGATAATAATCCGCTCCAGACACAGACTAATATTGAAATTATTGCCTATCTAAAGAAAATTGAAGGTAAAATTGATGATGTAGAACGCAAGTTACAAACTCTAGACAAGCTCGAACTTCGAGAAAGAGTTGAGAAACATTTGGTCTCGTCTCCTGGGTACAAAAACTGATGAAAAATTGCTTAAAGAAGATGAACGCCTTGACAATGTGGAATTTACTGCGGGTTAGAGATATGCAGAATTTAAGAATCTTGAGCAGGAAAATGCGAAGTTGAAAGACTCTATATCATACCTTCAATCTCAGTCTATGAGAAGCAACCTTATATTTTGTAATATTGAGGAAATCCCAAACAAGAAGCCAGCAGAGACTGAAACGATTGTACGTGACTTCCTGGTCGATAAGCTGAAATTGGTTAAGGAATATGCCCAATCTGTTGGTATTGAACGAGCCCATAGGATTGGTACATTTAACGCTGGCTCCAGAGCCAACGGAGGTCGGAAGATCGTAGTGAAGTTTACACTTTACAAGGACCGTGAGACGATTCGAAGGAAACAAAATGAACTGAGTGGGACCCGTTTCTACCTCCACGAACAGTTCCCTCCGGAAGTGGTAGAAAAGCGTCGACGCCTGGTACCAAAGATGAAAGAGGCAAAACAGCAGGGGAAATCATCGTGGATATCTTACGATACCCTATTCAATGACGGCAAACAAGTTTAAAGTGAATAGGACTGGCAGGAGAATGGACCTAGTGTGTTTGTGTGGAATTGTAATGGACTTACTGGAACTAAGTTATCGGACGATGACTTTGTGAACTCACTAACATGTAATGATATTGTTGTATTATCAGAATCTTGGACAGATAGAACTTTTGATCACGAATTATGTAACTTTTCCTGTTTTAACTATTATCGTAAATTTAGACATAAAAATGCAAAGCGCAATAGTTATTTTTATTAGAGATAGTATTTTACCAGGAATATCAGTTGTCAAAAATCACCATGATTCTATTATATGGCTAAAATTAGATAAGATATTTTTTGGGTGGCATATAGTAATCGCAGCGTCCGTCCTTCCGTCCTTCCGTCCGGTATTTCGTTTCCGGCCTGTAACTTTGTCATGCAAAGATGGATTTTGTTGATACTTTCAACAAATGATCAACAGAACATGACGACGTGTCGCGGGTAAGACCCACACACTTACCTCAACGGTCAAGGTCACAATTTGAGTTTGTTTGACAACACTTTGAGTGTCACTAAACAGTGACATTTCTTGTTTAACTTTGAATCTGATGTATATTTATGTTGTCTTTATCTCTGGCCTGACGATTCACCTACATATAGGCTTGTTGATGATGATTTATTTGATTTAGTTTCAGAAGATATCGTTTATTTTGAACAATTAGGGTCGGTTTTGTTGGCTGGTGATTGAAATGCACGCGTTGGTAGCAGATGTGATCTCATTATTTGTGATTCAAATGTTAATAATTTTGATGACTATGAATATAGACCAGACGCCACTATGCAGGGCCTCTAGTGACAATTTATGTAATAGCCGTGGTCTAAAACTACTGTATATGTGTAAAGCTTTGTTATTAAGAATTGCCAACGGCAGACTGGGACATGATTATAGCGAGGGAGAATTTACATATTTTAGTCGTAACTCACACAATACTATTGATTACCTTGTGTTGAAAAGAAAGTGACTTCTCGCTTATTCACGATTTTTCAATAGGTAATTTTATTACCTATAGTGACCATGCACCGTTACAATTTACTACTTGCGGGCGTTCTGTTAATAGAACAGAGCATAGTGACCATTGTTCACAACGTAATACATCTTATAGATGGAATAGTGATCAACGCAATACATTTCGCAGGGGATTAGTTGGCAATTTATCCACATTTAATAGAGTCACACGCAATGTTAACATTAACGAACATAACTCGTTGGACGAAATGATAAACAGTTTTTCCGATATTATATGTTCCGTCGCAGATCCTCTTTTTAAACATAACAGTAATAATAATTGCCATGTCTCTAGTACAAAAAAAAGACTGGTTTGATGCCGAATGCATTGAGGCACAGTGTATTTATAAACAAGCGTTATCTATCTATAATAGAGTTAAAACATATGAAAACCGAACTGAGCTATGTAAATTTAAAAAAGCATACAAAAATATTATTCGTAAAAAGAAACGTGCATTTATCTTAAAACAGTCCAAGGAGTTTGGAAATCTAAAGAAACGACAACCAAAAGAATTCTGGAATTTTTTCAAGAAAAATAATAAAACTATGAAAAATAATATAACTACGCAAGATTTTCATAACTATTTTTCCAATTTATTTGATGACATACGTTCAACAATAAACGATGACGTCGAGCACTTTAATGAAAATAGCGATTTTAACCCCAGCAATCCGACATTCCATGATCTGAATGTACCCATTACATTGAACGAAGTAGAATATGCAATTAAACATTTAAATAGAAACAAAGCCTCGTGTCCATGCGATAATCTGTTGAACGAATATTTTATCGAATCATTTGACATATTGGGTGGACACATGTCGGATATGTTTAACATGATATTTAGTGCTGGATACTTTCCACACTCTTGGTCATTGGGAAATATTGTACCTATACATAAAAAGGGAGATAAGAACGACCCGAATAATTATCGCAGGATTACCTTGCAAAGTAATTCCGGAAAACTTTTCACTAGCATTCTAACCAATAGAGTAGAAAATGGTTCGAAGAGAGCAAGTTTTTATCAGACGCACAGTTTTGGTTTTCGTAAAGGTTGTAGCACGGTAGATGCCATTTTTGTTTTACATAACTTAGTTCAACATTTTATCAACAATGAAATGAGGTTACCGTGTGCTTTTATCGATCTTAAAAAAGCGTTCGACTCTGTTTATCGCAATGCATTGTGGTTTAAGCTTTTTAACATGGGACTTGACGGCAAAATTCTCGTCATGTTTCGGTCAATGTGTACTGTGGTAAAATCATGTGTTAAACCTTGTAATACATTCTCTGACTTTTTTCATACTTCCGTTGGTCTACGACAAAGTCAAAATAATTCTCTAGCATTGTTTGCTCTCTTCCTTGAAGATCTGGAGTTAATTTTACCATATGGAAACGATTGTGGTATAGAAATATTCAAACTCTGTTTGATAATCTTATTATTTGCCGACGACATGGTCATTATTGGGATATCTACTGTAGAATTGCAACAAAACTTAAACAAACTATACGAATACTGTCAACTTTGGGGACTAGAGGTCAACACAGCCAAAACTAAGGTAGTCGTATTTCGCAAACGGGGTGCTACTTTTCACGATGAACGTTGGTTCTATAATAACGAGCCTCTAGAAATTACAAATGAGTTCAACTACTTGGGGGCTGTGTTAAATTATACTGGTTCATTTGTATTAAACAACCAGTGCTTAATATGTAAAGCTCTAAAGGCAATGAACGTACTTGTTCGTAACATCAAACAGCTAGAAATAATTCCGAGCATCTCCCTACAATTATTTGACACATTTGTCGGATCGATTTTAAACTATGCTTGTCCAATTTGGGGGTTCTGTAAGTTGAAGGAAATAGAAAGAGTTTACCTCAAGTTCTGTAAAATTATTCTTGGTGTTGGACCAAATGCTTCCAATGCTTCAATATATGGTGAACTTGGTAGGGTGCTACTTTACATAAACAGATACGTACAAATATTAAAATATTGGTTTAAAGTTATCCGTTCAAATAATTTGATAATTACAAACATATATAACTACGTCTTAATCAACAACAACGTCCGTGGTGGATCATGGCCTTTTAAAGTAAAACATCTACTAGATACATATGGTTTCTCCGATATATGGTATAATCCTGATCATGTAAATGTACCTTCCTTCATAAATAACTTTAGACAGCGTGCTATAGATACTTTCCGTCAAGAATGGTATGCAGATTTAAACAGTAACAGAGTGCTTAATATATGTTATGTTCACTTAAAAACGACTTTTGAATATGAGGCATATTTATCAATCATTGTTTCTTCAAAACTTAGAAAACTCATTACGCGAATGCGTATATCTGCAAACAATTTACGCATAAATACAGCTCGATTTAGGACGAGAGTGCCACAAAATGAACGATTGTGTCAGATATGTCCCCGAATAGTCCATAATGACATTGAGAATGAATTACATTTTATGCTGAAATGCAAATGTTTTGCAGATCTAAGAACAAAATACATAAGGAGATACTTTTATGTTCGTCCTAATATGATTAAATTTTTACAATTATTAATGTGTGCGTGTGTGTGCGTGAGAGTGTGTGTGCGTGTTTTAGAGAGAGTGTGTTGAATATGTGACATACTATTTGTAAATTCATTGTTGTATGACGATGTACTATTATGTATATGTAAAAAAAAAATGTATTTCTGCTCTGTTCTGTTCTGTTGATTGATGTATTAATTGTTCGTTTTCTTCGATATATGCTTTTCAAACGATAGCTCTAATATCACATACTATTAATAGCTCAGTCGGCAATGTGTCTGACTATCAATCCAAGGGTCATGAGTTCGAATCTCCGCCGGCAACAGTCTCGGTGACGATTGATATACGACATTGAGTCTCTTTAGTATTTGTCGCTCACTGCTGGTTAACAGTTATTTGTATAGAAAGGGTGTGCTTGAGTAATGGTTACCCTTTGAATGATATTAGATTAACTGATCGCATGTTATCCCTCAATGGCATAAACTGACGCTAAATTTTAAAGAAACATACCGGTAATATGTTTTGTAAGCATTGCATATACCATTATTGTTGGATGCAACTTTGTTATTCATACGATTAGTGTTTTGTTTATAGAAGCATTATAGCCATATCTCATCCATATTTTGAAGTACAGCTGCATTTATTTGAGTTTGCCACATGTCAAATAACATCCGCATCTATTGCATAATCAATAATTCCTAACTTAAAATGACAATGTTGTCCACGTTATTGGCAGATATTATCTAAATATCTTAATCTTAATTCAAATAAGATTTATTAGTGTTTAGATTTTTTTTTACATATTTTAAGTCTTTTTTATTCCATCGACGCTAACCGTTAACCTAAGCACTCTTTCTTGGCTTGGAACCCTGGAAGGTTAATCTACACTGAAAGGAAAAAGAAAGTATACATTTTGGTTTTTAAAATTATTTCATTATTGGCTAAGTTTATTCATGTGATGGAAAATGAACTGATTTTTTCTTATTGTTTTGCTTTGAAATGAATTAAATGATTTTTATGGGTATGTATACTTTCTTTTTCCTTTCAGACCCTAGGGTTAGGGTTAGGGTTAGGGTTGCATGTGGAAGGTCGTGGGTTCGATCCCCGGCTAGGTCATACCAAAGACTTTGAAAATGGTACAAGAAGATCCTCGCTTGACGCTCAGCATTTAGAGGAGAGTTCTAGGTTTTGTCGGCCCGGTGTCAGTATAATGTGACTGGGTGGGGTATCATACCATGTGTCTGCGGCATGATACTCCAGTGTGACAGCGCTCAGAATACTGTCTCAAGCAGACACCGTCGCGATATGACTGAAAAATTGTTGAAAACGACGCTAAACACCATACAACAACAACAACATTTTTCCTTTCACTGTACATTTGAGCACACGAATCCGCAAGTAACTGAAAACTGTTCTATTTGCATCAGCGGTCTGAGACGAATGGCAATGCGACGCAATGTCGTATATAAATTAGCACGGAAGCTAAACTTACTGGGTCCAGCAATAAGTGTTTTAAGAAAGTAATGCAGTTTTCAATTATTGACATACTAGTATGACGGAAAATACAAATCGTTTTCATCCGAGCATTGCCGAAGAAACATTTTAAACTCTCAATACATACAATTTCTTGTAATAAATGAATGAATGGTTTTTCAAAAACTGAGAAAATTGTATAATTAGTATCATTGAGAAGACTGCAGAATAAACGTACAGGAATGAGAGGTCCACGATATGTGGTAGGTGCTGTAGGCTGTGTTTATGTGGAAAACTAGTTTAACTAAATGATTTTACGTATCTATTAAGACTTGTTGTAGATTAATACATCATGTAGTGTTATCGTAATCATTAGTATTGTTATAGTGGGTCTAACTCTGATATATGATAAATTAGCGAATATCAGAATGATTCCCGCAAATAATATGGATTCATGCAGAAATCTTTGTGAAATAGCGACATTATGCCGCTGTAATAATTAATGTGATTTTAGATGTGACTAGACAGGTGTTGAATAGTACACGCTTTTATCAATTATCACGGCATCTTAGGTGTCAAACTGTCGCCGTTTTATTCCCGTTCGGTATTTTACGTTATGTTCTTTCCTTTTCCCGTTTATTTAATACAGAGACCCGTTTCATTAACCGTCGTGAGTCTTAAAAATTTCATAGTAACAAATTGTGACATTAAGGAACGTTTCATGTGTGCATTCTTTTGCAAGTTTTAGAAAGATTGAGATTTACATAAGATCGTAAAATACGTAAGCGACAAATTTCCACGACTTTTATATTTCGTAAATTTACGAACACTAATGAAACTGACCCAAGATTTCTAAGACATTTGCTACCTGGCGGCTGTCCCAGGTGTTTAAGACATTTGATACCTGGCGGCGGCTCCCGGTGTTTAAGACATTTGCTACCTGGCGACTGCCCTAGGTGTTTAAGACATTTGTTACCTTGCGACTGCCCCCGGTGTTAAAGACATGTGCTACCTCGCGGCTGCCCCAGGTGTTTAAGATATTTGCTACCCGGCAGCTGCCCCAGGTATTTTAGACATTTGTTACCTGGCGACTGCCCCAGTTATTTAAGACATTTGCTACCTGGCGGCTGCCCCAGGTGTTTAAGACATTTGCTACCTGGTGGCTGCCCCAGGTGTTTAAAACATTTGCTACCTGGCGGCTACCCCAGGTGTTTAAGACATTTGCTACCTGCCAAGGTGTTTAAGACATTTGCTACCTGCCCCAGGTGTTTAAGACATTTGATACCTGGCGGCGGCCCCCGGTGTTTAAGACATTTGCTACCTGGCGACTGCCCTAGGTGTTTAAGACATTTGTTACCTTGCGACTGCCCCCAGTGTTTAAGACATGTGCTACCTGGCAGCTGTCCCAGGTGTTTAAGACATTTGCTACCTGGCGGCTGCCCCAGGTATTTTAGACATTTGTTACCTGGCGACTGCCCCAGTTGTTTAAGACATTTGCTACCTGGCGGCTGCCCCCGGTGTTTAAGACATTTGCTACCTGGCAGCTGCCCCAGGTGTTAAAAAATTTGCTAGCTGGCGACTTCCCAAGATGTTTAAGACATTTGCTACCTGGTGGCTGCCCCAGGTGTTTAAGACATTTGCTACCTGGTGGCTGCCCCAGGTGTTTAAAACATTTGCTACCTGGCGGCTACCCAAGGTGTTTAAGACATTTGCTACCTGCCAAGGTGTTTAAGACATTTGCTACCTGCCCCAGGTGTTTAAGACGTTTGCTACTTGGCGGCTGCCCTAGGTGTTTAAGACATTTGCTAGCTGACGGCTGCCCCAGGTGTTTGAAACATTTGCTCCCTGGCGGCTTCCCCAGGTGTTTAAGACATTTGCTACCTGCCCCAGGTGTTTAATACATTTGCTACCTGGCGGCTTCCCCCGGTGTTTAAGACATTTGCTACCTGGCGGCTGCCCCCGCTGTTTAATACATTTGCTAACTGGCGGCTGCCCCCGGTGTTTAAGACATTTGCTACCTGGCGGCTGTCCCAGGTTTTTAAGACATTTTCGACTTGGCGGCTGCCTCAGGTGTTTAAGACATTTGCTACCTGGCGGCTGTCAAAACCGCACACAGTTTGATTGAGTGTCGTTACTTTGTAACCACGGAGCTCAATCAGTGTCTCTTTCCAAAATGGAATATCGTGTATACCGGCTGGTTTGAGTCGAGAGGGCGTAGGGTGTTATATTTATAATAGCAGATCATGAAAAAGTGTCCTCCGTGGCCGAATGGTCTAAGACGCCGTCTCAAGATTAATTGCTTCTCGCCGTTAAATGTATGTGAGAAAGTTTGCCAGTCACTTGCGGTTGGACGGTGGTTGTACTCAGATTAATTCTGAGTGAGGTCTTCCTTCACCAATAAAACTAGATATGGCATATACAACCTGGAATGTGTTGAAAATAGCGTTAAACCCCATTCAAAACAGGTGCCATTAAAACATTTCTCATGCCAATGATGAATACTGTGTATAATGAATAGTACGGCTTGTTGTTTGCTCAAAAGACACCAACAGACATCAGTAAACTAAATAAGAATAAACCCTTTAAAAAGACCATTAAATCTCAAACATACACAACATGGTTTATATTGAATATATTTAGCTTTTAATGTAATTTATGTAGTACGTTGTTGTTGTTTTTCTGCGATTAATATTTGAAACATGTGAGATCAGAAATAATAAAGAATATTATAGCCTGTAAAAAGGACCCAGCCCTGCCGATTGGGTCCGTTAAATAGCAATGTTGGGAAAGCCACATTTGGGCAATTTCATTGGTCAGTTGCTTCACCTGAAAGTTTGAACGATGTCAAAGTTTAGAAAGCGTCCAATTGCTATGATTTGTGGGACAGGCATAGAATTCCCTGCAGGAGATATCAGGTTCTTTGATAGACTAAACATATAACCAGCAGGAAACGTGCCGTTCAATGGAAATGCCATAGAGTTATTTTCGATATACTTATACTTTGCTAATATGATAAATATTTTAAGAAAATAAACGTTTGGCTTTGTTTTATGTCACATTCCTGAACCAACGTAAAGACAGTTATCCACAATACCTTATATTAGTCCCGTTATTTTTCTTACACCTTGATATACTCTCGCTCATCCTGTCTAACAAATCACCCATGACCGTGTGTCGACTTCTGGTGATGCATCATTGCATTTGCCAATAGCAGTCGGACTACACAGTTGTGTTTATTCATTAAAATTATATGATATTATATCTGTATTAATTAAGTATGACAGGTTAGTGACATTTTAAGTATTTGTTTGTTATGTAAAATGATTGCATTTGGCATTAGCAGTCTACACAGTCGTGTTTACACATTAAAACTATATGATATAATAGCTTTCATATACACGTTTTATTATTATTATTATTACAGCCTGGAACGAGCATTTCCTCGTCAATATATAGAATTCCCTAAAGACGTTAAAATGCCTGAACACATTATTATATTATTATTATAATAGCCATATATAGGTAAATCGTAAACTAACCTTATGACAGAAACAGCCACCAAAGCAGCACAGATACAATATATAGAGTAATCATAATTAATCAAATATATGTACATATAAGAAGTACCAACATGAGTCGCCGCTGTCGGAGCAGTAAGTAGCAGAACACGCAAGTGGGAAGTTTAAACCTGGGTTACTGGTGCACTGCATAATATTACGAAATATTGTAAATAAAAATATTCTCGCCAGAATATTCTCTTACTAACACGGTTCCATGCACTTGTATATAGTGTAAATAACAGACATACTCAGGTAAATATATATAAAAGATAAATTAGTGATGCTCTAAGTAGATTAACTTAATGAATTTGCAGAAATCAAAGCAGCAAGATCGTAATAATTAATGGGTAAGAAAAGATGGAGATCAGGACAAGTATCCAGTGCCGTCGTCAGTTTAAGGCATTAGAGGTATTTGTCACCATTGGGTCCTCCTGTCACACAATTAAAGTGGAAACAGATGATGGTCAACCACACCGTATGCTGTTATAACATAGTTTGATACACTCCTTGATATGTTTTACAAATGCGATATTAAAGTCAAGTAAAGAGAAACCATGTCGCAAAACTGTTTATAAATTGGTGTTGTATTTGCAAACGAGGAGAATTGTAGTAGTAAAATTAGAAAACGACTCACGAAATTTGTAATAAACGTCGCCCAGCTATCATGTGTTAGAGTAATTGCCAATGCCTTTTTTTATAGCTGATTTTGCCTAATACAACTGAGTTGAGTACCAAGGCGATTACATTTGATGAAATCCACTACGGAGAAGTTGACATCGGCCTATCTTTTAGAAAAACAAATAATTTGGAAACTGATGTAGCTCCGAACAGCCCCATTCAATATCAAAATCAAATGTATCTCTTTTGTCATATATTTCTGCACATATGTAAACAAGAAAATATACGAAACGTGCAATGTAAACAACAGCCAAAGCAGAAAATCGTTATTAATAGCGATGTGTAAGTCATGAACGACAGCTTTAGAATATGAAACGTAAACTTTGTTCAGCTGAAGTTCACTATGATGAGTATTGACTACTTTTTGAAAAGAACTATTGGTGTGTTTGGCGAAAGGCTTAGTATAAAATCATCTTGTAACAATCAAAGCGCTGTCAGCACTTAAGATCTGGTACTGCAGATGTCTTGGTGGAGAATATAGGTTAGAATTTTTCCAAAATTCTACTAAATTTTTTTACTTTAAGCATGCATGAGGTTTTCGAAACTTCTACTCCAAGATAAAACAAATCGTAAGTGTCAAATTTAAGTAGTCCATCTTTAATTACTTCAAGCTATCCGATTTTGTTTGTTTAATTCAGAAAAAAATATTACAAAAAAAAAAGTTCGTACTTTTATATTAAAAAAAGTTCAAATCAGAAATATAGCCATATATGTCTGATACACGTGCCTTTCCAATACACTATTTATGGAAGGTGAGATCATGTTATATTGTATTATATTTGTTTTGCTGACATGACTTTTGAATGTTATAACTGTTTTGCATATGTAACACAGTGTACCACCTCCGCTTTAACTGAACACGAAACTTCGGAGTCCTACGTGGCCGAGTGGTCTAAAGCACCGTCTCAAGATTACTCAAGTTGTAGGTCCAAGTCCGGCTTGCTTCAAAAACGTTATGCGAGAAAGTTTCCAGTTACTTGCGGAAGGACAGTGGTTCTACTCAGATTCATTTTGAGGTCTTCCTCCACCAATAAAACTGGATATACCTTATATAACCTGAAATGTGTTGAAAATAAAAATTATCACGAAACTTAAATTGTAACTGTTATGTAGCACAATCAAATCGCTGTCTGCCATATGTTTTATGTATATATCATGTACCAGATGGGCCTGCTGGCTTATTGGATATTGGATATTTGAGGATCTATATCAACATTACATATTGATATGTATATATTACATCTGAATTCACCTGGTAGTTATAACAACAGATAGGTAACATATGTGTATTCACTAGCGTAACATACGCAGCACAGACATATGCACAACATTATCTGAACACCAACAGGTGCAAGAGAAGTTGTTTGAACTGTTTGGGTAGGAAAGAAATTATAAGCTTCCGATAGCTGAGAGATAATGCCGAAGTTCGATGATATATGATCGATTGACTTCAATCAGATTTCATCTTGCATAACATTTGACACAACTGGTATTGAGGGATCGTGGCCGCTGAACGTAGACAACACACACGCTGGTGATAAAAGCATAGGCACGATATTTCGCTTAGTTAAACCAAATAAGTGTATAAACATATGCCTGCGTGTGTCATCGCCATATACTTACTAGACAAAAAGGCCTACTCAATTTTCAAATTATTTTTTATGATTTTAAAGCATGTTTATATAATATAAATGCATACAAGTTTGAGCAGTGATGATTTTTGCCTCGCTGGTGATCTCTGATGTCACGTGTTCTGTATGTATGTAGTGTACTCATTATCATATTCTGTACATTGATTATGTCCTAGGTTTACCTCGCTGGTGATCTCTGATGTCACGTGTTCTGTATGTATGTAGTGTACTCATTATCATATTCTGTACATTGATTATGTCCAATGTTTACCTCGCTGGTGATGTCTGTCTGTCTGTCTGTCTGTCTGTCTGTCTGTCTGTCTGTCTAAAGTGTACTCATTATCATATTCTGTAGATTGATTATATCCATGTTTTACCTCGCGGGTGATCTCTGATGTCACGTGTTCTGTATGTATGTAGTGCACTCATTCATCATATTCTGTACATTGATTATGTCCATGTATTACCTCGCTGGTGATCTCTGATGTCACGTATTCTGTATGTATGTGTGTAGTGTATTCATTATGAATATTTTGGATATTGATTATGTCCATGTCTTACCTCGCTGGTGATCTCTGATGTCACGTATTCTGTATGTATGTATATAGTGTACTCATTATGAATATTTTGGATATTGATTATGTCCATGTCTTACCTCGCTGGTGAGCTCTGATGTCACGTGTTCTGTATGTATGTAGTGTACTCATTATTATATTCTGTACATTGATTATGTCCTAAGGTTTACCATCGCTGGTGATCTTTGATGTCACGTATTCTGTATGTATGTAGTGTACTCATTATCATATTCTGTAGATTGATTATGTCCAAGGTTTACCTCGCTGATGATCTCTGATGTCACGTACTCTGTATGTATGTATGTATGTATTGCATTCATTATCATAGTCTGTATATTGATTATGTCCATGTTTTACCTCGCTGGTGTTCTCTGATGTCACGTATGTATGTATGTATGTATGAATGTATGTATGTATGTATGTATGTATGTATGTATGTATGTATGTATGTATGTATGTATGTATGTATGTATGTATGTATGTATGTATGCATGTATGTATACTCATTATGAATAAGCTGTATATTGATTATGTCCATGTCTGTGTGCTTCGAACGCTACGACACTTGTCTTTGTATTGTTTATGTTCTTGTGTTGTTAAGTAAATTATTTCTGACAATGTACATTTCATTTAATGTGAGTGGGGAGTATGAGTTTGAAATAAAATAAACATGTAATTCATTTGACTGTTTAACAGTATTAAAATGGTCCATATTTCATTATATGCTTCTTTTTACAGTCCGAAATTTCAATTATCATTATGTTTTACTTCACAGTGACGTTTTGCCACGATATGAAGGCAGCAATTTCTGTCCTTACTACAATAAACGCGTAGCTTGCATTTTTGTTTTTGTGGCCGGATCTTTCAACGGCTGCACCTTTTGTGTACACATAATGTCTTATTCTTGTAGCTTGGTCAGGTTTGATAATCGATGTGGAACACATGTTCAGTTTTTCAGTTTAATGAAAATTCAAACAAACAGACAAATGTACACATGGATTGGTATATATATATATATATATATATATGTGATAACAATACAAAGATATGGTTCGAGTTGTGTTCATGAAATTGGTAATATTATTCCCTTATGTAACATTTTTCCACTTGGGCCGAGTACAGCCGGCCAGACAGTCCAATCACAAATTCCTCCTGTTCCTTCAATTACAAACATTTCAGGGTCAACTGGATCTCCCTTTGGGATCCAAAATATTGTACTTTGATTGTCTGGTAAGCACATTAGTAACAAAACGTCAATAACCTTCTGTATATACGCATGCACTTCATTCGTCACGTGGTCTCCATTTAAAAAACTTGGCTGCTTATGTCTTATGAATTCCTGAAAAATACGAATAGTGAGATCAGTAATTATTGTACTATTATTATACAAGATACATATAGCACTCTGATCGTGTATACACGTTCAAGAATAAATATACATACAATCTAATATAACTGGTTATAGATATATAAAATATGTACATAAAATGGACACGGTTCACTGCCTGTTTGATTAATTATCACAAGAAACTAAAAATGAACATGCAGCATAATACAAATGCTTACATCTAAACCATTGTAAGACTTGTGGTAAGATACTTGTGGTAAGATACTTGTGGTAAGATACTTGTGGTAAGATACTGCATACCTGATTAAAATAAACATCAGTAACAATATACAGATTATTTAATAGCAAAATTACTTGATTTGTTTAAATAATTCTGTAAAATAAAATGGGGTTTTGGTAAACTTTAAATACAGTCAATGTGACAGTGGGACTCGTAAAGAAACGAATATTCATACTGGTGCTCGCTGGCAAGTACGGCAATGAATAGTTGAGAAATTCAGGTGGAGTAGCGCTGACAATAACTACGACTAGAAATACTTAAAAAGGTCATAATCCATCGATGGAGCAGAACGCAACAACGATAAGATTATCTGGACTTCATGCTAATATTCCCTAATAAGTTTGGTGGATATCAGCTGAGAGGCTTATACGGATTGCTGAGAGGATTTACATTTTAAATTATCAAAGGGTTTAGCTTCACCGAAAATTGATGGACCAATATGCAACGGTTACATACACACCTAAACTTCCTGCTGATTCTCTGAAGCAAGTTTGGCTAAAATCGGTTAAATAGAATGAGAACGATTAGTGCTGATAAGATTCACCATTAAAATAATAAAAGTGCAATAACTAAGCTCAAAATCGATGAGTTGGAACACAATGACAATTTGCGCAAATATACTTCATACGGATACTCCATAGAAAGTGTGCCAAAATCGTTTAAGAAGGATGTAATGACAATATGCACAACTAACTTAATACTGAAAAACCCTTAAAGTGTAGCCAAATTCGGTTACGCATTTAGAAGTAGTGCTGCCAAGGTTTTCCATTAAAATAATGAAAGGCTCATAACTCAGGCAAACGACTTAAACACAACGACAATTTGCGCAACTATTCTGCATATTGATATTCCTCAGTAAGTTTGGCCGAAATCAATTCAGAAGTTTAGGATAAGAGCTGAGCAGTAAAGCTGACGAGAAATTGTGACGCACGGGCGGACAAGGACGAACTCTACTGTATATCTACTTAATCTTATGAATGACGGGGACATAAACAAAGAAATGAAAAAAGCACAAGTCAAACTAACTAATATTACTGCATATAAAACGTTTAACACAAACATTAATTATCAATAAACGAGGTTACACAATAAATTTCATATCAGTTACAATAAAACTATAGTCATATATTATTATAACAACAAAAATAGAGTAAAGCTTACCGGTTTGAGTCAAGTTATTATATGTTGTGTAGTTCTTATAAAGTAATTTGCCACAATTCATGTTGTTCATTCAAGGCCGTAGATTTACCAAATTGATAATATTACGTTAAAACCTGATTTTGAAGTTGGCACATATCTTTTCTTAATGGTTTCATGCATATTTCATGTGTAACTGCATATTTAACTAGATACCAACATTGACAGTATGGACATAGGAATTAAGTAAAAAAAACACTCTAATACGCCTAAACACAGAATAGATACAGTAAATAAAGCTCCATTTAACCTATGAATATACAATATGAATTAGACAAGTAAATCTCAAATCATTCTGTTCGTATACAATATCAATTCAGAATAAAGCTATACTCAACCGATTAATACAGTATAACTTTAGCAAATAAAGCTCGCATCAGCTTATGTTTACAATATGAAAGTTTCAACATATACTATGCACCATTTACGTCAAATTAAAAACATACCTTGCTAGTAAAAAACAATGAAAAAACTCATACAAAAAAAATGTTAAAAATACAACTGTTAATATGTATTTACCTAACACTTACTTATTTTTTTGCAGATTTAAGATAATATGATAATCATGTACGAGTCTATTACCCCCTACCCATTCCCCCATTATAATACAAATAATACTAACGGAAAACGCGGCTTTGAAATTTCGGGTGAGTCGAGAACATTTTAAATCAGGTGTTTGCTATAACTCTTGATGTGTTTTATGTACCTAATGCATTGCAGTTTTCAAAACAATGTCAGATATAGCATCTGCCAAATTTCGTACATTATACAACTGTAAACGATTATCGCCTATAGTATACATTGAGAAGAAACACGTCTGTCTTTACATCACTAGGACCCAAACATGATTATCCTAGATTCTGTTTGAGAACAATGTATAACATTTTCCTCTATCATATTCATTTAAGTTATTACCACCAGAAAATAAACTATAAACAGTTGTTACACATCAACAATATAAACGTGTTTTATATCTGACACGTGTCACCCATTCCCACCAGATAATAAACTATAAACAGTTGTTACACATCAACAATATAAACGTGTTTATATCTGACACGTGTCACCCATTTTTACCAGATAATAAACTATAAACCATTGTTACACATCAACAATATAAACGTGTTTTATATGTGACACGTGTCTCCATTCAGATAATACCAGATAATAAACTATAAACATGTGTTACACATCAACAATATAAACGTGTTTTATAATGACACATGTCACCCGTTCCCACCAGATAATAAACTATAAACAATTGATACACACCAACACTGTAAACGTGTTTTATATCTGATACGTGTCGCCCATTCCACCAGATAGTAAACTATAAACATTTGTTACACATCAAACTATAAACAAATGTGACACATCAACAATATAAACGTGTTTTATAGCTGACACGTGTCATCCATTCCCACCAGATAATAAACTATAAACAGTTGTTACCCATCAACAATATAAACGTGTTTTATATCTGACACGTGTCATATATTCCCACCAGATAATAAACTATAAACAGTTGTTACTCATCAACAGTATAAGCGTGTTTTATATCTGAAACGTGTCACCCATTCCCACCAGATAATAAATTATAAACAGTTGTTACTCATCAACACTATAAACGTGTTTTATATCTGACAGGTGTCTTCTATGAAATTTACACTTTCCATTTATAAACTGTTTATACATAAATCTATTCTATTTATTGTAATTCCCACCAGATAATAAACTATAAACAGTTGTTACACATCAACAGTATAAGCGTGTTTTATATCTGAAACGTGTCACCCATTCCCACCAGATAATAAACTATAAACAGTTGTTACACATCAACAGTATAAGCGTGTTTTATATCTGAAACGTGTCACCCATTCCCACCAGATAATAAATTATAAACAGTTGTTACTCATCAACACTACAAACGTGTTTTATATCTGACAGGTGTCTTCTATGAAATTTACACTTTTCCATTTATAAACTGTTTATACATAAATCTATTCTATTTATTGTAATTACTTTTTATTAAGTAATCTCGCGGGTCTGTTTGATCATTGAACAGCTATTTCCGATACGGATCACAGCTAGTGAATCCCTGTTTCTCTGTCTGTATACTGATGAATTGACGGAATGATATGGAGTATATATCCGTCTATTGTTGGACAGTCGTTAACATAGCGATGTAGTAGATTTGGAAAAGACCAAGAGGATACACTGGTCTAACATTTCTACTTTCTTGTGTCAAGAGACAGTCCTAAAAGCCAGGAGATCACGACTTCTAAAATCAAAATTTACTTTAATGACATAAATGGCACACTATGTGCTTTGAAAATGGACGCATAGAAGTAATCAAATCTAGGACCCTGGTTAGAGCCATATGCTATACAATGATTGTGTTACAACTCTATAAGAAACCCAAGATTCCTAAATGAGTCCGATGTCACATGTACAGCATTTTAAGTTTGAACCAATAGCTACCCTGTTGAACCATTTCGATAAATTAAGTCAATACATGTACGAGTATTTACAAAATTATGAAATATTCAGAGGTGAACCATTTTGGAAATATTGCAGAGCAGAACAGAACAGAACATTTTCTTTATTGAGGAAAACACAGGTTACAGAATATATACATGTACATATTTTGGTGTTAACAATGTCGACATTTTTACTATATGAGGGGAGGGTAGTTGTGTCATAAAAATTAAAACATACTTTCATTGACGTTACGTTATTTAAGACTTTTGTTACAAATATAAAATACAATTGTTATTTTATGATTTTGACGGATTTTTATATACCGATGTAGAAATTAGAACTATTTAGTAGATTCGGTCAGTTGTTATGAAAAACAATTACACAGATCTGTTGCACTTCAAGTAGGGCCGCCACAGAAAAGCACGTGGGCGGGCGTGGAAAAATACTCCATTTGTCACGAGGTCACTACATTCACGGGATTTCATTCATGAAATATTTCATTAAAGAGCAGTGGATTCCTTGTGATGGTCGGGATTTATTTACGCTCGTTGGGTCTTGGACATGTGTACTAATTATTACTTTTTCATTAATGGAATATATGTATCGTACTAGTGTTTGGTATTGATAATTCATAAAGGGGAATATGAGGCCGGTTGCTGGATCCAGGCCATAGAGGGTAAGTAGTATTATCCGAGTTAGACAAAAATAAACAAGTGTGCGCGTGTATTTTTGGTGAATGAACTATTAAATGTTTTACAAAGCGCTGTGACTGGTTATGTAATTTTGAGTTATTTCATTGACATGCTCATTTATTCATTATAATTTACTATTCAGATTAGAGGACTTACTGACTTGGTGTGTGTAGGTGTTCGTAGGGGAGAAAAACAACTGTCATATAGGGGATATAGTCTAGTATTATGTGTGTTATTATTCACGAAAATGAAAACATTGTAAAAGGAGTTTAACTATACTCGTACAAAGTGTTTCATTATTAATATGACAAATGTGCTTAGTTTTACTAGCAAGGTTATCTTGTTTGTTGACTAGTAGTTGCTTGAATCCTGATGGTATTAAATCTTTTATGAAACCTCGTTGGAATACAAAGCGACCTTTTTTCTTTAATGAATAATGCAACTTCATAAACTGCTAGTCGTTTCTTCCACCAATGGCAACAGTGAGTGTGTGGACATAGAAAATGGTTATACCCGTAATAACATATTCGAGACGATTTCAGTTTATTGTTGTATCCGGTAATAAACTGTCATCTCGAACCAGTGTTTGAAGTATGCATAAACAAACATTGGCAATAGGCGCAAAACAAGCTAGAAGACATTAAACAAAAGACAATTGCCGACTTTTGATACATCAACTCATGGAAGCAACAAAGCAATTGTGTATTGAATAAAACAAAAGATTTGATGCTACAGGTTAACTATAGATAGTTATCAGTTAATATACAATAAATACCTCTGTTAATTTGCGGCTTGATTGTGAACTCGGTTGTTTCCCAGTCACTGCGTCCATACAATAATTGTACCCGGACTAAAAATAAAGTATATAAACAGTGCGAGTCAAATAATGTCTACAAATCAGTATACATTTAAGTACAATACATTATTCATTAAGACTTTAATTCAATGCGAGATGCCCGAAAAATGCGAAAATGAAGTATATATATTGACATTTTGAGTCAGTTTTACAAGTGATATGCGAAGTTCACAACTGATGTATGGTGAAGGAATTCGTTTTGTTAAAGCAACCGATTGTGTGTCATTCAACCTGACGCACCACTTGATTTTATGGTATTTGTCGTAGAACTTTGTGACTTTACCTTGTTCATACAAATATACTGCTCTCTTAAGAAGGATAAATCATGCTACAGTTTATTTTATCATTGTGCATGTTAAATAAATAAAGTGTTTATATAAATACTCCTGACAAAGCTAAATCTGCAAAATGTAGGATAATAATACTCTACTTAATTTATTGGAGAAACCAAAGGCGTTTTTGTTCTAATATAAGTTTACAATCAGTTGTATTGAGGAATATATTTAGGAAAATATATCTAACTTATTATTCGGATGTATATTTTTTGTTTCTGTTAATACAGAAACATCTGGTTAATTAAATTTGTTTTGAAATATCTTACAACGAAACGAGTGTCATTACGTGCTTGCAGGTATACATAAACTTCCGCACTCTGTAGAATTAAGTTAAGTGGCACTGCATTGCGTTCATAAAAAAAATAAGTATCATCAAATCTCTTTTAACCTAGCGAAGACTTGAAATACAAAATTATTAAATGACACTTTTGTTTTTTTAAATGACTGGAAGACATAACATATGTCCTTTATATTGCAAAATAAAATCGTTAATATGGTTTATAAGAGAATCAAAGAAAATTAAATATTAAAAACTGACAAAAAAATAGCTGACAAACGCATTCCATGGCACATTCAAAGATACTGTTTTAATCTTAAAGTGGCAGTCAAGAGTTGTATTTCTTTGAAAAGAAGAGCAAACAAAAAATATTTTAATATAAAAACTCAAACTTACCCTTGCTATTCTCATGAGCAGGTATATTATTTCTTCGTCGTGTTTTTGGATTACTCAGGAGTGACTTCCGCGCTGATTGCCACTCATTCTTGTAAATCTTAGCAAACTCCTCCGCTAGTTTAACGTTACCTTCCATGGTGTTTATAATAATGTTTTCACGTTCCAGAATAATTAGTGTTTGTTATTTCACATATTGTTCCAGAAATACAGCCACTCTATCATGCTATCATTCAGGATCACTACACTGACAGGATCGCAAACACTTCCGCACAATCATATGCTTATAGTCCAACTGAAAATAGAATGAAATAACATTGCGATAACATTGACCAATAGTGTTACTTTGTAGTGCAGCATCAGCCAAGCAGTGTCAGTGATCGATTCGGTAATATATCGTTCCTGCGCTTCTAATTATAAACCAGTTGTAAAACAGACAGCTTAAGATTGTTTTAATTGTTTGCATTCTTTGATAAATGCTCCAAATGATTATCTTTATATCACAAATACGGTTAAATTACGTTCAATTTCGTTTTACGTGATTATCAAAATGTTAGCTAGCAGTGATAAAGTGAATATTTGAAGCTTTGGATAAGATTTACATACATAAAGACATGTCATGTAAGCATATTATTGTATTCTTACAAGTGTATAATTATTGAATGCAAAATTATGAAATATTACAACTTCAGTGTTTTATTCAAGCTTGCATGACAGCTATCTTATATAGTTCATCCAGTTTACATTTGAGATCCTTAACACCAGGTTTCCATCGCTTGTGATACATTATATGACAGGCTATCTTATATAGTCATCCAGTTTACATTTGAGATCCTGAAACACCAGGTTTCCATCGCTTGTGATACATTACTATTTCAGCTGGTACAATATTTAATTATAAACATATATTTTGTAAAATCAATTGTAAATGTAAACGTTCAGTGCATTGTTATATATGTTTTATAAATGTATTCATAGTATGGGATTTTATTATCTGAAAAGAAAAAAAAAACAATTACGTCTGTGTACACTGCAAAAAAGAAGTCCTCAAAATGCTGTAAAATTAATTCGTTTGTTTAAATAAAAAAAGTCACATGTCTAACATCAGTGATGTCTTATTGTAGTATATGATATCCAAACATTTTCTGTACTGTTTCGGTGAACAAAATCTTTATGAATCATTTTGAAAATATTCCAAACCAAAATACGTAGAACTTTCAACGTAGTAAAGATGGTACCGTCAGTAACAAAGGCAACTCGTTTTGTATTGTCACGTATAAGTAAAATCACGACCTACATTTTACGAGTATGCTACATTTAAACACTAAAATAGAAAACGTGTCAAAGAATTAGTAGTTAAACACAAATGTATAAAGACTATATCAATAAACTTTGTAATTATGTTGATATTTCTATAAAATTACAAAGCGACTAGTTACATGGTCTCCTCTTAGTTTTTATCACTAGTTTCTCATATATCATGAAGAACATGTGTGTGAAGTCTAATAGGATAGTAAAGTATTTAAATTGCCAATTAGACCAATTGTGTTATGCTCGGTTGATGCTAAATATATGTACTAATCACATGCTCTAACGACGCACAAAGTCGACCGAAACAGCCAATATACAGGTAAATATACACCAACAAGAAACAAAGTATGCTACATGCAGATGTATTCACTGACTAGATAATAATACAGGGTACGGAGGTAAGACGGAGATAGGGACCAGTATCCAGTGCCTCCGTCCGATTAAGTGTTAAGGAGGCATTGTCTTGAATTGAGTTCTGGGACCCTCGAAGGGGAACCGGTACTCGCGCATACCCATCTCAGCAAGTAACTAATAACAATTCGCACTTGAGTCAGCGGTGAGACACGGATGGCAAAGCGATCCCTGTACTGATAGTCCCTGCCAGAGAACCTGAATGATTATACAGAGCAAGACTGGCAATTAAAAGACTGTTATTGGGACGGCTTCGAAAAGGCTCCGACTGGCAAGTGTTAAGGAGATACGCGAGTGGCCTGGCGCCCTGCATTAATGTGATAGAGTAGTGAGTTGTCAAAGATATAATACTGTCATCCAATTTAATCCCCTGCGACGGTTTTATCCACTGACGGTGGTAACCCCAGGTGGTAACTCCAGTTGTCACTTCTGCTGTATTATTGTAGCGTCCTTATCATACTTATAATATTATTATAATTTATATTTGTATTAAGGCTGCAGTGGTGGCTGTGTTATAATGCGGTATTATTTTCTAATTCAAAAGCTGTAACATAATTGCAGCTTAACTGTCATGCGTCTATAAGACGATTGATCAGTGTAGGTGCGTCAGTCTGAACAGAAACTGTAAGCGTCTAGTTACTTCACTCCATTCATTACAAATAAAGTAATTGTAGAAGTCCTCGCGATGTTTTAGACTTACAAAATAATTCATTTGGGATGGCTGAACATAAGATGATATAAGGAGATTAGAGATGAATGTCTGGACGCTGAGACCTTTGGTTTGTGACGGTACACGGCTAGATAACGGAGCAGTAGCGTGTATGCATATGTTTAAAGCAACTAATGCACGCAATTTATAATGAAATACCACGTTCTCCAGACAGATATCCAGTTTTTTGTCTTTAGTTATGTAGATTTACATTTACGCACAAGGACAAAATATTTTTTATACACATCGTATACATATTTAGCTATATACAGAAGTGCCGTCTCGGTGCACTGGTTATCGGCTAGTTAAGCTGTGTGTAGCTACAGTTATACGCCAAATGTTGTAACAAAATAGGAAGGTTGTTGTGGTCTAATTAAGTAGTGTCAGCTAGTTATCATATATTGATAAAAATACCATGAAATTGATAGATGGTAAGAAACAGACGCCATGTCACTACATATCTGAGTAACTAGTAAGTCTGAGTTTGTATATATATATTGTAGCCGTTTTTAGACGTATGCGAGGAACGCTCCGTCAACGACGTGTCTAGACGTGACAGGAAGTCAGCTGGTGGTTGTACCGTCATAAGGACAGCAACCCACATATTCGTCATATGGACGACTTGACGATCCTTGAGTCGGAGTACGGTCGAAGACAGTACGGTACGAGGCTACGTAAAGCCAGAAACTCAGTATAGAGTTTTTAGGGAAGATAATCCAGTTTATATAGCCATCGCCACGAGGGATGATTGATGCTAAATCTACGATAATCCGGACGCTGTAGTAGTATCTTAAATACCATATCAGTACATTTTTAAAAACAGTTTTAACATTCATATGATATAAGGAGTCTGGATCGTGATACAGATTACGGAACGCGTAGGAGATAGAACTGTGTAAAAAAGTGTTAATACCATCATAGGACCTTTTTAAACCAGCTGTGTTTTTTTGTTGAGTAATTATCTTTAAATTGTATATATTGTATAATTGTATATTCGTAATTTTATTCATGTAAAATTAAAATTGTAAATTTTATTTGAGTATACTTGTATTTTACCCTCGTGAGTTGTCGGCCCTTGGTCATTTTGCTACAAATGGCAACATGTATCAAATCACCATGGCACTAACTGACAAATGATACACAGCAGAAACCGATCACTAAACACGAAATAGTATTAAATGTTCACAAGAAGTAAAACAAAATACGATATTTTCCACATGATACCAACGACCACACTTCTCATACCACACACACCCGAAGTTGCAAACTGAGATTTATTCTTGACAAAAATGTGGAGGTCATCATTCGTGTAAATAATCAGAATACAGTCAAACTTGTCTTAAGCAACCAGTCATTGGAACAAATGAGGCCTTTTAAGACAGATTGTTGCTTAATATAGGTTAATTTGATCTGAAAGCATATACATGTTTAATGGAGGTGGACACTTACGCAGGTTTTACTGTATTATCATTTACCATTATGCACATTACCACATCACACCTGTATACTATGATTGAATGTAGTTACAGTGTTAAATGTTGAACTTAAAGAACAGCATATTTTATTAACAAGCTCCAGAATAAATGTCTTAACAACATTATATTATATCGCATCTGTTTCCAAAGGTTGAATGTAGTTACAACATTCAATGTTATAGGACTAAGGGGACAGCACATTTCATAAGCATTGACAAGGTCCAGAATAAATATCTTAAAAACTATAGACGAGTCTGACTCTCTGCAACAAAGTCTGCCATTAACATGAATTCTTGAATAACAGTTAATATTGGAACACATACGTGAATTGTGTCGTCCCCAAACAAATTGATGATGAAATACGGAAATATGAGGGCGAATTTGAATTGTAGGAGGTTTAATTGTTATAGATATCTCATTACCACGTGTCATCGAATTAATGCATCTGAAAACGCAATATTTAGTAGCATGTTTCTTAATTCCAATAATCTTATCAGAATTATAACATAATTCGCATCTACGTTCATACCTATGATTGTTGCCAAGTGAAAATACGATTTCTTAAAACTGAGTTTGTGTAGACGATTCATTAAAAACACAGACCTAGATATACTGCACTGAATAATGGATAAAGATGCATGTTTACATTGATTAATGGATACAGATGAATGTTTGAAAAACACAGAGCTAGATATACTGCATTGATCAATGGACACAGATGAGTGTTTGAAAAACACAGACCTAGATATACTGCATTGATCAATGGACACAGATGAGTGTTTGAAAAAACAGATCTAGAGATACTGCATTGATCAATGGATACAGATGAGTGTTTGAAAAAACAGATTTAGAGATACTGCATTGATCAATGGATACAGATGAATGTTTGAAAAACACAGACCTAGATATACTGTATTGATCGACACAAATGAGTAGTTTGAAAAAAACAGATCTAGAGATATTGCATTGATCAATGGATACAGATGAATGTTTAAAAAACACAGATCTAGATATACTGCATTGATCAATGGACACAGGTGAGTGTTTGAAAAAAAACAGATCTAGAGATACTGCATTGATCAATGGATGCAGATGAATGGTTGAAAAACACAGACCTAGATATACTGCATTGATCAATGGACACAGATAAGTGTTTGAAGAGGCGGGTGACCGACAATAACCAGGTAAATATGTAAGTGTCACTTGCTGATGGGTAATATTCATCTAAGTCAAAATGTATATCAGTTTCCTTGCAGATATAAGGCAACCGATATGTACAGATAGATATAGATGTATCCAGTTTGCGAATATATAAATGCATGACGTAAAATAGTAAATACGGTTCCTCGTTTAATTTTGATTAAATGTATGTAAACATACTCCGAACTGTACATATGTTAGAATTTATTTTGCATAATGCATGTATATGACGTCGTGTTGATGAAACAATACGTCAAGCGTTCTAATAATAGTTCATGTTTCGCTGATATCTACTGGATCTGGATCTGGTTATTAATAACAATTGCAGGGAAACATTGATAGGAAAGTGTCTAAACTATTTTAATTGGCCATTAATTTGAGCTTGAGAAAAACGTAAGTAAGTTTCTCACGAAATTTCCTCTAGGCCTATAGTGATACATGGTGAATAAAGAAACTATTTGCTATAATTCATATTTTTATATGTTTTATAGTGAATCGGCAAAATCGATCGCCATTGTTGTTAACATTCCAAATGTTCTCTTGCGCTTTGAAATGTGGGAAGGGCATGGAATTCCCTTCTTCTTAATTGTGGTATAACAGACCTGAATCGGGAGATGCCACAGACTGGTATAGACTAAATACTGATTAAAATAATAGACTCTGTTATATGGGACGCATTGTCTAATTGTACAACTTCGGCTCTGGAATAGGAGAGTGTCGTGGGTTTACCCATCATGGTCTTATACATATAAACGTAGTAGTGGTTCTATCCGGGAAGATATCCAACGATATGTGTAAATGTATAAGAAGAATTTGATAATTGATGTAAAAAATAATCTAGGTTTTATCTACATATTAAAATGTCTAAATATAGATTTTTTACATTCCTTATTTTTATAATGTTTAGAAGATACTATTTCCTGTTAAACTGCTGAACATAGTGGGTGGTGCATTTTACTGCATGCTCTTCGTACTCTACTCTTCATTTATTACATGTGAAACGTCTAATTCTCTTTAATAAATATATTTTACTTGTCTTGTTGTTTTTTTTAATGTCTTTCATAAATTATTGAATACAAGCCAAACCCATCGATATCTGTAGATAATGTCTAACAGATGTAGTAAATTATTATAAATCTCACTTAAATTGATAAAATATTGTTTGATAAATATCGTTGTTTGAGTTCTGTTGAAACACTTACATGGATGATATCATTTTCTTTTTCGAATTAATATTTATATGAGGACGTTTGGTCTGCGAACCATTTTGAAACAGCAGTCGTCTTGTATGACATGACGCACACCTGATCAAAAATTGCTACCATCAGTTAAAATAATGACCCACTGATTTTATGGAAAATACGTTTAAACAGTCGACGTGATGCAGATGAATAAAGACTTACAGACAACAGATCATACCTGTGACAAAAGCTTAACTTTGGACCTTGTTTATTGGAATAAAATATTTGAAACTCACATATGTCAGTAACCGTAGAATGATGAATATTTGGCGCACATATAAAAATGTGTATGCGTTGAAGCATGTATGTATGTATTCATATTATGACGACATCTATACAAACTTCGAAATAAATAAAAATGAAACTTCTGCGTATTACAATTGGTGAATAAATGCAATTGTGAAATTAACTATATGTAAATATATAGTCGATGAGTCAGGATTATAAGTCAATGTTAATAGATATGATAATATGCATAAAATATGTACACATATGTGTTACACCTACATTATGTAAATATTATTTATCGACTGTTTGTGCTATGAAGTCGGTATAGCAGTATTTGTATAATATACAACAAATAGACGTTATACCATCCGTTTCACATACAGGGAGGTAAACAAACCGTATTATCACCAGGTACACGCGTTTTAACATACGTGATTTCATTAACCAATATTGAGTATTAAATACGCATTCCGAGATTAAAAGTTAAAACAAAATAGGTACAAGTATGTCTAATATATTTCTTCTTTGGTAGCATATACCAATACTGGCATATAACACAATCGCTAACCTACAAGAGTCAGCTAACTAGTGAAATATATGATTATGTATGTGAGTATGTTTCACAATCGTGTAAAACTACTCAATGATTATTCTTGTCTTACAATAGCATCCCGATGAATTAGCAATTTAATAGTATTATTAACTCTACTACATAACCTCTACATAGTAATGAGTGTTGTATAGTTGTTGTTCAGTTATTTAGCTGTTGTTCAGTAATTTGTTGTTGTGGCAGATGTAGTGTATTTACTATTTTAACTCAATGGTTTTGATTTTGATTTGCTAATACATTTTGTAAATGGCATGTACATGTGTCTTGAGATGGCCCCAATGAAGTTAAGTTAACTTATTGGGCTACCCTTTTTAAATAAAGGCTAGCATTCATTCGATAAAAAATATAATAATTCAGTTACTTGTGGCTGACCAATGAAGAGTATTGTCACTTTATATTTTTGTCTCTGTAAACCCTATCATTATTGAATTTGTATGGTATAAGTTTCTGAGTAGCAGATACATTTATACAAGATAACCTTGATATGTGCTTTTTCATGTTACGTAAGTGAAGTAGTTGGCAAAATCAAGATGGCGTGTTGTTTTGGCACCACAACTAATGGGTGAATAACGCTACTGCTTGCGTGTTCGATTCTATAAACCATAACAATTCTTGGACTATACCTGCTTTATCTATTTTTTTTGACAGTTCTGATTAAATTAAGATGTGTTTATCTTGTATTTTATAGCAGCGTATCAATACACGTATGTTGTATGAATAATACAGTTTATGTGATGTAGCAATACATAAACTGCTGAAACAGTGTAACGGCTACATATATAAATAGAGGTAAAACATTAGATCTGTTACTTGTATTAATGGAAGTTCCACATAGATCATACACATTCAGAATACAATAGGATAAATGAATGATTGATTGATTGATGTTTATATTAAGTTAAAACTCACATATACAGGTTACATTAAATATACATATTAAAATACAAATAAAAAGTAGATAAATTAGTAAAAGGTAATTTTATAACTATCAACTCAGTAATATAAAATTAATTAGGTATTACAACTTATTGAATATAAAGTACCACAGAATGAAATTTTAATACTACATGTACTGTTTTGGCAAAAATCCAATTTAAAAAAGTTAGTGATCTACCACAATAAAATATTCTATAGAAAACTATGGCAACTTAAATGAAATGAATGGCAAATCTGAATGAAGTATTCAGTTAATGCAATATTAGGACATACATAAAAGTGTGTAATAACCTTGGATTGCCCATAAAGCCCGAAGGCTTATTTTATTTCAAATAAGGTCATTGGTACTATACTTACTAAGAATATATATTACAAAATTGCAATTAAGTTAAATAAACACAATATAAAGTAAAGTTGAAGACTTTTGAATTTAGAAGTTATTACATGGAATGTTTTCATAATATATTTGCCGTTTAAAAAATATATAATTATTATCACGAGTTTTGTATATAAATATTGCAATTAAAACATTGAGCATATCTAGTCAACAAGTGCAATAAATAAACTATGCTATCATAGTTCTGTCTAATATATGGGTATTGACAGAAAGAAAAAGAAAAAAAGAAGATAAACCCGCCATATAACTTCAGGAGACAAACTAGTGGATACAAAATGTGCACACTTTAATGAGCAAATGGGTTAAACTGATTTTCATGCAAGTGTTAAACGAAACAAGTCATGCTACAATTAGGAAACAGTCTCTTAAACTAAATAATTGTGCTAAATAAAACAAAACACCTGCTTCAGTTAAGTTACATTAATTTATGCGTTTTCGTTTACCAGCCAACTGAGAAGTGTTAGCTCATTTATTTCAAGGGCGAGGTGAAGACTGATTTTGTTTGTTTTAGTTTAAAGGTATTTATTTAGATTTTTTGTATTGAAATTTTGGTTAAAATAATTGGTTAATTCAAATAATTGGTTAATTCAACAGCCCTTACATTTTTATCAATGATTTATAGAGAAGCGTTTTACACAATCCTTACATATGTAATTATAATTACTTCCAGACAAGACGTTTGAATTAATGAAATGTGGTATAACGGCGTGCGAACACATGGAGCCTACAACACTCCAATAGGAAGGAAGACCCCAGACTCTCACTCTCCAGTGTATAAAAACACATTAATATACAGATTGGAAAAAGACAACAACAACTCACAAACAAATGAATAGGAGTATGCAGAATGAACTTAGAACATTCATGCGTGTAGAACTTTCTACTTTAGTCATAGTTTTTTCTAATACTCCATATATTGCCCCTTGCGACATTCATGAGTTACAGTGGTCTTATTGTTATATCGCTAATTTGAAACCACACAGTGGTTGATAATTGATTCAGGCATAGCACCATCGTTGGAAACAGGAAATGCTCCCATGGGGTAGAGGTATAATGGCGGGTATAACAATCATTGATTCTTCTTGTTTTAACATGTATTTTCCTTTGTTTAATGCTTACCTTTTTTATTTGAATGACATTATTGATGTATTTTGACCATGTTGAAAGCATTGTAATATTTGAAATGTGAATTTAGAAAAATATGACACTGGAAATTGGATTATGACTATGCATACATGATTTCTGACGTCTACTTTCACTTTGTCAACGGTGTACATACTGAACAGAATAAAATATTATATTCTACATGACCCCAATTTTTCTCATCATATCAATGTAGTACAGAGGGGTTGACAAACAAAAAATGTAAGTTTCACTTCTTTCAGTTGGTTCCTTCAATGAATAACAAGCAGGTAAACGTTTTTATTCACTATAGAATAACGAACAAAAGTCAATGGTAGGTTTGCACCATAATGGATATGACAAAAATAATAATAAAATGGACGAGACACCTATTTTGAGAATTCCGACTAACAGTTATCCTATTGTTACTAGGAACAATGCAGGCTACAAAACAAGCATACTATCAAATGGATGTTAGTATCAGAGAATTCCTTCTTGCAGTTAAAACTGTAATTTAAAAGTCAGCTAATCAAAAATTAGTATATAATACACCTTGTAAATAAATGATTTAAAGTATTTTGACATGAACTGAAAGAAGGTCTCTACTTTTTAATCAAAATGACAATTAAAAAAACACAAAACAATTTTTGAACAATATAAAACAATTAAGCAAATGCAGTTGATTGATAAAGAATATCATAGTACGTCGATAAACACATACTTTATATGGAATATCCGTAAATCATAAACAAGGAAAGTAGAGCAGTGCGTGTCTTAACGCTAATATTGTTCTTTTGTGTGACGTTGTCTTGTAACGTTAGAATGCTTTTTAAATCAAGCATGTTTAACATGCATATAATATTTTAGGGCAGTGGGAGTTACTTGAGTGTGAAACATGGCAGGCGCGTAGCGTGGCATACTTAGTTACTCTGCTTAGTAACATTTGAAATTAAAAGAGGCTAAAGACTAACAAGACAATTAAACATATGAGAATAACAGGAGGGAGCCAGGTTTAGGAGTAATATCACCCAATGAAGCATACAGGTTTAACATGTCACCAGAAGCCAACATTTATACTTCTTTTTCTAAAAAATCCCAGGTGGAGACCCCTTACCCTCACCAGCCGGAAGTGAAATTCCCTCCCCAATCACCTTATCCCTGAGTAACTTCAAATTGTGTAACGCTACGCCCCTGCATGGGATGATCGTACAGTATATAAAGTGTTGAGCATTCACGCCCGATGTTGCTATTTCGAAACCAGGCCATACCCGATGACCTCTCAGCAACAACATTCAATACTGGTTCTCTACCCAAGAAATGGATTCGACAGCTTTGAATTTTCTAAACTAAATTAGTATAAACATATTTCTGCCGAGAGAACTTCTTGTACAACCCTTTATTTGCTTTAAAAACTTGGTAATATAATAATTTAAATTGTCATTGAAGAGAAATAACTATGGTGCTCCGGGTATCTAACCTTCAACCAAGAGTATCTAATGCATGCACTGATAACAAATATGTATAACTGTATACTGCTACCCGGTATATATGTGACTGATGCATTTTACATAGGACTAACTTAAATACACTCAAGTTGTAGATATCTTAACTCAATAAAAAAGCAAGCAATTCATTTTCATACACCATGTTAATCTTAAGTAAACATACAGCACGTATAATACAAATACAGACTGTTTAAACACGTATTTGATGATTAGTAAATATTCCAAGATATGATAGCTGCTTTAATTTTATGTCGGTATTTTGACTAAATATCAGATTTTGTGATATGATATCAATTTACATTATAAAATTCAAATACAAAATGGATACCAAAGAAGAATACGACTATCGTCCCTGCACATATTGTCAATATGTAAAGAAAACAGCTATCACACATGTATATAAGCAAAAATGATTAAAACAAAGTACTTACCAGCGCTGTTTATTATGTAAAAGTGACTGTGTTTCAGGGACACACTGTCGGGCACATGTCAAGAAGAGCTCGTTTACATTAGTAACACGGTGGTTTTGTTTAGATAACGGAAGATTACATTCCCGGTGCACCGCCAGTCATATCCGCTTTTATTATTATTATTATTCATAATGTATGCGCATGTCCGTGTTATCACTGTTTTCTGATGTGTTCACCCAAGCCATTCAAGAAAAGCAATATGAATGTAAATGTATTAAAAGGGGAAGTCATGACCAAGTTCCGGTTTCGATTAACAATAGTGGATTCAGAAAAGGGAGTGACGAATTCCTTCTAAGAAAAATCTATTGACTATTGAAAGTTGTTTTATTGTACATTCAATTTTATTCTCCGCACTCTTAAATACGCTACCGTTAAACCTTTAGTATTTAAAGCATTTATGAGTTTCATGAAAAAGAATTGAAAAATATTTAAATTTACCTGAGTAGATTAACATATATCCTCAAACAGATAATCCAACGACTCTACTGTAAATATGTAAATAAAGATTACAACACTACCAAGTTAATATTCGCTTCGATTCACACCATGCATATAAACTGTGCTCGTTGTTTAAAACACACATTTGAATATCTTGTGTAAATATAGTGTAAATGTATAAATAGTGTAGCATAAAGTACGATATTTACCATTCACTGCAAGGTCGTTAGTTGGCGAATATTGTTGCAGTAGTAGGTGAATGTCACACTGCATTATACATAACCGCATGCTCTCGTATCATATATCTCGCTACGCGTTCCAGTACACTTATAGTCTATTATATACCGAGGTCCAAAAGTTAAGTCAGTACTTTCATGCAAGTTAAATTATATTAACAAAATAAGAATTCATATTTTTTTTTCGAATTTAACTATATTTGTCGAAGTATGTAGAGTAACTTCAACAGATTTTTGGATTTATTCTATAGTCTGGCTGAAAGTTATTGCCCCTTGATGTAAAACAACATTTTGTTAAATAAAAGCACTATTTGTTTAGTATAACAACTGAAACTGTGTAAATGGTGGGAGATAACACCACAGAATGTAAACCTTGTAAAAAAAGTATGGTAACATATCATTCACTGTACATGCATTCGCTCTTGTAAGTTAAGTTAGTCGGTGAATTACCTCCCTTTACATTGAAAATAAGAACAATTTAGGATGACGGATATGACCAGAATGAAAGTTGGTATATTTCATTTAATCACCGATTCTATTTCTTACAAACCATTCAATTCAGACTGCTTCTTTAGCATATCATTGCCTTATCCAGGCACCAGCCGGCTTTAAATATACCATATTGGATTTTCCCATGTATTGTTACTGACTAAACTTTTGGTTTTCAGTATATGTACAAAAATTAAACAAATAGTGTATCCGGAACGATAAATCTGTTTCCACGTGTATGTACACAAACATGTTTGTACACTGACTTATATAAATGTACAGTGTCCTGGCATGTGTATTACGGTTCTCATGTGAGACAACCATACCATATTTATCTGAGAACCATTTAATCCCTCTCAATGGCTTGATATGAGTGTTATGTGTATAGATTAGGTAACTTCAAACGGAGATTTAAGGATGTAATTCTAGCGCAGGAAGTGCTCCGTGATTCTGGCGCGGGAAGTGCTCCGTGATTCTGGCGCGGGAAGTGCTCCGTAATTAGTGGCCAAGGAAAAACGAACTGACAGGATTTTTCAATAAGATGTTCATTAACGTTAGTCTAATTGCCGCCCTTCACAATGTAATGTATTGTATTATGTTATAGTGGAGACATCCATGGTCGTTATTTACGACAGATGGTATCTTTATTTCCTCCATAGTTGGAGAGCATGTAATGACATATTTACAATTGTAATACATAATTACATATAAATTAATATCATACATCGAAAATACAAGTGGAAAGTGAACAAACGCAAAGCAATACTTTACATTATATTAGTTATAGGTCTCGTCGGCCCGATGTCAGTATAATGTGACTAGGTGGGATACCATACTATGTGTCTGCGACATGATACTCAGAGTATTCTTTTTTTGAGTAACGAAACAGTATTCTGTACTTCTGTAGCGAACCAATATTCTATTTTAGAGTAACAAAAGCAGTATACTATGTTCGAGTAACGAACCAATATTCTATTGTTGAGTAACGAAACAGTATTCTATTTTCGAGTAAATAAGCAGTATTCTACGTACGAGCTATGCCTGGCAATGCCCCTACATAGAGGTGCCAATTTGGAGACACGTTGTCGGATGTTATCACTAGCTTAATGCTGATAATAGTGTTACAGAATTACATTGATCCATTATGGAGCTCCAGGCCTCTAGTCCAAAATAAGGACAGAGCCATAAATTACTGTGAACTTTATGGGTATGGGTCAATATTGGTTGGAGATGAAGCATAGAATCAGGAGCATTGTATACTGTTGCGAGGCTCCTTTGTACAGTGACATACACTGAAGCATGTTCGCATATTCGGAGCTTGTTGTGGTCACAGGGGCATTTTCGGTTAGTAAAACCGTGTAAAATGTGTGTAAGTGTAAGAGTGTGAGGAACTTTGTCAATACGGTATATATTTTATTTAAGTAGAAGTAGATACTAGTACAATAACATTATATATCACTACAGTTAGCTTTCTGGATAAATACAATCATTCCCCTAGTAAATTTGTTATACTGGTGACAGCGGTGGGTTTTGTGGGATTTTTATAATTTCCGTAAATTTGTAAAACTGGTGACAAGCGGTGGGATTTCTTTTTATAATTCCTACCTAGATTTGTAAAAATAGAATGGTATGTTTGATTGACGCTTGTTTGCTCATTACAATTGGAAGACACTAAATCAGACACTTTTTTTAGGGAAATGTAATTTTATTTTCTAAAGAAAAGTAGCCATTTCCGTTAAAGGCATGTGTGAAATAATGAACAAATTATGTTATTTAGTGCCACATACAAGCACCTGCATCACAGTGGACAAGATGAGAGCTCTAACAAAGCGGCGCTAAATACATTTATTTACGAATGCATCAATTGTCTGTAGAAAATGTAATATGTTTCAAAATGTGTTAAAATAATATACTTTAAGACTGCCAGCTTACATTAACCAGAGCGTGAGAACCATGCTTTACCTGTACCTTAATGTTTATACACCATTAATCACTGCAAACTGCCAATAAGATTTGTTTTTATTTAGTATTAAATGATTAGAATGGGGATACTATGTTATTCTATGATTCTCTGGGATGTATGCATGTATTTGTAGTTTTGAATCACTTCTCAAGCATCCTCTGAATAGTAAAGTTCGTTATTAAAGAAGAATTGGTCCACAGATGTGTTTTTGAATGTATTAAACCCCAGCCTCTAACTTGTAACAAAATGTAGACACAGTTATTGTCGACATGGTTTATATCTTAATCCTGTCAGTACATCTTAATCAGAAACAGAATAGTTTGACATTTTCGGAGAATGGAATAGAATGGCTGCTGTGATAGTGTTAACACAATGGACTGGGCCCTCCATGCTCTGACAGTGTTACAACAAAGGACTTCGTCATCTATGCTCTAAGGAGCTGTCTAGAGAGTACTTATCCTTACGGCTGGGGTTGTGGGTTAGAGCCGAGCTTAGTCCAAGCCTTGTATGCGACAGTTTGCCATCCCAATGCAGAAGGAAGGAAACTGGATAGGATGCAACCTTTAACTTGTGGTAAATACACAGGAGTAAAAAGGACATGAAAGTTCTGTTTGATAGGAGGGTGTGTGATATACCACCCAACATTGAAAAGAGGGTGATACTATTAACTCCCGGATTTTGCAATGTGCGGGTAAATATTCTTATCATATTTCGGCCTCTGACATACCACATTTCGTAACCATAGTACACCCCAGCTAGATTAATAGACGTTTGTTTTTTCATAGCAGCAAATGTATGTAAGCCAAAATCACTAATTCCACCGAAGCCAAAACTCAATAAAGTCCATCTTAATTTGGAGTTGGCATCTTTGAAGTTCCCTAAAATGCTTAATAAAAACGTTGACTAAAACATACATCAAGGTGTGTAAACCATTCAGCTGCATTTACTATTTCCCAACATACTATGAACGCAAGAATGATTCACTCTTCACTTTTTGTCTCGTAACACACTATTACTGCTTTTTTACTTGCATTGTATTCATAACACCGTTTACAGCATATATTCATCGTTTTATCTATGCCATCTTTTAATATTTTGTCAACGCCATTAATGCCATGTTGTCTTGTTTGCAGAAACTGTACAAGGCGCAGGTAAACCACAAACAGTTAAACCCAACTATGCATTTTTAAAGAGACCATCGATAAATCATAAATACAGGAGTGGCGAACTCACACCACCTTGTCTTGCTCCCATATAATTCCAATCTCATTATTATATCTGTATTTAAAGCATTTTCATTGGACAACGTCAATTTTTTAAAGACTTTTATTTTTCGATAAAACCCTGGAACCGGACTTCTTTTACGTTCCTCGCGTAAACAAAGAAGCATCGACATTTTGATGGTCGGTTTAACAATATACGATCTTAAATGACGTTCACTACGGTTCCACGATTATTTTAATAATAAAATACAACAAAAACAAATGTTAGATCTAGTCCTAGCTGTTTTCATCGGTTTATTGTTTTAAAGATTTCTTTGGTTCAGCGAGTTAACCGGGTATTACAATCGGACCATAAGTTGTTTTGAGAAACAATGAAGTAGGTCATAAAATGTTCACGTTGAGATGTATAGTATACCATTGAACACAACCCTGGTTTACCGAACGTGAATACAAGTCGTTGGCAAAAATTTATTCTACAGGAGAAATGAAATAAAAACATGTAGGTACATGTATGATGGTGTCACCTGTCTTCGACAACTTAAGAATCGCCGTTAAATATTTTCAATACAAACCGGACGTTGACGCTAAATGCTTGTACATAACAGTTAATTAACCATAAAATAGTAATTTTCTGCACAAAAGATAACAAATATATGCTCACTGCTTTCACATTCCGTTATATCACGGTGCATTTACGTTAGATCACGGTGACCCCAATAATCTCCAACAAAATGGCGTCACCTGAATTCGAGCACATGAATGAATGACGTAATGTGTCAAAACTGAAATGACACGGGGATGCCGAAGTGCAAATAAATGAAAGTAGAAAATACAGCACTTACCTTACGAATGAATGAATGATTATTTCCAAAGAAAAACAGTGTTTATTAAAAAAAGTAAATATATTTAAAATATTTAATACACAAAATATAATACAACAATGTATTTAAACTTCGTAAACATTTTTAAATGTGTTAACACTAACTGAAAAGAGCTGTTTAGGCTATCTGCAATATTGTTAATATAAACTGTTACTTTTCACAACATGGGCACACACATTTTGTGTGCTTTCTTACAGTGCAAACTTTACAACAAAATCTGAGATGGGTCCAGTGATGGCATTATCACATTGACACCATTTCACAATAACTACGTCAGTGCACCAAATTTGGTGGTGAATTTCTGTGGCAAACACAACATTTAGACGATTCATCATCTGTTGAACTGCTATCCTCGTCTTCGTTGGAATCCTCAACATAAAATGCGGATGGACCAGGTTGTGGAGAGTCATATTGTTTGTTCTTTTTGGTGTCCAAATTTGATTTATTTTGCGTTTTGTTTTTGTTTTGGGTTTGGGTTTACATGTTTTTTTGTTTACATGAAGTTTGGAAGGGTTCTCTTGTTTATACTTTTTCATTTGGCATATTACAGATTATTCGGTTATAGCTCGACCAGACATAGGATGTAATGACTTTCTTTTCTTGCCTTTATTTTGTACGGCACTAACAATATTAAGACAAGAAAAGAATTCTTCCGCTTTTGGACCATTTTTTTCGTTCCTGCAATGTATGCCAACACCATTGATTTGATCATCATCAATAGCGTGCAATGCTGAAGGCTGTGCAGATGGAGATGAATCTATATGTTTAGGTGTATGTTGACTGTTTGTGTTTGTATCTGCAGGAGCAGGGTGGTCCGGATTAGCATCTGCAGGAGCAGGGTGGTCCAGGTTTACATCTGCAGGAGTGTACTGTATATCTTTTCCAAAGGTCCAAAGCATCCAACATCCATAGGTTGGAGGATGCGAGAACAATGGGGCGGGAAGACGAACAAATGTATACCTATTTGTTTAGCCCATTCAATTACAGACAATGTTAGATGACTGGCATGACCATCGAATAACAAAAGCACTGGATTATCTGGAGTAGATCGTACATATTTTTGAAAATGTTTTTTAAGGTAAGTTTCAAAAACTGCAGAAGTGGACCATCCTTTGTCTGTCAAATATAGAAGCAAAACCCCTAGGTTTAACAACGTGCAACTCGGGTCATCGACTTATTTGTTCACCTCAGTTTATTCCACAACTGCCATTTTAAACTATCAACCACGTTCCGTTATATTATAACATAAAATCCTATGACAATTTCAATGTCAGTTTTCAAAAAAAAATCTATAAGAAGGGTGCTTCTCTAGAGCCTCAATATCTTTTGAGATGCGCTCTCACTTCCGGCTGTCACTACTTGACCTTGACCTTGCATATATTTACTATCAGCAGACGACGTTGGAATTACTGTTTCTTAAAGAAAAATAAGTTTTAAACCGTTGTTTTTTTTGACAACCGGAAAATGGGAATAGTGAGAAATACGTTTTTTTCATGCTTGTATTACAAAATGACGATGTTACCTGTATGGGAAGCATTGTTTTTGAGTATTTTTTCACGAACAATAACACCGTGGCTTTCTGCAGGAAGTTCAAATACGCGTGCGCGATATTCGTAATTCTGGGAAGTGATCGATTTCAGGTGACGCTCGAAAACAGGTAACGGAACCATAGTTGAAGTTCAGAAGCAAACGATCGTGAGACAAATGTAAATACACAAAACTTGCACGTAAAAGTCGTTTAAAACATTCCAAATTCGGATTCTCCATCAATGAGCGTGGATTTATATGGCCTTCGTAAATATTGACACATTTTTTTAAAAACAAGCGTGTAGACAAAAACTAAACAATGACGCCAGCGTCTACAATGTGTGGATATTTCCTGGAATTATTGATTTTTATTTGTCTAAATCGACAGATAAAAGGCGGGTGTTTAATTTTTTCACCGCAAAATATTTCGTCATTTTACAATAAACCAACTAATGTTACAGAGTTCATTTGATAATGGAAACACTAGCCGTTACGATATTATTGTACCTATTAGATCTCGAGAATTTGATGTCAACCAGGACAGAGTTGATGTATTCTTACGCGTTTACTTTGCAGCGTATAGGTAGTTATTTTTGTTTTGCTTTTTTTTTCATTCAATTGAGAAGTCTCAAATTAAATATAATCACCAGGATTGGAATTATAACGATTAAATTCATTTTTTTCTGTTTTTAATGCATGTGTAAAGAATGTCTAATCACGCACAAATCTGACATAAAGTCCTTTGGACTTTGTTTGATTTGTGCGTGATTCGACATACTTTACACATGCATAAAAACCAGAAAAGAAATGAATTTAATCCTATAATGAACAGAATAAAACGATGACATTTAACCCTTACAAGCTCTTGACTTTCTAATTCTTCATGTAAACTTACAAATTCTTTCCGTGCATAAAGATTAGTTAGATTTATTTTGTAAACCAATCCGCACTGTCAACCTTGTCAAATGCGGTTTTAACATCAAAGGAACAAATAGATATTTACTGCCAGTCTCTTTAGTGTAATATGCAAATCATCGTTATAAAAAGACGTCATTATGCAACAATGCCTTTTTGAAACCATATCTTTAAGCAATTTAACTGGATATGTGTTTCGATGTTAATAACAGCCGTTCATATAGCTTACGTATTGTCAAGTATAGTGTTATGCCACTATGTCTACATGTTTTAATTTTTCATTTTCCGTCCACATTTGTAATAATTATAATTCGACCAGAGTTCATCTTCTTTAACATATAGGAATATTTGTACATGATGAAGTACATTGTTATTAATAAGTTGGTAGAACCAGTACTAAGCATATGAGGAAAAGGTGTCTTATTCAAGGACACCAAACATAGCCGTGGGGGGATCAAATCCGCGACCTCCACCCCCGATCATGGAGTCGATGCTCTACTACTGGACCACACAACGCAATCAGCTTTAATTCATAGGAAAAGTCTACTTTATAAATGTTTCAGGATAAGCAGTCTGTTGTTTTGAATCCGCCGCCGGACTTCAAAAATATTTTCCCCGGTGTTTACGATAGGTTACATTAAATTTTATCTCAGAATTAGTTCTGGAATTTATCAATCTTCAGAAGTATTCCGCATCTAATTCAGCTGTATTGCCAAAGTCTTCATTTACCGATATAAGATTTTCTATGGTGTTTCTGAAATTGCCGTTTGGATTCCTTGTAATCAACATACAACACATGTGGGGTCACCTCTTTGCTTACCCCTTTTAACCCAACAAATCCGTTTGCTTCTCATACAATAATGCGAGTATTTCAAGTATTTATTCCAATATGGTTTAAAATAATTTTAAAACGTTTTCTTTTAAATGAAACCACAGAGTTTTCAATAATACTACTACATATATCGTTGAATCATCAATTAACAAATAATGCAATACAAGTAATCAATTATACCTTTCGCTTCAATCTCTGAATGCACTTAGTGATATTGTAAACTATATATTCTATTTGTCAATTAATGTTTATACTTCATTTTATGGACATTGTATGACCCTTATCGTAATGACTTTAAATGACGGCCCTTTGTTAAAACAGTTTGCTCAAACTGTGGTGAAGCAATGCATAGTAAGACAGATCAGAAACATTTAAACAGCTATCATCTAAATGTTTTTACCAGATCAATTGTTTCTATGGGACATAATGTATGACCAATCAAAGATTCATTGAGACCTTTATATGACACGAATGATAAAGCAGAACCTTCACAAGGCGGCAGTGTATTAACTACAGTGAAGTAAGTGTCCTTGATATATCCATTTAGATAACGACCTGTCCCGTCATGACATTTAACACTTATCAGTGCATCAAATCTCCTATCAGTATCAGTCTTATCTGGGTACTTATAGAGAACACCACAGTATCATCGTTAATACTCAATATACTGATATGATTATCAAGTTTCTTCTCCATTATAATGCAACAACACTCTTGTCGTAATAACCCCTGGTACTTCCCGGACCCGAATTATCCGATATACACATATTGTAGTGCGACACCACTGTTGCCGTTACTCCTGGTACCGACAGGACCCGAATTATCCGATATACATATAGTGTAGTGCGACACCACTCTTGTCGTAACTCCTGGTACCGCCCGGACCCGAATTATCCGATATACATATATTGTAGTGCGACACCACTGTTGCCGTTACTCCTGGTACCGCCCGGACCCGAATTATCCGATATATATTATATTGTAGTGCGACACCACTCTTGTCGTAACTCCTGGTAACGCCCGGACCCGAATTATCCGATAAACATACACCACTCTTGTCGTAACTCCTGGTACCACCCGGACCCGAATTATCCGATATACATTTATTGTAGTGCGGCACCACTCTTGCCGTTACTCCTGGTACCGCCCGTCCCCGAGTTATCCGATATACATATATTGTAGTGCGACACCACTCTTGCCGTAACTCCTGGTACCGCCCGGACCAGAATTATCCGATCTACATATAATGTAGTGCGACACAAATCTTTTCGTAACCCCTGGTACCACCCGGACCCGAATTATCCGATATACATATATTGTAGTGCGACAACACTCTTGCCGTTACTCCTGGTATCATCCGGACCCGAATTATCCGATATACATATATTGTAGTGCGACACCACTGTTGCCGTTACTCCTGGTACCATCCGGACCCGAATTATCCGATATACATATATTGTAGTGCGGCACCACTCTTGCCGTAACCCCTGGTACCACCCGGACCCGAATTATCTGATATACATATATTGTAGTGCGACACCACTGTTGTCGTTACTCCTGGTACAACCCGGACCCGAATTATCCGATATACATATATTGTAGTGCGGCACCACTCTTGCCGTAACCCCTGGTACCACCCGGACCCGAATTATCCGATATACATATATTGTAGTGCGACACCACTCTTGCCGTTAATTCTGGTATCACCCGGACCCGAATTATCCGATATACATATATTGTAGTGCGACAACACTGTTGCCGTTACTCCTGGTACCGCCCGTCCCCGAGTTATCCGATATACATATATTGTAGTGCAACACCACTCTTGCCGTTACTCCTGGTACCACCCGGACCAGAATTATCCGATATACATATATTGTAGTGCGACACGTGTCCACTCTTGTCGTTACTCCCGGTACCACCTGGACCAGAATTATCCGATATACATATATTGTAGTGCGACACCACTCTTGCCGTTACTCCTGGTACCACCCGGACCAGAATTATCCGATATACATATAGTGTAGTGCGACACCACTCTTGTCGTTACTCCTGGTACAACCCGGACCCGAATTATCCGATATACATATATTGTAGTGCGACACCACTGTTGCCATATCCTTAGGTACCACCCGGACCCGAATTATCCGATATACATATATTGTAGTGCGACACCACTGTTGCCGTATCCCTAGGTACCACCCAGACCCAAATTATCCGATAAACATATATTGTAGTGCGACACCACTGTTGCCGTTACTCCTGGTACCACCCGGACCCGAATTATCCAATAAACATATATTGTAGTGCGACACCACTGTTGCCGTATCCCTAGGTACAACCCGGACCCAAATTATCCGATATACATATATTGTAATGCGACACCACTGTTGCCGTATCCCTAGGTACCACCCGGACCCAAATTATCCGATATACATATATTGTAGTGCGACACCACAGTTGCCTTAACTCCTGGTACCACCCGGACCCGAATTATCCGATAGAAATATATTGTAGTGCGACACCACTGTTGTAGTGCGACACCACTGTTGTCGTATCCCTAGGTACCACCCGGACCCAAATTATCCGATATACATATATTGTAGTGCGACACCACTGTTGCCGTATCCCTAGGTACCACCCGGACCCAAATTATCCGATATACATATATTGTAGTGCGGCACCACTGTTGCCGTAACTCCTGGTACCACCCGGACCCGAATTATCCGATAAACATATATTGTAGTGCGACACCACTGTTGTAGTGCGACACCACTGTTGTCGTAACCCCTGGTATCACCCGTACCCGAATTATCCGATATACATATATTGTAGTGCAACACCACTCTTGCCGTAACCCCTGGTACCGCCGGGACCAGAATTATCCGATATTCATTTATTGTAGTGCGACACAACTCTCGCCGTAACCCCTGGTACCACCCGGACCCGAATTTTCCGATATACATATATTGTAGTGCGACACTACTCTCGCCGTAACCCCTGGTACCGCCGGGACCAGAATTATCCGATATACATTTATTGTAGTGCGACACAACTCTCGCCGTAACCCCTGGTACCACCCGGACCCGAATTATCCGATATACATATATTGTAGTGCGACACTACTCTCGCCGCAGCTCCTGGTACCACCCTGACCCAAATTATCCGATTATATTGATCAAACAATTAGCGTCATTTTATGCCGTCGAGGGCTTACAGACGATCATTTAACCTTCCTACTGTTTCCTGGGATCTTGAAAGGTTAACCAGTACTCAAGCACATACCTTTTCCGCATGTAACTGGTAAATTTCCCACTTGAATAAGTGGTGAGAAACGAATGATAATGAGACGCTATCGTATCTCAATCATCATGGAGATTGTGGCCGGGCGGGGATTCGATCTCACGACCCCTGGATTGATAGTCAGACGCACTAACGACTGAGCTAATTGGGCCCGGCGAATTATCTGATATACACATATTGCTATATTGATATTGGTTGAGTTAATAAAATGGTTATCCATTGCTCCTATAAACCGCAACTATATCAACAGATGTGTTGTTTATGATTTACACCAGTACGTACTATGTGATATCGACGTGCTTTGCGTGGCACATACGTTGTACTATCCTTATCCTGGACCTCCGTCTTTATCACGTTAGAGACTCGATTACGCGGTTGAGTGGTACCATACTGGCTATCAGTACTTGGAGATCTGTCAGCATCCATCGTTTGGTTCTACTGTCTCTAATACTAATAATCTAATACTGTTAGTATTACACAACACTAGTATACTATGGCCACCCTTCCTTACAACTGGATCATTTGTCTGTTGTTAATAAACGTTATCAATTGTAGATTTTTATATAACTTGCAACAGCGTATCTCTAAACGAGTCTTCCTCTCAATGACAACGTGGTTCACGTGCACCATTAGCAACGGCGTTAGCTTCCTTGGTTTTGTCTCCTGGAATGAGTTTTATCACCATTTACTGGGTTGCAGGTCGTCATACATTGAGTTGTAGGTGGGAAATTGAATATCTATTGCTATCGACATCATTTACGGCACTGTAACAAACCGACAAAGTACAATCTTCAGAAATCATATGACCCTTTACAAGTTTTGAAACACGACGCGTGTTTGACACCGTTTTAATCTAACGATCAAACCTTGTTGTTTCTAGTTTAGAGTAAATTCCATCGGACATATCTTTAATTTCAGATCTTAAGATTTTAATGTGAGATTTCAGAAAAGCATTGCCACTACTTTTATCTGAGCACAACCTGTCATTTGATAGGGCGTTAGCATGAATTTGATCTCTCAATTCAGGTAATTCAGCATCAACATCAGATTTGATACTTTTAACATTGCCTTTTAGTTGACATAATACCAGGATTGTAATTAACTCAACTGTTCTATGAATATGAGTTTTTTGTACTTTTTCTAGTGTCGGTTGCTATGTCTCACCTACGTCAATGTTTTGAAATAGTTCATACATGTGCATGTCTGAAAAGTATGTGGATGAAACTAGGCACAAGTGTGCATGATTATACTTTGAGATCGTATTTTACAGTATTGGTTTTTGCGGAGCGCGTGGTCCAGTGGTAGAGTATCGGATCGTGAGATCGATTCTCCACCTCTGCTATGTGTAGTGTCCTTGAGAAAGATATGCTTAGTACTGAAACACCGATGTTTAATGTGTGTTATCAAGGGAAGAAACTCGTGTGCAAAATTACCAAAGTTTACCAGAACAGTTAAATAACTTGTCCAAGTTCTCTTTTATTCAATAACTTGTCCAAGATTAGTATAAGCAGATTTCCTTATTGACTCATCTCTGCGAGTCGGTTTTATTGATTCTGTTCACGAGGGGTAATAAAATATGTTATGTAATAATGTAACACCGCTTAAACCCCACTAACAACTAATATCGAAACTTTCAAAGAAATAGTAATTTCCGATATATGTAGTAGACTTGGATGAGGCTGGTTTCTCTTGTTGAAGACGACTTACGTATTTTTATAGAAATATTTCAGCTTGGCTGTGGTTGTTTTTCCATATAAAAATCCGATAGTATTTGTTAAAGATCGGTGAGATTATTAAAAACAAGAGGTCCAGGCGGGCCTGTATCGCTCTATTGTTCATTCTAGTTCCATTTCACCAGTTCAGGAAATAGCTCGTGATTTCATGATTATAATGGTGTATGATGTTTAACGTCGCTTTCAACAATTTTTCAGTCATATCGCGACGGTGTCTACTTGAGACAGTATTCTGAGCGCTGTCACACTGCATTATCATGCCGCAAACACATGGCATGATACCCCACCCAGTCACATTATAATGACACCGGGCCAACCAGACCTAGAACTCTCCTCTTAATGCAGAGCGCCAAGCGAGGAAGCTTCTAGTACCATTTTAAAGTCTTTGGTATGACCCGGACGGGGATCGAACCCACAACCTTCCGCATGCGAGGCGGACGTTCTACCACTAGACCACGCTGCGGTATATCATGATTTTAAACAATCCTGAAAGTGTCGTTAGTGGGGATAACATCTGAAGGTTCTACGGTGTAAAGAAGGCAGATGGAAGCTTTTTCTAAACTTTAAATGTTTTACCTCAACACCAATCCCAACAAACACACAAAATGTCATCAAAATAGCATAGAGAAAACTAAATTTATTCAGCGGAAATCGTATGTTACTAGCTTTAACAACAGAGGAAGTGACATTTTCCTAATATGCCTCAAATTAATCCTAATATCCACTTCCATGTTAGAAACCATACGCCAAACTTAATCGAAGTGTCTCAAATGAATCTAAAGCTATTGATAGGAAACACTATTTTCTAAGTAGCAGTGACATTAACCTCCATTTACCTCAAGTCAACCCCATGTTTCATTGTCATGTTAGAAACCTATTCACCAAATTCCATCAAAATATATCAAAGGAAACAAAAGTTATTGAGCAAAAAACATTCTATTTTTGTAACAGTGACCCTGAGGGAATTTGCCTTAAAACAATAACAAGCATCCTTTTAATGTTAGGCAGCTTTACATCAAATTACATCTAAATATATGAAAGCAAACTAAAGTCATGAGCGGAAACCTTTTTTTTTTTCTATTTTAGGTAACAGAGACATTGACCCCATTTTACTCAAAACTACGTCATTATTTTCATGTGAGAAACATATATATGCAAATTATTCGCAAGGATTTTTTTCTATTTTAGTAACATTTACATTGACCGTGACCCAAGTAACGCCAAACATTCCTATGCTTTCTTTTCAGTATTATTTACCAAAATACCTAACTAAAATTATTGAGTGGACTTAAAGTTGCTACAATGTAAATAAGGCAAAATCCAACTTTATTCAATTAATCAAGGATCATATCTCTGTTTATTCTGCCCCAATATGGCCGGTTGAAGAACTTTCCGTGCTCTCATGGTCAATAACGTTCTGAACAAGCCAGGATGCAGTAAAAACTGAAAGTGCTACAGTATTTAGAATGTAAACTTTTTTTTTACATATTTATTCAATCCACCATGGGCCACAACTGTGTATATTATCGTCAGATAAGGCTGAATCATAAACATGTCTAAATGTTCATGGTCACTTACATCCTGACAAATTCTTGTCACAAACAAAAGGTGATAACAAGACAAAACCGTCATTATTTTTCACCAATAAAGGGACATAACTGTGCCCAATTTAGCCTGATATAGGCGGCACACAAACACATCACAGCATTTACGGTCAATAACGCTTTGACAAAGTATGATCATGATCCGATACAATCTGAAGGTGCTATTGTTTTGAAGAGATAAAATTCAGCATTGTTCTGTCAATCAAGGACATGACATGTTTATTGTGGTCCAATATAGCCGTTCAAAGAACTCGTCCAAGCTACCAACATCCTGAGTGGATGAAAACTGAAGATGAGACGGTGTTGTGTTTACAAGATAGGTTAACGGATGGGTGGGAGGGTGGACGACGGATAAATTCCCATGGCATAAGCCGTCCTAACCAGTAGAACCGACAAGAGGGTCACGGCTACCCTAAATCGATCACCTGTGGCATAAGAGACCGTACCAAATAACTCGAACATTTGCTACCAAATTAAGAGTACCAGAGGAAACACAATGTCAAACAGGTCATGTTTAAACTCTGACATAAATGACTCGCTCGAATTTGCTACTTCAAGAATTTGTTTGAGATTTTATAGTATCAAAACTGTGCAAGTTTAATAATTTGTCCACACAACCTCAAATACTGAATGTTTTTTTATGATTCACGGGCCATTACTCCGCCATTAATGATCTATTTTTGGCTACTGCCACTTCTCAGAGATTTTATGGTATTAAAATAACTGAAAGTTAGATTGGGATAAAATTAAGGATGGGTAACAGTCCACACACAGGTCAATTAGCGCAATGTTTGACAGTTCATGGGCCATAATTCTCACATTAATTATATCAATTTCAGCCAGTTCAAGAACTTGCCTGCGATATTATCGTTATATAACTACTGTCAGTTTGGTGAAGATCCGGTGCTGGGGTGCACAGAATGCTAAATTGTGCTTTTTGTTGTTTCAATGGTCATAGAACTTGCATAATAAGTAGACTGAATGTGATTAATATCCCCGCAAATTCGCCTGAAAACTGTGGACGAGGTTCGCTCCACAAGAATTGCAATAAGGTAAATACAGAAATTCTAAGTACAGGGGCAATAACTCTGCAAGGAATTAAGTCAGCGTCACACAATTTACGTCACTCACATCTACACTTGATGTAGATCATGTGCAAAAAGTTTCAAATCACATAACAACAGAAAGTAGTTAGTTCGGCAAGCTGCTAACCGGCAGACCGACAAGCGACCAACCGACACAGCGACTCCTATATACCGAGTCTCAAACTTTACGTGCGGGGTTACAATTATCCGATTTGGCCTGTTTAATTCAGTATGTTAGGAAAAATTCACTCGCTCAAAAGGGTCATGAACTGATAAAATAGCCATTGCCTGCTGGTGGAGGGTACTAGAACAGTCAATCGTAATGCCCGAGAGATAAAAAAAAAATGTTATATTAAAAATAATTTGTGGGTGGGGACATGCGGGGGTTGAAATAAAATCAAGGTGAAGGGTAAATAATAAGTGAAGAAACAGATTCATAAGCGGGGTTAGGGTTATCTGAATAGACAGGGCGCGGGGTGAGTTGGGAATGATATGGTGGAACGTAAAAACTGCAATAGGAAAAGAATTAAGAAAGAAATAAAGTACAAAGTACAAGAAAAATTGAGGGGCGAGATAACTGGGGTCCCTTTCACTAACGTTCGTAAGTCTAAGATTTTTGTACGAAGTTTGGAGGCGTCAAAAGGTGTTTCACTAACACCATCTTCGTACGAATTTTCTTAAGAATTTCGCAGATTCTTTCGTAACTTTACGATAACAATGTACCTTTCGTAACTAGGAAAAAATTCGTAAGTGTCATGGCGGAAGTTTATATTTTCAATCGGCATCAAGCCATTTTACGACGAGAGAGGACGTTCAGAGAACGTAGAAACTCATTACAGTTTTTAAATAACACAGAGATCATCGAACGATATCGCCTACCGCGACAAGGTATAGAAGATCTTGTGGATTTGATAAGAGGGGATATTTCTCCAAGAACTGACAGAAGTCACCCAATGGACGCTATGACAATGGTAGATCTATATTGAACTTACTTTATCTGTAGGTTTCTCCCCATCTGTGTCTACACAGCAGGTATTTCTCATGACTATGTTATTATAATGACACACAGGCCTTGACCTTTATCTCTGGGGAAGAAACGTTTGCAATATATTTGTGTTTTACCTTTTGTCAATATAATCGTTGACATTTAGGTACCCGTGTGGTTTCCGGGTAAGAATAGGGCCACTGTCGATCTCTACAGAGGGGTAGGATTCCTCCACAAGGGTGTTAGATACAGAATACTGTATATTTTATCGTTTTTTCAATCCTGTCGGATGGTTATATAGTAAAGTATATATAGTTTACCCTCGCACTTTTAACACTGCATATTCAGGTAAGTTTTTAATTTTATTTGCGTTGGTATTACGATACAAGATATAACATTCTACAGCAGGCCAGAAAATAATATTGCAATAATATTATCGTTGCTTAACTTCCAATGCTATATAGATGCACTTCAACCATGTTGGTATAAAAGCTAAGAGTTTAGCCCTAACTGCATAGCATATGGCTTCCTGCAGGTCCTGGCCATATCCCATAGAAATGGTTTTGTGCAGATGCATGTACAAAAGTTAATCCTTGTCGGCATTAAAATGATAGTGGTCACGATCCAAGTAAAATAATCTGTACTTTGTTGTTACGAAGCCACCTGGTTCGAAATAACCAAAAACCGTTGAACAACAAGGCTGTTGTAAGTGACCTATTTACATTTATTACAATATATATTACAATGTATATCAATTAAGTAGATTGATGATTGTGTAATAAGACCAGAAATAATCAAAAGAAATTCAGTGCCCTCAGCATGCATTCAAAACCAGGCCATTGTTTAGCAAACTGTTTTACCTAGTTTCTATAAAAGCTAGCTATATGGCAATATAGTATACATGCATATATATATACACACACACCAATATGTTATCATCAGTCCCTATCATATAGCTTCTACAACTGAATAATGTGTTTATTTGTTTCTTGAGAGATCAGTTGGTCAAGAGTTAGATCGAACATGACTCCCGCATATACTCTCTATCCAATGCACTTCCTAGGTAGGAGTAATGCCGACATACTTCATTTTTCTTCTATCAAAACTGTAAGATTACAACAAATGAAGTAGTAATGGATGGATGGGTGGGTACTATTATAACGGTCATTAGTAAAATCAACTTTGGCAAGTTTTAGTCTGATCCATATGCTCCCCTGTCTTACAGCACACAATAAAATGCGATGGTGTAAATAAAAAAAATCTGTTTGATTGTATGCAGTATTTTTATGTATATTTAGATAAAAAAATACTATAATTTTAAGGTATCAATTAAATTTTATTATTTCACCTTTCAGACGTTGGTGACTCAGATACTTGTGTAAAGGTGATTTTTTTTCTGGGGCTGGGGATATCCATGGCATATCAAAAACCTCTGTGAGTAGGAGTGTTTCGAGAGTGGTGGCCTCTGTTAACCGACGATAAGATAATATTAAATTTCCACAAGAATTAGAAGTATTGTCTGATATCAAGAGGCAATTCTACGAAATGGCAAGGGTTCCAAATGTCATTGGAGCTATTGACGGAACCCTTATTCCCATCAAAGCTCCAAGTACTTTAGATGAGCCAGTTTATGTATGCAGAAAGGGATATCATGCCTTAAATGTACAAGCTGTCATCAGCCAAGACTTAAGGTAAACTTAGCATTAAGTTGGTAGTTTGCATTGTTACAAGTTGGTGTACACTGCCTAAATTTTTATATAACTAACATGTTGTATGGTGTTTAGTGTTGCTTTATCCATTTTTCTGTCGTACTGCGACAATGTCTACTTGAGACAGTATTCTAAGTGCTGCTACACTGGAGTATCGTATCATAGACATATGGTTTGATACCCTGGCACCCAGTCACATATTTATGACATCTGGACCTTAAAGTAACCTTAAAGTTTCTAGTACTATTTTCTTAGTCTTTGGTATAACCTGAATGGGGATCAGTCCCACAAACTCTGCGTACGAGGCGGACCCTCTACAATTAGATCATTGCGGTTGTTATATAATATAATAACCACGTTTTTACAAGTGTTCCTGTGTGATGCAACGTTCAGTATCAATCAATGACGCTTTCTGTTTCTAGATCAAATGACATAATAAATACTGAAACACTAAATGTATACATGTATATACATATTCTTTATTTCCTCCATATAGGAGAGAATCATCAATACAACAAAACATCAATACAAATTTACAATATATACAAGGACAATGATAAATAGTTATTCACAAAGTTACAGCAAAAAAGATATATATATATATACAGTAAAACATGTGTAAGCGGTCACCTCTATTAAGCAGCCACCTGTCTTAGGCAACCATATTTTCTATTCCACATTTCTATACTTTCAGAGTAAATCAACCTGTATTCTGCAACAACCTGTCTTAAAAGGTCACATTTGCTCTTTTCGTTGACTGGCTGCTTCAGACAGGTTTGACTGTGTACAGTTATAGGTGTATATACCGCAAATACATCATACATTTATAAACTAATACAACATACTAATATAACTAACATAGGAACATAATTCACATCTAAAATATTAACGCTTGAATATGCAAATTGTTTTTATCTAATTATCAGATTCACTGATGTAGTCATCAAATGGCCAGGCTCACAACATGATGCTAGTGTCTTTGATAACTGTGCATTAAAGAATCACCACCTTGAGATAGTGAACAATGGATGGCTCTTGGAGATTCTGGTTATTCGCTCAAATATACCTAATGACACCAAAACTGCATCCCAGTACTGAGGCTGAGTTGAATTATAATCAAGCCCATTCAAGGACAAGGATGGTCGTGGAACGTGCCTTTGGTGTACTAAAGTCTAGATTTAGGTAATAAACATGGTCATCTGAGGTCAAACATTTCTTTAACTTCCTGTTTGGTTTATGTGACGATATCATAAGAGTTATATTAATAGTTACATTTCCTTACAAAGCAATTATAATTATAGAGTTGGCAAATATTTTTTTTCTGTGTGATGTGCACTTGAATTAAACATTTTTTTCACTGAAACCAACAATTATTGTTTATATTTGTCATATAAACAAATATAATTTAGTTTAGTTTACTAGGATATTTAAGGTCAAAATCAAACAAAGCTCAGATGTGTGAATCTCTTTTAATAAACTTCGCGGGAAATAGTATAATGTCATTTTGCAATTTAACGTTGCGTTGATGTCACGTCTGACATAGAGAAACCTTTCATAACTGTCATTTGTGTCAGAATTATTCCAATCAATGAAATGAAGTGTCTAGTTGTATTTTATTCTTAATGAAGACCAATTTGGTAGATATATAATATGTAATCAAATTGATATATTTGTTTATATATTGCATGTTCTTGATAAGATGGCGAAAGTAGTTCCTACTTCTGTAGCACATGCTAAAGTTCCCGTGCAATATCAATGCATGCAATACTATAAAATACTGCATGGTCGTCCTCTATAGAAAACTATAGGGACAATATGAAAGTATACAATATTAAAGTATACAATAGTAGGTCGTATATGAGTAGAACCACAGTTGTTCCACAAGAACATGTATTAAACAAGCGTTTTCACATTATGTGTTTGAGCTGAGCTGGAGTCGAACCCAAGATCTCAATGGTGGGAGGTAACTACTTCTGAAATATGGCCTTTGACCACTCTGCCACAGAGGACACCTTATGTGTTCTATGTATTGAGCCAATACATGTCTATTTCACCTACTTAGCAATACAAAACTGTGCTGCTGAGTTGGTAATACATATCTATGCTACTTTTGTGTACTTAGCAATACATATGTAAGCTACCTAGTTAGCAATACATACCTTAGCTATTTTATAGTAAGGCATTTTTACCTATGCTGCAAAACAAATTGTTGTTCAACTAAAATTCAATTTAATTTTTAGGTGTTTACACAAATCTGGTGGATGCTTGCCTTTCACCCCAGGAAAAAGTGGCCAGATAGTAACAGCATGCATGCGTCTGCACAATAAGTGTATAGACAAGAAAGTTCCCATACCAGATGTCCAGTATGATATTGGAGATGCTGATGACCATGTGTTTGATGGACCAAATAATGGAACTGGCGGTCAGATCAGACAATTATTGATTAATAATTTTCTTTAAACCAAAAATGTTATTGTTTATCTATGGCACCAATAATATTTATGCAGCCTCAGAGTTAATGATGTTTTTTTTAAACAGTGTCCTATATATCCGTAGTAACTTTATTTACAGAGACCTACATACTAATTTCAGTTCTGCATACAGCACTAATATATTGTGTGAAACATTTAACATTTGTTTAATAACTTTTAAAATCATTGTTTGAATTTATTAAAGTTTTGTCAGAAAGTAAATCGGATAAAAATGAAGGATTTGCTTCTGAACTTCTAGTTTTTCTTTCTCTATGTTCAAAAGCATTGCTTATACTACTGTGTTAAAATAATTTTTCCATCAGTTTCATTAACTCCTTAGATAATTTCAAACTGACAGAATTATGGCCTTTTCATACAAGTTACATAATTCAGTCTTATAGCAAGCTCACATTTCAGTCATTACAAGCCACACGTTAATGAAACTTCACAAGTTAATTCCCTACCAAAAAATTGGGGTTACCCAAGAAAGTATAGTTGACAGTGTATTGGCAAAAAGAGTAAAATCTTTCGCAAATTAAAAATTTCCTTCGCATTTGGCGACATTGGCGAATCCCAGCGGAGGCCCTGGACCACTTAAGTACCCCTGTTTTTTATCGAATCTTAACCAAATTTTATCAATTTATAATTATATACATGACTTACAGTGTAAGTTCAAGAACTAACCAAACTTGGTCAGAATGTTTATATTCTTTAAGTTCTGGAACCAGCCAAAATGGTCAATTACAACCTGAGTTATGGCCCCTGAATTAGGAATCTAGGGTTTTAATTTATTAGGAAAGAAGCAAATAAATTAATCTGTAGGCTGAAGACAATCTGTAATCACATTTCTTTCATATTAATTATGGGAGAAACTTCATATATGTTTGAGTCATTGTGAGCCATTAACATCAAAGACTGTAGAAAGTTGTTTGTTTTTTCAGCTTGTAGAAATCTTTTTGCTTCTGTTTATTTCAAAAAATTAAGTTTTTCTTTTTTTACAGCCAGCATTTCTTTTTCAACCTCCAGTCTTTCCTTCTCCAGATTCAGTAAAGTGATGGAGCAATCACATGCATCTAGAAAAAAGAAAAGAAAATGTGTAATTTCATTTTAGTTTGTACTTAAATTCACCCTTCCGAAAGAATTGTACATTAAAATTGATATTACATTCCTGTTATCATGTAATTATGTGAACATGTCTTAAATCTCACACATACAAAAAATTGTTGATGTAATAAATCAGTTATTTAATTTATTTAATTCAAACTTGTTTACTGATGTTTTGTCATTTCTTATGCCTTGACTGGGCATCTGTCAAAAAGTTTGTTGCGACCACTCACATACCATCATTATTTGCCCAGTCTTAATTAAACTTAGTTAGTTTGTGTATAAATATTCAGTATTCAAAAGCAGTGATATTTAGTATTCAAAAGCAGTGACATTGATTTTACATTGTAATCATTTTCATCTATTTATGATAATTATTTTCCAATTTTCCTGTACACATTTGCATAGGTTTCCTAAATGAATATACAGTGCCTAAGATACTATTTATATTTAGAGGGTAATTTACCCCCAAAATTTGAACAGGTGGGGTATTTTTATATCAAGATCTATTGAAGCTGTGGCGTTAAGATCTAAGATTCACTGCAGTCAGTTCAGTCAGTTTCAATTTATTCAGTTAAACTTACATAATATAACGTAAATTATGTTTATATTTACTTTTACTTAATTTTGCTTCTATTATAAAATCCTATTTTTTACACAGATCTTTGTTGAAAATATTTGGAAGGAGTTGGAACTAAATACCTCTTTTTTTCAAAGACAATGGGTAAATGTACCCCTTAGTATTACCTCTTTGACGTCTTCTCTTTCTGGAAACTGGTACTGGTGTAATATCTGTTATTATGAAGTAGACAATTTAAGATTGTTAAATCAAGTATTTAATAATCTAAATATGTATATACATACAACTTCTTTTATTGTTATAACTAGGCTGGAAACAAGATTAATTACTTATGCAGTGTTCATCCAGATAGCAACAATTCTTGAGAATATTTTTAGACTTGAACTCAAGAACAAATTTTGAGAAACCAAACCTACATAGAGATTATATTTTTAAACCAAAATGTGCATTCACGGTACATAAAAATTTAGTCAAATAAACTTTCGCAATTATTCTATCTGTCATGGTAATACAGATAACATAACAATCTCAAACAAACTGAAAGATGGATGGGTCCTTTATATTAATTAAGCAATGTAAGGGTTAAGATTTCAGTACAAGAATTTAAAATTCTTTCAGAATATGTTGAATCATGACAATGCTGATATTTTTTATTCGTTTCTCTAATGCTGTATAGCCTGTGTGGTTCCGGCTAAGAATAGAATCACTGCCGATCTCTGCAAAGGTGTAGGAATCCTCCGAATGAGTGTCATGTTCATTTTATCATTTTTTGTCATGTTCACTATGGTGGTTAAATTATCAACCCCTGTGTGGTTTCAGGGAGCCATATGGATGATGGCAAGAATAGGATCACTGTGGCTCCTGCATGTAGTAGGAAGTGACAATTTGAGTAATATGATTAAATAATTCATTCATTCATTCATTCTAATGCTATATATATTATTTAAATGCATAATGTGTTTCTGTTACCTTCTACGCTACATGAAGTTGTAGCTGGCAAAGCCTGTATGGAACCATTTGATTTTACCATACTGGAACTACCTGAATATAAAATTAACTCATAATTTTACATATATTTAAATTTTAACAAGGGTAGGATGAACTTGAACTGCCTCAATTCGATGGAACTGTCTCGGTTAGTGCAAGCCTCAATGCCCTTGGGCGTGGTCGCCTTAGCCTTTGTCCCCAGCTTGCTGCGATGGACAGTGGTAGTTGAGCCCCCTTTCGCCAAATATATTTTTAATACCGGTAACATATATTTTAATTGTTTTAAAGTACAGAGGATTGTTTATAATAAACCATTAAGGTTACTCATTCTTGTTGCATTATTTTCTTCATTTGTGCTCTTTAAAATGTAAGGTTATTGTAGTTAGTCTCTGTAAACGATTAGGTTATAATATGATTTGAATAAAAATATATAGTTTAACCTTTTGACGTATTTGTGGTATTGTTGTTTTTACATTTCATTCATGATTTTTTGTTGAATTCCAAAGAAATATTTTTATTTCCTGTAGGAAATAATAGTTTCCTAGTATAATAATTTCCTAGTAGGACCAAATTCATGGCTGTTGAAGAACTGCCAAACACCAGTTGATAATAATCAATCAATCAATTGTATTTTGCTATTACCTACTTCAGCTTGTCAACTGTTGTTAAATTGTCTACGGTATTCACCTACAAGCAGAGGTTTTTTCACAACTGATTACCTTTCCAAAAATTTTTTTACATTTGAAATGAATGAGAGTTTCCTATTCAAATTGAATTTGGCTATCAATAACTTATCATTGTATAAGATATTTAAATGTAATACACAACAAAAATAGAACCCAACTCTTCAAGTACTGCAAATATGCTGGTGTCCACTTGTCGTTTGTTTGTCTAAAATGAGTACAAGCATATATACAGGTCTTGGAAATAAAAAAGAAATATAATATTAATGTATATAAATTGATAAAAGATACAGTTTAACTTTAAATAGATTTGTAAAATTTATAATGTTTTACATAATTATTTAGGATGTCGCTTTCAATTGGGACCATATAGTCATTGTTATAAACAGACAGTTGTCATTGAAAAATAATATTAAATATATTACATACCAACAACATCAGAGTTGTTGATAACAGGTGTTGTGCTCATGACTTGTGTATCTGCAATAAGCATAAACGAAAAGATTTCGAATAAATATACTGGTAATCAGATTAAAAATAAAAGTCCAATTTCTAAAAATCTTAATGAAAAGTTAAGCTGCCTTTGATAAGCATATATATATATAACCTTGCTGGTTGCTACTGGCACATCTTTTCCCATGTGTTTATTTCAAAACACTTGCATTTTCTCATATCAGTATATTTATTAGGGATGTTACAAATATATTTATGAAAACCAATTGTAGATGAACAATTTCAATAACACATAAATAGTATTATCATTTTTTTTTTTGCTGCTACTTATGCTGGTTATTTTTATTAAAAGAAGATAAAATAAAGAACTTACCTGCCAGAAACATCTCAATTATATCGGTTCCTCCGCTAAAACCCTCCAAAACAGCATCGGGCAGGCAGGTGATAATCTTTAATACAAAAGATAAAGAGAAGAGTTTTAAATACATGTACATTTTTTAACAAATAATTTTTTTATCATTTCACTCTCATTTAATGTAGGTATAAGTTTAAATGCTGAAATGAATAAAATAGACAGTGGAATGAAAATGTTTTTATTTTATTATGCCTTTTCCTCCCAGTCTTTCATGTTACATTCGGGAGGAGGTCCACCACCAGTTTGTTTTGCTAGACGCCTCCTCTCCCGTTCCTTTTTCTTTGCAACGCTCTTAACGTTGGCCCATTTCTTTTTTATCTCTTCTGTCGTCCTCTCTGCGGCACCCTCACAGTTGATTCTAAATAATTTAAATTATTGAAATTAGTAGACTGTTAAAAAATGCGTGTATGAACAGCTTATTTTCATATAAAATTTAGATATCCAATCTGCTGTCTCGGGAGACACAAAATAAGAATCTTTACAAATGGCTCCTTAGTGAAAAGTCGCACAAAGTGAAAACATAATTTGGTATGTAAGATAATGGATGATTCATACCTTGAACCGTATAAAGAATATAAATATCGTGACCAGATCAATGTGCATCTGTGTGGAATGAGAACCCAATATTCATGGAGATTCAAAACTAAAAGTTGCACTCGCAACTAAATACAAGCGACTGTTTACCTTTCTGAAATTTCTTTCCAAGCAAGAGTCTTGTCATCCCCCGTGACTTTCGATGAAAACTTTGCTTTGATGACAGCTTGTTTAGTGAGGTAGCTGTCAACTAGCACGCAAACTTCTTTCTCATACCAGTTTACTTTCCTTTTTAATGGCATTTTTGGTTTTGCTGTTGTTGAAATCGCTGTTGACATACGAATTCGCAGCCGGTTATCATACGAACGTCTTAGTGAAACAGTCGCATGTTTTTCGTACGAATTTCGTTACTTCAATTCTTAAGCTTAAGAATTTCGTAGACTTACGAACGTTAGTGAAACGGGACCCTGGTCCTTAACAAACAAAGGCCATCACTTCCTGAAGGACTGTCCTCATAAAAAAATTCAAGATGGTAGTTGCTGTAACTCAACAATTGTAGGCTGAAATATATGTGACTTCATTAAAAAGATTCATTTGAATCGGCTTAAGACTGTGGAAGAAATTGCTTCCACAAGGTAGTGTGGGGTAAAATTTAAGTTAAAAGAACAAAGGGACATAGCTCAAGGATGATCGAATCAGAATGCCAGTACCATATTTAGACCATCTGCCTAGTGTTTAGCAGTTTTCAACTGAATCGGCTTAGGTTGTTGGTCTAAAGTAGGACGTAAATTTAAGTTATAAGAAGCAAAGGCAAATTAAAAAATAATTTATTTGTAATGCCAATACCACAGGCACATGTTCAGACCAAGTACTTGCTGTATAGCAAGTTTCCTTTGAATCAGAAAACATGATGGACAGACAGACAGGCAGACAGACGGATGGAGCCCAATGTGTTACATACTGCCTCATAGTAGAAGCATACACACTTAATGCACAGGACTCATTTGTATGTTACAACACAGGTTGCAATTTTAGGCGAGAAATATATTTTAATCATGCCAAGTAAGGAATCCATTTTCAACATATTCTTTTTGTCCTGTACAAATAAATATTCTTATGGCAATAAGTGTTTGACAGTGAGTACAATTTATAAAAAAGTTTTGAAAAAATCCTGAAAAAAAACAAGCACAAGAATGAATAAATGGGTATGAACTGCACGGTCTCAAACTACCTATGTATGGCACAATTTTAAATTAATTGGTATGAACTGCACTGTCTCAAACAACCTATGTATGGCACAAGTTTAAATTAATTGGTATGAACTGCACTGTCTCAAACAACCTATGTACAGCACAAGTTTAAATTAACTGGTATGAACTGCACTGTCTCAAACAACCTATGTACGGCATACATTTAAATTAACTGGTATGAACTGCACTGTCTCAAACAAGATATGTACGGCACAAGTTTAAATTAACTGGTATAACTTCATGTACTCAAACAACCTGTGTATGGCACAAGTTTAAATTAATTGGTATGAACTGTACTGTCTCAAACAACCTATGTACAGCACAAGTTTAAATTAACTGGTATGAACTGTGAGGTCTCAAATTTATGTACAGAGCAAGTTTAAATTAATTGATATGAACTGTACTGTCTCAAATGACCTATTTACAGAGCAAGTTTAAATTAACTGGTATGAACTGTACTGTCTCAAACAACCTATGTACAGCACAAGTTTAAATTAACTGGTATGAACTGTGAGGTCTCAAATTTATGTACAGAGCAAGTTTAAATTAATTGATATGAACTGTACTGTCTCAAATGACCTATTTACAGAGCAAGTTTAAATTAACTGGTATGAACTGTACTGTCTCAAACAACCTATGTACAGAGCAAGCTTAAATTAACTGGTAAGAACTGCACTGTCCCAAACAACCTATGTACAGTGCAAGTTTGAAAATACCTATTTATCAGAGTTGGTTTTCACTAAACAGAGATTTTGCTCAACTAAAACAACTCATTTGCTCTTAATTTTTCCTTAAAGCAATCCACATTAACTAATTAGTCAAAACAAATCTCAAGTTGAGATGTTTATAGAGGGCCCAAGTGATAAACTCAAAAGGAAGAATATAAACAAAATACCCAATTATTGTTTCATTAATATATTCAATTTTTTTAATGTATTGGTACAAAATGATGATGACAATATATATGGGTTATAACAATATCAACATGATATGGTTATCGGTATCATCTTGAGTGAATATGTCATAACGCGAGACTAGCTAAGACTTGAGTGTGACTGGTTGATCTGATATATTCTAAAAATAGATGATACAAGTAACTGTATCAAGTGAGACCTTGTATTATTTATCTTTGTTTTAATTTTATGTGCCTATTCTAATTTGATTTTTAACTTTCAGCAGAAAGTATTTTACAGAATTAAAATTAATCAACATATTGTTTTTATGTGTAATAATCACTAAAACATGTTTCCATAAACGCTTTGTCAACCAAGGAAATACTTAGTTTGCTGTTTAAAAGCACAGCGTCAGTAGGTCATATGGAACATCATATCACACTGTGGAAATCCTGTAGAAATGGCATTGGATTTATGTTGAGTATATAACAAGTAAGTTATACATGACGTGTAGTAGTTGTTACAAGACACTTTAACACAGAACAATCAATGCTTTCAGATGTAGCTGCTCGCACCAGCAAATATCACTTATGAATCAAATGTTCTGGCATATACACCAGCATCTATAGAAACTAACATTAGTCAGTTTATACAAAGTACCATGTTTCACTGTGACTTGTCTTATAATTACTGTGTACAGTTGTTTTTCCCATTCCTGTCATGGTAAGTGTTCTTAAATAGACTCTTAATTAACATTTTAAAGGAATACTTTTTGTCCATTGTAACATGATATTACTATCAATATCTTATATATAGTCCAATATATGTGAAAGTCCCAACTACATAGGGCTGAAGATTAAACAACTATACTGATGTTGCCATGTTCTAATAAACAGTCCTGATTATGAATTCAATTTTACTGCATCGAAATGGTTTTGTTATTGCCAGACACAGTGCCATTAATCAACAAAAACCAATCTCTGTTGGATCTGCTACATTACACTGCCATGACAACTTCTGTTGGATCTGCTACATTACACTGCCATGACAACATCTATTGGATCTACTATGTTACACTGCCTTAGATTCCATCATCCCTGATCGCATCCCTCCAAAGATGGCTAGATGTTATTTACAGTATCTGTCAGCTTTCATTTTCTCTCTCCTAAAATAAACATAAAGTTTTCATATTAATCTGAAATAACACAATCTCATAAACTCTTCAGGAAGTATTAACAGACAATGTATATACTGCAGTATTTCAATTTTTAAAATGGATAAAACATGTCAATAGTAAGTTTTTTTGACGTGTTTTCTGACAATCTAGCTTGTTTGCTTTTATCCATCAAAACGTTGTTCATATATTATATATATATATATAAATTTTTTGTTGAAAAGGCCATTATGCATTGTCATTGAATACCACACAAAGTAACATTTTTTGATGTTCAACTTTATATCTACTGCTATAAACTCATTTATCTCCAAAAGTAGGCTTCAACATACTGATGATATAAACACAAATCATTGAACAATTTTATTTAAAAAATTAAAAGACTAATTGTATTTATGAATGCAGAATGTATGATAACAACAATTCATTAATTTATGATGCAAACACAGAGAATGAACTTCTTTACATTAAACTGTAAACAAATATTAAAAAAAAACAACTATAAATGTGTCTATAGGACACAGATGTCCCTGTTATATGTTAGTAAATTTTAACGAAAAATAAGTGATAAGGGGCCATAAGTACTGTTAAATTTTACCATGGTTGACAAACATCGAGCTTAACCTGTATATCATGATTATACACAACAAACTAATTTTACCATGGTTGACAAACATCAAGCTTAACCTGTATATCATGATTATACACAACAAACTAATTTTACAATGGTTGACAAACATCGAGCTTAACCTGTATATCATGATTATACACAACAAACTAATTTTACCATGGTTGACAAACATTGAGCTTAACCTGTATATCATGATTATACACAACAAACTAATTTTACCACGGTTCACAAACATTGAGCTTAACCTGTATATCATGATAATACATAACAAACTAATTTTACCATGGTTGACAAACATCGAGCTTAACCTGTATATCATGATTATACACAACAGTCTAATTTTACCACGGTTGACAAACATCAAGCTTAACCTGTATATCATGATTATACAACAAACTAATTAAATAAGTAGACCCTTGCAGAAGATGTTTATCAGAATCCAATTAGAAAGATGATTGCACAGACAGACAAATGGACAGACAGAAGAACAGACTGGGGTAACACTTAACGCCCCTTGACTATTCCATGAATGATATGGGTATAATAACTGCTGTATAGGTCAGCTGCAGACAAAACAAAGATGTAAGAGATAAAGTAATCACTTTAATGTCAGCAATAACAGACAGGCAATAAGAACACCTACAACATATCCATGACCTTCACCTCATCATAAGTCAAACAGAAATAACTGAATGAGGGCTTCATTGACAGACATTACAATTGTTTAAATGTTAACCATACTGACCTGTCCAGTAGAGTTTCGTGGAACGTGCCTTCAGTTTTGGCCTTCTTTAACTTTGATTTGTCTTCCTCACTGACCCTTAACCTCCTATCTTGGAAACTCTGGAATTTCTTACTGATAAAATAGAAATAATGTCTTAAAAATAATTCATTTTGATTTCCATTATTTTTCATTATTTTCAACCATGTCAAGAAAGAAACCATAACAAGACAGAAAAATTTACAATTTTAAGAACATGTTAACAGAATAATAGTTTGGTATTAACTTTAGGTATTAAGATAAAATCTTTCCAATATTTTAACATTAGATGTCTTCATTCAGGATAAATAACAATCACACACTACATTTTAGTAATTGATACAATCTTAAGATAACAATATCTGAATGTTATAAATCAGTATTCAGGACGTGATGTCAATATAACTGATAGAAGATTATTTCATCCCGACATTACATTAGCCTGCTCTCTCATAACTGCAATAGTGCTGTTTATTTCTTTAATTGAATTTTATCGTTTCACTTGGTATTATACTCATACTGGAAATAGAGCGAATTTTTTAATCATTTATATAAAAAGGGTCCTCCGTGACTGAGTGGTCTAAGGCACCATTTCAAGATCACTTAGCTCTCACCACTAAGGTCGTAGGTTCGATTCCTGCTCACTCCAAAAACTTTGTGTGAGAAAGTTTGCCAATTACTTGTGGAAGGACAGTGGTTTTACTCAGATTTGTTCTGATGTCTTCCTCCACCAATAAAATTGGATATGCCATATATGACCTGAAATGTGTTAAAAACATCATCAAAATAATTTAAATAGCATGCTGAGGAAACCATGTTACTCCTCATAATAATATTATTAATTAGGTTTTATTCATCCTTATAAATGTTGTGCGGCATTTCAATGAGTTCGACAAGTCAGTTATATGCAGGATAAATTATTTACTCATATACATTATGAAGTCTTCAGGATTTGTTGGTTACAGCTCATTACAGGGAATATATTTGTAATTTTTGAAAGACAAGTGTTGTTTTGTAAACTGGTTCATAGTTCTTGGTTAGTTTGTTCACAATGAAATGAACCTGCAGTTAAAATATATCTATTTATGGTGACTGTACCTGATTCTGGTTCAAAAGCATACATATAAGTGACTGTCTAACCAACACATCATTCATGAAATTACAAACTAAGTTACAGGTAATTTAAGAAGGGATCAACTTACACATAATTGATTTCTGCCTGTTTTGCAGAGCCTCTTTCCTCCATTGGTATACCAGCTTTAGGATCAACATCCAGTGAAAAACTGGACCTTATCTACAAAATATACACTTAACATGTCTTATGTTCTTATACAGGTATCAGATAAAGCATTCAAATGTGAATGTATATTTAATACTCAGTCAGCTCATACTAAAAACTTTTGTATGAGTAGCTTCCTGGCTTGACTTTAAGCATTTAGGGGAAACTTTTAGGTGAGGTCAGTATAATACAGTTCTATAAAGCACTGGCTCAAGCAAAGTCAATTTATCTTTGAAGAATTTCAAAAGTATATTGAAAACACTATACATTTTCAAATTGATAATTTTATTAGAATTTTTGTTACAGGTAGCTGTCAGTGCTTTAATTAGAACATTTCATTCAATTATACATAACATATTAATATTAATGAAATGGAGCGAAGTGTAACTAATGTTGTTATTACATTTAGTTCAATCCATGGAAATTGCTATATATAAATATGTATATCATGTGATGTTCAGTCTCTGTAACATAAGGGTTAAATATGATTGAACTTGAACAGTAGTGAAGTGACTGATACAATAGGATTTTTAAATTTCAAAAGAGGACATAAATCCAGTTATAACCAGTATAGAAGGTCAAAACTTAAATTTGGCCAAGTAGCAAGTAAAACATTTTGCCTGTTTACCAAAAAAATTTAGTTAGTGCACCATTTTTCTAAAAATGATTTTATTTGTAGTGATTAGCATTTAATCTGAAATTTTAAAAAAAGAAAAATTGACTACGGCGATTTTGCTTTAGTATGAAATGCAGTAATATGAAATTTGGGGTGGTTCAAAATATTGGGTCAGTCCCAAAATTACACCATATAACCTCAATGCATTTTGGATTCACTACTATAAAATTCAATAGTTTGTACAAAATGAGTATATGGACATTTTCACAGTTTTGTGATTCGATAATAAGAAAAAGAAATGGCTTCAGATCAGTAAGAATCGATAATTAATCGCAATAACAATTATTGTACATGCACATGTGAGATCATTATATGTGATCGACAAAGCAATTATAAAGTGATAAATGTGTATTGACTTTTTAACTGAACTGATTAATTAATTAGATCTACTTACTTTTAAGTACTAATGAAAATAAACTGTGATCAGAAAACTTTATTTCATAATTCATAAAAAAAGTAACATACAATATGTTCAGCCCCAAGGGATGAGTGTAGTAACCACTGTCAAAACACGTCAACTAATTTCTTACTCATGTGTCACACAAGATGTATATTTTTAAAATAGAATGCTTAAATCTTTTTTTGTTACATTCCTGTGCAAAGCTGGAAAAATTTCCAGCACTTCGGATGCACAAGTTGCTTGACTTTGATAATCATGTTTGACCCTATTTACGAATGGGTGTTTTTTTTTAATAAAAACTTTTAATAGTAACATTATAATGTAATGTGTTACTGTGTATTTTGATTTGATCTTCCACATGAAAATCAACTTCCGCTGATGGAAAATGGATTTAATGTGTGATATTGAAATTAATGCGGTCCAACGATTCGCCTCTGTGTCAGAGGGAAAACAATAATAGGTTGCAGAATACTTATTTTGTACAAAGACATCTCTACAAAACTCACATACAGATACAATGTAATAGGTATTTGATACATCATTCATGTATTTGAAGAACAGATGTCAACAGCAAAATATATCTTAACAAGAGGCCCATGGGCCTGAACAGTCACCTGATTATCCTTGATGACGTAAAGCTATATGAATCTATTTTCCAACCTTTGTCAATAAAACATAAACATTAACTGTCATGTCAGCCACAACAACTCACACCAAAAACCTTTCAAATGAGTCCACTCAGTCATCAGAAATGACGTTTTTGTCATTTTCTCTTATAAAGATTTAGTAAAGAAGGACCCAACCCCAGGGCCAAATCGCGAGACCCAAGGACATGCAATTCACAATTGTTATCAAGGACCCATATACGTCCATAATCATGCTCACCATTTGTTTCCCAGTGCTTCCTATAGTAAGAAGAAGATTTTCAAAGTTTACCTTAAATTTGATTTGTTTGGCCCCGCCCCTAAGGCCCCAGCGGTATGGGGACCATGCAATTCCAAATTTTGATTCATCCTTAGGTACCAAAGCTGCATACAATATCTCATTACGAGTGAGCTTTAGTTTTTTGAGAAGAAGTCGAAAATGTCAATTGTTTAGGGACGCACAATGGACAAAATGCGATCACAAAACGTCCTTTGAGACAAAGTCTCAGGTCACCTAAAAATGCAAGATATCCACAGTAAAATAAGCCACTTTGAACCAGAATTTGATAAATCAAAAATTACAGTCCCTTGGATTTTTGAACCAACGCGAAATCACTGTACTAACATTATTGTGAATTTATAACATATAAACCCCCTATGTAAGGGTCCTCCATGACCAAGTGGTCTAAGGGGCCATTTCAAGATCACTTACCTCTCACCGCTAAGGTCATAGGTTCGAGTCCTGCTCGCTCCAAAAACATTATGTGAGAAAGCTTCCATTTACTTGTGGAAGGACAGTGGTTCTACTCAGTCTGACTCAGTCTGAGGTCTTCCTTCACCAATAAAACTGGATATACCATATATAACCTGAAATGTGTTGAAAATGGCATTAAACCCATTCAAAATAATAAACCCCCTATGTACCTTGATCATTTCGGTATCTCCTGCAGTTTTACTCGAGCACATCACGTCTTCATCCTCATCTGCTGCCATAAAACAACCATTACAACCATTCAGGGCCATTTTGTTCTGAAACAAAACATAAAATAAAAATAAAAAGTCAGGGTTATATTACTCTGAAACACACCATAAATAATCATTGATGGCTCTACTATTCTGAAATAGAGCATTAAAAAACATTCAGTGCTTTTTTATTCTGAAACAGACTATAAAACAACCATTCAGGGCTTTTAAATTCTAAAACAGACTATAAAACAACCATTCAGTGTTATTATATACTAAATTAGACCATTCATTTTGTTCTGAGATGGATCATAACATAACCATTACCAACAACCATTCAGGGCCATTTTATTCCAAAATAGACAACCATTCCGGGCACCGTTGTTTTGCAACAGATTCATTCAAGATTCATATTCTTTATTCATTAATTTTAACATATATTGTTTCTCATTACATACAAATTCAGATAATAAATGTAACACATGACACACAGATAATAGATCAATATTATGTTAGATTCTTTTAAATTAGAAAATTACGTTATTTAAATACATATATTTTAATAGTTTTTGAGGTTGGACAAATATAAATTAAACATTTAAATACTTTGTCCAATAAATACTTGAGTAGATCAACACAAAAAGATAGATGTATATATTATGTATTTTGATTGTACAAGGAATTGTAAGTACTAAAAGCTTGATGAATAAACTTACACAAATTTAACAAGACTAAATACTTCTTACTTTGCATTAACTCAATGAATTTTATCATACTTGGCCGTTTATAATAATATGATTTAATAAAGCCTTTAGGGATATCCTGAAAATTAGGACATATTAACACAAAATGGTATTCATCTTCTATGTCATTAAAGTTACATAGAATACAATAACACATGTTACGTTCAATTCTGTTCTGTGCATAACGACCGGTTTCAACTTTCAACTGATCTGAAGATAATCTTAATCTTGACATAGGAATTCTTAATTTTCTTGGAAGCATATCTAAATAATTTTTTAATTCTAAAGTAGTTTTTAACATTTTATAAGTACATAGTGAACGACTGTTTTCGATTTCATTAAACCATTTTTGTTTAAAATTATCTAATACTCTCTCTTTAAAAACAATATGGAAGTTTAACAAATTTGCATCATCAGTACTTGACCATATATACGAAAATCCATAATCATCCAGTAGGTTTTTGATGTTTTTTACCCAATTCTTACCACCTTTATTACAATCAATAAGTAATGAATTATATAAATATTTAACTATAATATTATCAGATTTAACAATTTTAGTCCAGTTTTAAATCATATGAACATATCTATTTATATACAATGGGTATCTACCTAACTCTCCATATACACCCATATTACTTGTCAAGGTTTTAACATTTGTTAAATATTTACAAAATTTCAGATGAATTCTTTCAATTTCTTTTGATTTGGAAAATCCCCATATTTCAAAACAGTTCCCAGATAATTAAAATCATTCACTACTTCTAAAGGTTGATTATTAAAAGTCCAATTTTCATCGCTTTTTAAAGGACCCCTTTTTCGTAATACAACAATCTTGGTTTTAGCAGTATTCACCTCTAACCCTCAAGTTTCACAATATTTATGTAAAAGATTAATACTTTTTTGCAGATCAGTCAGGATTTTACCAAATATCACCATATCATCAGCAAAATGCATTAAAATAAATGTAATGTCATCCAAGTTCATGCCATAGTTTGGATCTTCGCACAAGTATAGCTCTAGATCTTCCAAAAATAATGAAAACAACAGAAGAGAAATTACTTCCCTATAACTGAGGACATATATCTAAGGTGATATATTAGGACATATATCTAAGGTGATATATTATATAACTGAGGACATATATATATATGGTGATATATTATATAACTGAGGACATATATCTAAGGTGATATATTATATAACTGAGGACATATATCTATGGTGATATATTATATAACTGAGGACATATATCTATGGTGATATATTATATAACTGAGGACATATATCTTAGGTGATATATTATTATTGGTGATATATTATATAACTGAGAACATATATTTTATTAAATCACACCATAGAAAATTCAAATGTTACGACTTGAGAATTTTAACTTGTCCTTAGGGTGAGATAGAAATAGCTAAAAATGTAAAGGTCCTTATCCATCATGCAAGAATTTTTTTATATTTAGGATGGAGACAAAATTCTGGCACAGACATTGGAAATACATATGACATAAATTACAATATTACTTTTTAAAAAGTGATTGTGGTATATCAGATAGTGATGAAATAAAACAATTATTCAATGCATTTTATATACAAGAAAAAGAATTATTTGTGGCTTTACAAGCTTTAACAGGAAATTCAGTCTTTAGGAATAACTCAGTTTAGCCAAGTTTCTGCCAAAATAGTTATTCCTCTGGATGAAATATTCTATCTGAACCTCAAACCCATGAAAGAATTATATAAAACAAATAAAATGACATTGAAATGTAAGATCTACCACAGAGATTTAGTGGCATCAGATCTTATAGCTGCATTCTGTTCTACCATGTTTTCTATTCCTACACTTATATACATTGCATGGATAAGCCGTAAAAGAGTAAAACAATATTCAAGAGCTTGCAATAAGAATTGAACCTGATACTTTCAATACTTTTAAACACCTGGAACCCCGTTCCTACCCTCAAGAACTGGCTATACTTACATCCTGGAACACTGGTTCCCACTGCTCCTTGCTGCCTATAGCCATAGTTCGCCCGGTTACCAGGTTCTCATTGCCTACACCGATGTACTGGCCATACCCAGATTTGAAAGCAACTTTAGTCTCATCCACTTTTACAGCAGTTAGAATTTCTTCTGGTTCAGGTCCACCTGTGTTATATTTGAACAAAGTATTTAACCCTTTACTCCATAGATACGCGTTTACCCGCACCAATCACAGAAGGCCTTTGAAAACAATGCAGGAAGAGTTCATATTGCTCGGAACGAGAAATCTGAACACTTCCTGCACTGTTTTCCACTCTGTCAGTTAATATAAACATACTTCACCCATTGATTATACGTGGTGTATTAATGCTTCTAATTTGGAAGAGTCCAAGAAAATGCTTATGGAGCAAAGGGTTAATAACAATTACTAAAAGTAGTTGACATTTGGATATTTAATTTAGTATGAAACTGTTATACATTCTTTTTAATTTCTTACACTTTAACAGTAGAATATATGTTGGGATTTGCTTTTTATCTACATTCATCATCAAATATATTCCTATCTAATGCCCCACTCATACTCAGATGAAGAACATGAAGACTGCACTGCGTCCTGAAAATTTTGATGAACGTAGCGGGGTCATGGTCAAAATGGAAAAAATGCAATTTTCAAGTTCATATAACAACCTTACTATGTCCCTGCAAGGTTCTCACTGTGTCTAACATGCCTCAACTAATTTCTTACCACGCTTATGAACACAAGCGCACCAAATCCATTTGCTTTCTTACTACATCCTTACTACGACCAATCAAATCTCTCAACACTTGCTTACCACGCTTACAATCCAGTGACAACACCATGCAATCTTTTCTGTCAGCGCAACGCTTGTACTACATCAATGAAGTCCCTACTAGGTTTAAGTAATGTTGATACTAGGTCAATGCTGTCGTTACTATGTCCTTATTAAGTTCTTACGGCATCCTGATTCGACCATGTTCTCACTATATTGTTTAATTAACATGTTCAAAGTTTGACCACATCCATGGAGATCATTCCCCCTTATCAGTTTCTACTGCGTTCCTACTATGTTGTACAAGCTGTTACTGTGACACCCAATGTTTTGAGGATATAGTGGGAACATGGCTGAGTAAGAGGCGGTTTAATAGAGCCAGCACTTGGTCCAGTGGGACAGCATCAGATGTAATATCGGGGGTTCGATCCTCCACAACAGCTATGTATGGTGTCCTTGAACAAGGTACTTTATCTGCATATGCAACATACAGGTTCTACCCAGAAAACTTTGAGTGTGACTTGTCTAAGTTTGTAAGAACTTGTTTCACAATTGATGTAAAATAAACAAGTTTCAAACAAATAACTAATAATACTAACATGCATGACGAGTTAAACTAATTACGCAGTCTATAATATTATGTAAGATCTACTACATGTGTATGTTTCATTTTGCTTCCCGTTAACTCAAGGATGACATGCATTATGCAAGATATATTCAAATATCATTTTACGAAACATGTTAAAAAAGTTTTGCTTTGTGAATCATATGATGAAATGAAAAAATGTACAAATCAGATTGCCTTCTTATGTGTTAGAGGTAATGTCTGACTGTTGTAATATTACAAATGTTATGATTGGTACACTGTGACCTCGGTAGTTTAAATTTATTCACAAATACCTTCTCTGGGTGGTCCTAGAACAAATCTGCCATTATCTTTGGCAAACATATAACGGTGATCATCCAGCTCAATACATACATTGCCAGTTATCTGACGGAATTTAGACACAACCCACCATCCATCTGAAACATATATATATATAAGTAAATATATCATTAACATACACATTGTTTAATGGAAAATAGGACCATTTAAGACAGGTTACTTCCTGATAAAGGTCAGTGTGGCAATCAGGGTTTGGTCATATGTGCTTTACTAAAGTTGTGTATGAAACAATGATGTATTTGAGGCCATTTATCTCTGTTTATGCTGCTGCATGTAGCAACATGCAATGTTAAAGTTATGAGTAAATTGGAGTTTTACTGGCTACATGATATCAATGGAAAAGAAAACTGACTGTCAGACCAGTCCAATGTATACGAATATTTCAAAACAAACACTGCTGATGAAATTTGTTGAAAGGATATTTATATTGACATTATGATATTAAAAGATAAATGATATAGATAAACAAAAATTCGCGACATTTGGGTTGACAGTCAAAATCATTACCATTTACGCTATCTGAACAGACAGTGGTGTAACAAACTTAATACTGATATCTAGTTTATTTTATAATTTATGTAACAGATAAATCTGCTATCATACTACAAACATCTCAAATACGGAAGGAATAGAATGACTTAGTTTGAAAATAGCGTGTTTTGTTTATACAGAGTTTGAAATAAAAACACATCAACAAATGAATATGCAGAATTATCCTAAAACTGTAATACTGCATGGTGCCAACAGATAACCATGTACTGGTGTTATGGGTTTACAAGTGATATATTAATATTCCAATCAGAACCAAAATCTGAATTAGTGGTATCTCATAAAATCTATTTGGTATTTCTGAATATCAGTTCACAAATAAATGTTTGAAGTATTAAGAAACAAAAATGGATTTTCAAAGATAATAGCATTCTAAATACGTAATGAAATAACTAGATGGGTTGAAACAGGCTTTATTTAATGGAGGAACTATAATTATACGAATCAGACACAAGATACATTTGATAATCAAAGAGGAACTTAATTAAATGAGAGATCCACATGTAGGATTATATATATAATGCTTTATATAAATATTTTATTCAATTTTTCAAGCAAAATATTGTCAGCTAAAACATCAATGAGTTTCAGTCTATATATTTTCAAGTCCTGAATATTGAATAAAAAAAAACATGCAAACTTTTTACAATCTTTCTGTCATGTACTACACAAATAAATGTCAAAATCTAGCAAACAAACTAGTATTGGAAATTTTTTTAAAAAAAAAAAACAACCATGTTCTGCAATATCTGCCTTCTCAGTACTTTGTGAGGTTGTAGGAACGTCCTCTCCATCCTCCAGCTTTCTCTTTTTGCTTTTCTTGTGTCTGCAATAATACAAATAGATGTTGAAACACATAAGTAATTGATAAAATGACAGAAGTTTCTATCAAGACAGTATAAATCAAATTTTGCTTCAAAATCATAAATAAATTATTCTTATTACACCCGACATCTTGAGTGCAGTTCATCTCTTGTATAAGTAGGCATCTGATGTGATATTTTCTTGAAACAAGATGCACAATAATGCTTGTGGCCATTCTTCTAGGGCTGTCGTATGTTACAACACAGTCACCATCTGTACAAATCGAACCTACGACCTTAGAGGTGAGAAGTAAGTGATCTTGAGACGGCATCTCAGACCACTGTACTACTGAGGACTCAGTCTCTGTTACTGTTAAAGAAGTATGAAGTCATAGAGTGGGAGACCGAACTTGTTACTTGTAAAAAGAGTAGCAGTGTCTAGTTGGTAGCATGCTTGCTCCAAGATTCAGATGTTCACGGATCGAATACGAATGGATTTTTGTCGGGGGATTTCAAATGAACTCCCACAGTGCTTTATCAGGCAAGGTACTGTGAAAGCATGCAAATGGTGATTTTAAGCCGTCAGTTCCATATACAGGGATAGTCATACCAGTGCATGTAAAAGCTCTCTATGAACTTCTATGTACATCTACATCTATATAACACATCACTTCAATCACATATGATTATTATGTAATGGTTTGCAAACGTTAGAAAGAGAAAGTAAATAGAAAATATGAAAGGAGAAGTATAGGTTGAGGAAAGAAGAACAAGTGTATACCGACTGCATTTTCCATCCTTGGTCATAAACCAATCTGGCAACTGCGGCAGCAGAGAGATTAAATCTCGACTGGCACAGCTCTGTGACTTCAATGGACTTACTTACAGTCAGTCTATATGCTCTTAGAAAGAGAGAGAGTTTAACATCTTCTTGAAGGCTGATACTGAAGAAGCTGTACTTGTAATAGTAAGTCGGTATAGAAACTAAGTAATTTGTACTTCTATTGGTGGCCTGATCTAGTTCTGTTGGAAGCTGGTAGTAGGAAATCTGAGGCAGGGATGTCAACAAGGTCATTCACAATCTTGTAGAGCATTGTAGCCTGTGCTTTGGTGCTCCGTGTCTCAAGTGTACCCCACTTTAGATGGTCCAGCATAGATGTAACACTGCTTGTTTTCCTATATCTGTTTGTGGTATATCTAGCAGCTCTTCTTTGTACCGCTTAAAACTGTCGTACCTGGTCTTGTGCATATGGGCTCCAGACTGTACTGTAGTATTCTAGTATTGGACGTACCAATGAGATGTATGCTGAAGTCTTTGTTGCCTTATTACTGATGCATAGATTTCTGTGTAAGAAGCCAAGTGAACTGTTTGCCTTTTTCACAGTCTTGTGTATAGTTTTTTCCAGGATAAGTTGGATGACCCACTCAAGTACCTCAAGGTATGTAATCAGTGATTTCGTAATGGATGTAATCCTCATGAGAGGGCCACTGGCTGTTGCAGTATAAGTAGATATATACATAGATAGTTAATGACTGCCGATCTGAGTGAAGTGAACAAAGTCTGGCCGCAGCACTTTTAGAAATAATATTACTACCTTTGACTCGATACCCTCTCAGAATGAAAATGGAATGTGCGTTCTGTATTTGGAATTACAGCACATTATATTCAACACATTTATGAAGCATGATAAATATATCTGTAATTCAAAATGTCTAAGATCGTCTTACTTCTTATGTTTGCTGCCTTTCAGTTTCAATTTTCCACCTTTGACAAACGAGTATGAATCAGCCATATTGATTCAATGGGATGATGACTTACAAAAACGTTTTCACTTGAACAAAATAAAAGTTTGTTTTCATACATTCGGAACCCTTTACAGGAAGTTGTTGGGGACTCATAAAAGACGGTATCGACGGTACCCTATTACGGTACTCATTACGGTACTTTTTAAAACATGGTTATTGGGAAACTCATAGGTTTATACAAAATGAAACTGGCGAAATTGTATACTTTGAAGTATTTCTTATACCATGTATACTCAGTTTTTGATGATTAACAATGTTTTATGTCATTTTTATCGAGATTTCAAAGACCCTTTAAAGACTAAAAAATAAGAAATTTGTGTGATCGTCTGACCGAGGGTTCTTTTTCTAGAAGAGATTTATAAATCCTTACAAACACTGAAGCATTTTTATAAGATGTTTTGTTATAAAATGTAGAGTTTTCTATGTAATATATAGTTATTTTCATTATTATTTTTTTGTCACTTAAAACATCAAAATTAGATTGGTCGTCGATCCGGTACCGTGGATATTGTAATAACCGGTGTTCGTCATTTATTTTGCACGTAGTAATAAACACAAATTTCACACATATATGTATATACATGAATACAAGGAATAGTATATAAAGATAATATATATAAGTCCTTGCTGAATAGGGTACCGTCAATACCGTCTTTTATTAGTCCCCCCTTGACCCACTTAGCCAAGTGTTGGTAAATAAAGTTGGCCAGGGTAGCAGGCAAGTTATTTTCGACTATGACATACAGGCTGCGGACAAAGGCGGAAATGATCGAGCGATTGGCTCTATATTGGAAGCAACGAGTAGACGGATGAGACAGCTTTAATCCGAGATATTACGGAAATATCCGAGTAATGACAATTTTAGTATCTTAAAATAAACCGTGGTAAGTTACTAAAAATAGATTGACAGTTATTATTGCACAACGAAACGAAAGTACGAAGCGGTATAAAACCGGTGCGTGTTCAATACCAAACCATTACTAATCAATCTACCTGAAGTGCTGCGAAACTCAGGAACAATGGTGTATAAAGCCGCCAAACACGGAGTTCGCTCTGACAATACACTGAAGGCTTCTAATTCTACTTACTTGCTTCGATACAGGTAGATATTTGTTTTTTGTATTACTTTGAACATTCATTGGTTTGATTACATTAAATTAAAAATAAATTACACAAATTAAATGCAGAAATAAAAATACCAATTATTAATTGTCAAGGACACACGTTCTTGGTGTTGTCAGTGACATAGCTGTTATCAGAGACATATAAACAATGTAATTATGTCGGTGACTTAATTGTCCATATGTCTGGTTAAATTAATAGAGTAATAAAACTGAACTGATTATAACGCTCCCTAGTTAGTGGACAATTTGGTTAAATCGTTCGCTGAAATAATAATATCATATCTAGCTATAGGAGCTTATAAGAGTTGCGGTTTTCTAACGATTAGTATGCTTGCTCCAATAACGCGAGGTCCCCATCCCCTGTTCATTTCGTCAGGTTCCAACACACTCACACAGTGCCTTATTTTGGCAAGGTACTGTAAAACATGTAATCCTTCGGAGGGAAAGTATATCAGTGGGTCCCATGTACAGAGTCATACCCAGTGCACGTAAAAGATCTCACTGAACTTCTATGTTAAACAGTGATTCAAATACTCAGAAACTTCCCTCTGAAACTAGGCTTCCAATAATAATTTGACAAATAACTTATTAGACATCATGTTGACTTTTTTCATTTTTCAAAAGTGGTCACTTGTACTAATACAATTAAAGCACAGAAATGTATTACTTTAGTTTTATTTGATTATTGTTATGACTGGATCTGATTACGACAATTACATTATTTTGTATTTTGATTTACTATTCATTAATAGCATGATGTGCAAACATCTTTGTTTTCACCAAAATTGAAATAGTACATGTCATGTTTTGTAGTGAAGCATAAAATGGTTACATAGAAATGTATGACTTAATCAGAGGAGATCGAGAGTAATATTGTTTGTAATTTATTTTCATATATATATATCTTTATTTTCATTTCAGGACACAGTCATTTCTCCTCAGGCGGTATATAAATAATGGACAGGGACCTGACGTCATGCCAAGTGGCGTGGATGATGTTACTGGTACTGCAGACATCCGGGAAAATGATGTTCCTTATTCATTAAACAAAAGAGGTAGATGGAACCTTCCACAGATAATTAAAGAAAACATACTTAACGGTGACCATGTTGATGACAAGTTTGGAGTCCAGCTCATTGAGCGACATAAAATAAACAAACAAGCCAATTGTGTTGGTGTTTTCTCCACCACTGGTTATCTGAAAGAAGTGTCCATAGCCAAGACAAAATCTAAGTCAACATCCAAACGACGACGCAGACGAACTGGCTACATGCATGCTAGCAGTATATTAAATACAAATCCTAGCGTTGGACACCTCAGAAAAAGAAAAGTGAAACGCATTGTAGAACCGAGTGCGGACACCGAGACAAAGTCTTCTCCAAGTCTGCTGAGATATGATGTTATATATCCAGGCTCTGCAACAAGTTCCATTACCCATAATCCCAAGTATGTGGGATATGACACTTCAAAGCCGATAACATATAGCGGCAAAAGAAGTGGTCACGGCAAACCGCGTCACAGAAGTAAAATGGCCGACTTAATCAAGGAATCCATTTCCTGTATGGACAGTGACTTTGATGATTATGAAGAAGAAAATGACACAAATGATGACGGAGTTGAAACTGTTGAAAGAGACACTGTAATATCACTTGATGATATTATCAAACATGCACACAGGGTCCGACCAAAAAATGTAAGTGGACATAATGATTATCCCTTCAATTGCTCAAGCGGAAAAAGGCAAATCATCTATGACAGTGATTCAAAACCACAGCCAGATAACCAAGATGCCACAAACGAAGTTCCCAAACATCAAACTGAACTAAATCCTGTATTAGTTATATTAAACAGAGAACAAATAGACCCTCAAGTCTTGAAACAGAGTTTTGGAACACTATTGTTTGAATGTGATTGTTTTCCGAGAAAATTCATTGTGAATATTTCAGAAAAGGTGTCAAACATGAAAATCTTCGATGGCTATACTATCAGTGCTAGCATTGTGTTTGTCCACGATGTTGACAATGAAATAAATAACTTGCAAGAAGATGTATACAAAGTATTTCTAAACACAAACTTTAACGACACTAGACAAAGTGTTAAAGTTGAAACCATCTTCGACTACATGGAAACTAGCGTAGATGAAATTGTGACTAGAACTTTATTTTTCATAGAAACTCTCTCTAGCGATTCTTTTGTTGTTGACTCTAATTTACTCCCCGACTATACCACTAAAGTAGGAGTAAAAACTAGCACTGTGGAAGTATGTGCAAAATGACAGACAGATTCCTACAGACCAAATGATCACTATCTTCTACAGGAATTCCTCAATGATAAAAATGACACTATATATGCATCAGATCAAGGGTACGAGGACATCAGTCATTTTGATTCTTTTAAATCCGATGATTACGTAGATGTTGCGTCACCTCGAGGTAGATTTTGTAGTATTTGCTGCGAACTTCTTCCTAACGCCACGGCCTCAACTGCCTTGACTTCATGTTGCCATTGGTTTTGTGACGACTGCTGGAATGGTTACTTAGCAACAAGAGTGCGTTCTGGCGCTTTCACCATTCTATGTCCAGAATATGACTGCAAGAAGGTTGTTGATCCTGGCACTCTCTTGTCTTTGATCAACATGCAAGATATCATTCAGATGGTGTCCAAATGAGAAATGTGGCCGAGTTCTAAATACAAACTCTGTGGACGTAAAGACTGGCCAATGTCAGTGTGGACAGAAGTTGTGTTATGACTGCCTGGGAAAGCCACATTGGCCAGCACCTTGCAAATTGATAACAAATTATCATCAAATGCTTCGAGACGATGACCTTCTTGATGATGAAAAAATTGGATCAAAGGTAACTGTTAATGGGAAACATTGCCCACACTGCCGTAACTTCATCACCAAAGAGGGTGGGTGTTCTTATATGTATTGTGTATGTGGAAAGGGATTTTGCTGGGACTGTGGACACTTTATTGGCATCAAGGACCACGTAGAATGTTCAACATGGGGGTATAGAGACAAACACAAGAAAAAACAATCAAAACAGGAGATGTAAATGATAAGCTGAAGAACCGAGGAACTGCTTTAGATAAATGGTACCACTTTGCAGTTCAACACCGCATTGAGCTTAGTCCAGACACAGTCCGTAAAATGAAATCCAAAGTAAAAGAACTTTCGAAGAAGATTCAATCTTACATGGTACGCTCAGAACGGAAAAGTGAATCAGTTTCACTTAATTTTGAAATGCAAAGCAAGTCATACGTCCGTGAAGCCGACAAGACACCAGATTTTCTGAAAAATATGATCAGTTTACACGCTGAAATTAATTACCTGGTTGAGAACACGGCCATTTTGCTATATTCGGAGAGTATGAAGAAAGTTAACAGAAGAAAGCTGTTTCTAGGCTATCGATCTTCTGCACGATTATTTTTGAGTTATTCATGGATGCTGACAATAAACTGCCAAAACATTTGATTTGCAGATTTAAGGAAGTGCGATTCCACTCACGTAAAACCATTTATAGTTTGGTCAGATGTGTGAAAGAATCAGAACTGTAAATCAGTATGAAAATAGGTATGATCAGTTTCCTTGAACAGAGAAGTTGATTTCTAATTTCTGGTCGTGAGTTAATGAAATAATCACAAGTAGTGCTGTATCAGAGTGTGGAAAATGTATTTAGATTGGCTGAAAATCTGACAATAGAATTGGCAGTAAAAGTATTTCTGAGATATTACCGTACAATAGTTTGTGATATAAAAATGTAATAAATAGCCATGAAATCAACACTTATTACTTGTACAAGTTTATTAAGTTAACTGTCCATTACATCACATAAACCTGCTGGTACTAATTTATTTTGTTGGAACCAGGTGCTAGAGAATTGATGAAGGGACATGCTTGTATAAACTGAGTGCATTATGATTTATAAATATAAGAAATGAACATTGTTTGTTGACTTTTAGTTTAGGGTTAGGGTTAATTGTTAGATTATCATCCAAATTTTTGTTAAAAAGAGCGAGGGAGGATTTTTTTAAAAATAATTTTGTTGTTTATTTAAAAAAAAATACTTTTTTTTATGAAAATAAAAAGGGTCGGGGCAGCTTGAAAATTAGGGATGGGGTGGGGATGATTATCTAGCAATTAATTTATTATGGGGTAAATGAGATATCAACTTACGTGTAATGAGCAAAAGTTAATTAACCCATTGATAGGTAGTATGACTTTTCTTCTCTGCTTTAAGTATACTAAACAACATTTCTTTAAGATTTCAGTTCAATCTTAAATCTGAATCTAGCGAACAATATGTAAGACATGAATTTGTTTGTTGGAAAATATAACACAACTTAGTGTGTATATCATATTATAATATTACAATATTATAATGCAATTGTTATATTTTGTGGAATAAAATAATGAATCACAAAGAAATGTTATGTTCATCAATAACCAAATACATTATGCGTTAAATATGGCATCCAGTTGTATTAGTGGGCAACATAAATCATGGACTATTCTGATAACGCTTTTACAAGAAATAAGAAAAACTCTCATCTGAATATTGGCTCCGATTAATTAGAGGTAAAACGATCTTGAGGTGGTCAACCTAGTATGCAAAAGACGTCTAATACGGGTGTATTTTAGTTCATATACACTCAATCCGTCTTAAGCAGCCACTCAAGGGAAAGTGTAAAAACGACCGCTTAAAGCAGGTGACTGTCTTAATACATGTTAATTTTAACTTAAATTATAAACTAGGTAAATAGAAAATGTGGTTGTTTGAGACAAGTAGTTGCTTAATAGAGGTAACCACTATCACAGGTTTGACTGTATGCATCAAGTGAAAATTCTTCAAATTTGCCCTGTGCCGGTGTAACGTTGTAAACTGACCCCCATAGAATAATGACCCCCGGTCATTATTTTATATAGAATAATGACCCCCGGTCATTATTTTATATAGAATAATGACCCCTTTTCTATAAAATACTGACACCCCTTATAAAATAATGACCCCCCCCCCCCCCCGATTTTATCTGTAAAATATTGACCCCCCACCTAACCTATTACTAACATACTCTATAGCAATTCAAGTCACTGTCGTGTTTCTATTGCTTATATTTGTTGTTGTTGTTGTTTCTGCTGCTGCTGCGTCTACAGCTGACACAACAGCAGTATAACTTAGAGGCCCCGCTAAGAAATAAACATACATCTATTGAAAAATGAAATTTAAAAGGGTTTTCATTTGAATTATCATTATTGTACTGAAAGAGAAGTATAACAATAATAGAAGATATACCTAAGTCGTTATAAGGTTACTATAGAAATAGAGAGAACCGATATTTAGGCTGGAGGATAATTTGGTTTTGTTTACAAACAGTGTATTATCATCTTTTATTAGTCATCTGAAATGATTCTGGTCATGAAATATTTCACGGAAAGACCCCCTTTTTTATTTCATAAACTTGTTCGGAATTTTCTAAGCAAAAATACTGCGTAAGTCGTTAGTAAGTTGAATCGTTTTCCGTCCACCAAATCGTTCACCGAAGCTCGTATGGTGCTACTCTAAGTTCAAAAGAATCGCGCATTTTTTAAAACATTTAACGCCCATCATAGTGACATTTTATGAAATTTCCGATTGACAACACTGACTTATATCATTCTGTTTCCCTTGTCAAGAGTATCCGAAAAAAAATTAATCCAGCGAAAAAAATAAGCCAATTTTACTCCAGATACTTCAAGTTTTCATTAATTAATTGTACGAAACAGCCCTTTGCTAAACAAAAAAGGAATATAAAAGATCTGAATCGTACAAAATGAAGGGGATGTGTCCTTGTATATGAATACCAAATATCAGGGCAATACGATATCTTTACTTTTCGACCATTATTACGTCGACCGACGTCAAAGAAGACTGGCAAGCCATCTTAATTCACTCTATTCTTCGAATTGCGGTGGCATAACAACGCATTTTAAAAACCAGCTATCCAGGTTGAGGCCGAACTACGCATCCTCTTTTAAATACTTACCACTTTTGTGAGCCTCGGTGGCGCAATGGTAGCGCTTGCTTATTAAAGTGGTTAGGTCTCACCAAAGGGATATTGTTTCGCCGTATCAAACCTTTGCCAATAGAAACAGATGACCTAATGGAAGAGGGAAACATAAAGGAATCCTTTTGCAACTTGGAACCCCTACAACTTTCAAGATACACGATAGAACATACTTAGAACATAGATCACGAAACTCCTGCTTTAAAGGTGCATGACTTTTTGTTTAGAACATGTTTTAGATCTAAATCTTTTTGTTACCTATAAAAGTTTCATGCTTCAAGTATTTCAACAGGCTTAAGTTTTATTTTTCCAAGATTTTTCCAAGATTCGGTGAGATAGTACCTTTAACAGCCTCGTAACTTTGTGACATCGCATTATATGCAAGGTATAACGTATAATTATGTTACGCATACATGTATATACTTATTAATTTACCTTCTGTACAATGTAGTGTAAGCATTCTGGAACTTATAGTAATGGTGATTTTGTCCGAAATTTTAGAAGAAACATCATTTTGTTATTGCATCCTACATGTTGCACTAATTTCGTAATAGCATGGGCTCGCGGGCTCATTACGAAAAAATGCTATTGACGGTAAAATAGTTAATTTTCTGGAGTACAAGAATGTAAAAAGGCAATTTATACGTGGAAAAGCACAATGTTTTATGCGATCCCTGAAAGTGATGTCAAATACCCTTAACCTTCATTATGTCATCTATATGTTACTCATATATACCTAAAAAAATAGGCGAAACGTGTGTGGGGTAGCCCAGTGGTTTTATTACCTGTGACGCTCCTCGTCGTTAGAAATTATTCAAATTTCAGTATGTTGTTGAAGAGACATCCTTCTTTGGATTTTGGGTATTTTTGTCACTTTTCAGGCGTTTTTAAGTAGAAAAAGTCAACAATTATATCAATATAAGGCATAAAATATGAAAATCGGTTGTGGGTCCCATGTTTTATGACTTGTGACGCCCATGACAATAAGATGTTGTTCGAATTTCAGTATAATATTGAAATATAGGCATTCCCCTGGAGGTTTGGGTGATTTTTGTCACTTTTCAAGAGCTTTTAAGTAACAAGTCTTGAGCAATAATTATACCCCTTTATAACAGTCAAAGCCATTGCACAATATGTTAACTAAGTTTCTGTTACGATATCCGTCACGACTTATATATAAAGTTGTAATGTGTTTTTAAAGAAACCAGGGAAGCCAGGACCACTTCTTAGAAAAAACAAGGGCTGCAGTCGAATGACAGCCATATCTCCCGCCGATGCCATTTGAAAAAAGGGCCATAACTCCAGAACGGGTTGACCAATTCCAAGATTTGTTTCTTCCTCCACAACTAAGCATTAGTAGTAGTAATCCCTGAAAGTTTGAATCGATTCCATCCAATAATGAATGAGGAGTTGCGGTCACAAAAATGTTGCACGGACGCACGCACGGACGCACGCACGCACGGATGGGTGCCATTACCATATTATCCTCCGATGTCTATCGGCAGGGGATAATTATGTTGTAAGTGTACCTTAGATGGGTTAGGGTTAGGGTTTGGGTTAGGGGGTCGTTATTCTATAGGGGGTCACAATTCTGTGTGAGGGTCATTTTTCTACGTGGGGGGGAGTCATAATATTATGACCCCACGGTCATAATATTATGACCGGGGGGTCATTATTTTAAATAAAATATTGACCCCTCGGTCATTATTCTATGAGGGTCAGTTTACAACGTTACACCGGTCATCTGCACCAGTCTGATTATTCTTGACTGATGTTTCTACGAAATATTTTTTTAGTATATTTTTGGAAAAGATTTTCAGAGACACTGGGTGATCACTCATGGTCACCTTCAAGTTAAACACACGAGCATTACACCTTACTTCCGAGAATCTTCTCTTCAAAATTACACAGATGTAGTTGTTTTTCTTCATTTCTTAGTTTTTAAGAAATGTAAAAATATATAAAACCCTTAAACTTGATGTGCAAGATGTTATATAGAGGATCTTACATTCGTGCTTATTTGTTATTGAATTTATTAAACAGGTTGGCAAAAATATATTAAAGAGCCTCACATCATATCATTTTTGCAATTCAATAATAAATAAAGCACAACTGTAAGATTCTATTTATCACATAATTGTACAGTTGAATACTTTTTGAAATATCATAAAAATATGACTTCGATGGGTAAATATTAATGGATGAAAACTTTGAAAAAGAAAATTCAGAAATTTATGATGAAACATGTATATGTGACGTGTATTCCAACTCTTTATAACCTCAACTGAAGGCGACGTGTTATAATACAGACTGTATAATCTGTATAACCTCCACTGAAGGCGACGTGCTATAATACATACTGTATAATCTGTATAACCTCCACTGAAGGCGGTATACATACACAGAGCAGAAAAGTCACATATATGCAAACACATACATAATGATATTGATTACATGCAAAAATACATCTTCAATAACTAGTTGTTTAGGTATACCAGCGTGTATAACTACATATAACCATCGCCATTGGGACCCGGGCTTTTCCGACGATGCATACAACCAAGTAAGTTACTGATATAACTACACACACTACACACACTACACAAACTACACACACTACACAAACTACACACACTACACAAACTTAAGGAGGAATATACCTTTTAAATTATTTTCGAAATCAAGGGAATATTTGGTATGTAATGAAACTAGAAGTAATTTCCAATTTGAATATGCTTTTTTTTCTGCGGTAAATATAACACTTCTTTACCTATGACGTCGTAAACATGGCCATGTTTGGTCTTTCTGACGTTCCGATTTATAGCAGCAAAATCGCGTATTTGTCGACCTCAGTCAAGTAATACCGAATGTACAGAATCGAAACACATATCATCACGTACACATTCAACGGATATATGAATTTACATATGCAAAAATTACGACGAACGCCAAATTCTGAAAATATTAGCGAAAAACGGAAATTATTATTTTCTTGATTTTTTCGAAAAAAATGCTTCAAATCAAAATTACCAAAAAACAAACCGAGCGATTTTGGAATAATTTTTATTTGATTTCTAACAATATGCTTCACAGTGATTGTGAGATTTTTAGAACAATTGACAAACTATATTTTTTTTTATTTTTAATTATTTAACCCAACCCTACGTCAAAAAAGACGTCAACATATTGCATAATTCTACACGTTTTCCATAAGATTTTCGGCAGTTGATTACGGTTACATTATTTTCTAAATCAATGGTTCAATTAGTATATTATGAAACTAGAAGAAATTTCCAATGTGAATATGTATTTTTTGCAGCGGTCAATAGAATATATATTTATATGTGACGTCGTAATCATGGCCATGTTCAGCCTTTTTGACGTCCCAATGTATAGCAGCAAAATCGCATATTTTTTCGATCTCCGTTGAGTTATTACTAATACACAGAATAGAAACATATATCACCATGTACACATTTGACGGATGTATGCATTTACAGATGCAAAAATTATGACGAACGCCACATTTTGAAAATACTAGCGAAAAACGGAAACTATTTTTTCTCTCGATTTTTTTCGTAAAAACGGCTTCAAATCAAAATTACCAAAAATCAAATCAAGCAAATTTTGCATAATTTTTATATGTTTTCATTATATATATTGTACAATAATTGTGAGATTTTTAGAAAAATTGACAAACTAGATTTTTTATGATATTCAATTATTTAACCCTACCCTACGTCAAAAAACGCTTTAATGCAAACGTCAACGTCGGTATAGCTCATGAGGTATACGTTTTGTGATAATTAAACAAGTTTGTTCTTACCATTATATTAGTATTTTGTGCACACTAGTTAAATATACTTCTGCTGTTTAGTGGCAAACAATTTGTCTATAGCACTTATGATAGCGTGTCTGTTTGGTGTACGTACAAAACCGTCATTTATTTTTCACTTACAGGGAACTGGATTCCAAAACAATATTCTCATTTCTGACTAGCTCCACGACTGTTAGTGAAATGTGGACATCACGGTTGTCAATTATTAGAACAACAGGTCTGGCCTTTCTAAAATTCGGAGCAAACTGTTACACATACATAAAATAGGCTTGAAACAATACCGTCTATGATGAGCAGTGAAAAGCCACGATCAAGGTATATTGTCATTGAACGTACGTAGGAGCATGGGGCTGGGTGGAAGGGTGGCTTTTCACTGCTATAGTGGGTATTGTTTCAAGCTCATTTTATGAATGTGTACTAAACAGTTTGCTCCGAACTTTAGAAAGGCCAGACCTGTTGTTCTAATAATTGACAACCGTGATGTCCACATTTCACTAGCAGTCGTGGAGCTAGTCAGAAATGAGAATATTGATTTGGAATCCAGTTCCCTGTAAGTGAAAAAAAATGACAGTTTTGTACGTGCACCAAACAGACAAGCTATCATAAATGCTATAGACAAATTAGTTGCCACTAAACAGCAGAAGTATATATAACTTGTGTGTACAAAATACTAATGTAATGGTAAGAAAAAACTTGTTTAATTATCACAAAACGTATACCCCATGCGCTATACCGACGTTGACGTTTGTTTTAAAGCGTTTTTTTAACGTAGGGTAGGGTTAAATAATTGAATATCATAAAAAATCTAGTTTGTCAATTTTTCTAAAAATCTCACAATAATTGTACAATATAAAGTATAAAATCATATAAAAATTATGCAAAATTCGCTTGATTTGTTTTGTGGTAATTTTGATTTGAAGCGGTTTTTCGAAAAAAATCGAGAAAAAAATAGTTTCCGTTTTTCGCTAGTATTTTCAAAATGTGGCGTTCGTCGTAATTTTTGCATTTGTAAATCCATACATCCGTCAAATGTGTACATGGTGATATATGTTTCTATTCTGTGTATTAGGAATAACTCAACTGAGGTCGAAAAATATGCGATTTGGCTGCTATACATTGGGACGTCAAAAAGGCTGAACAGGGCCATGTTTACGACGTCACATATAAATATATATTCTATTTACCGCTGCAAAAAAATACATATTTACATTGGAAATTACTTCTAGTTTCATAATATACTAATTGAACCACTGATTTAGAAAATATTTTAACCTTAATCAAATGTCAAAATTTTTATGGAAAACGCATAGAATTATGAAGTATGTTGACGTCTTTTTTGAAGTAGGGTGGGGTTAAATAATTAAAAATAAAAAAAAATATAGTTTGTCAATTGTTCTAAAAATCTCACAATCACTGTGAAGCATATTGTTAGAAATCAAATAAAAATTATTCCAAAATCGCTCGGTTTGTTTTTTGGTAATTTTGATTTGAAGCATTTTTTTCGAAAAAATCAAGAAAATAATAATTTCCGTTTTTCGCTAATATTTTCAGAATTTGGCGTTCGTCGTAATTTTTGCATATGTAAATTCATATATCCGTTGAATGTGTACGTGGTGATATGTGTTTCGATTCTGTACATTCGGTATTACTTGACTGAGGTCGACAAATACGCGATTTTGCTGCTATAAATCGGGACGTCAGAAAGACCAAACATGGCCATGTTTACGACGTCATAGGTAAAGAAGTGTTATATTAACCGCAGAAAAAAAAGCATATTCAAATTGGAAATTACTTCTAGTTTCATTACATACCAAATAATCCACTGATTTCGAAAATAATTTAAAAGGTATATTCCTCCTTAATCATAAAAACGTTAGTTACATGTACAACAAAGTACAACATGTACATATACATAGTATATACATGCAATAGATAAGTTTCCCAAAACGAGTTTGTACCCTGTAATCAAGGAACTGTAGAAGACACTTAGTACTTGATGTAATCAATCTTATCGAAACGAACTAGTTACGTGATAAACCTGTACTGAGTATACAGCTGTCAACCCACCATTGATTCTTGTTCTTCATTCTATAGTACATAAACATGTTTGCATGCTTGTCATTCGTAGAAAGATCCAAATGAAAGAAGGAAAGCTTACATTTTATTGTTTGTCAACCTCTGCACTACCAAAATATTATGGGAAATGTACGTATGTCATCCGAGAGATTTTTTTCTGTTCAGTGTGTACACTGTTGACAAAGTGAAAGTAGACTTCAGAAATCATATATCCATATCGCATATTCCAAGCATAATTTTCTAAATTCATAACTGAAACATGATAATGCTTTCAAAATATCTAAATACATCAATAATGTCATTAAAACAACCAGAGCAATGAAATAATGATAATGCATTTTGAAGCAAGAAGAAACAAGTTATTTATAACTGCCATTATGTTTCCAGTGGCGTACTCTGCCTATGGGATAATACTGAGTAGCTGGAGTCATTACAAACACGCACTGAAAAAGGAAGCTCAGCTTGTTTTTCAAAACTTGTTTTATAGTCGAATCGAAACCCAATGCTCGAATTAGCTGCACAATCAAATAAAACTGGTAAAAAATTGATTCCACATAGAATTTGTTTTAAAGTATTTTTTTTTATAGCAGGAATGTATACCCACATAAAAATGTACAATAACTGGTAGGTTGACCAGCTTGTTTTTTAAAGGGTCTGAGATGTTTTGAAAAATATAGACCTCAGTCAAATGCTTATAAATACGTACATATGTTGGAATCCTATAAAAGTTACTTTTTAACACCAGTGATGTCTAAATGCAGTATATGCTATGCAAACTTTTGCTCTACTCGTTTTCAGCAAGAACTCACAACCACTGTGAACCTTACATGAAATATAACATGCATTGATATATATCTATGTTGCTTTTTGTAAATTAGACAGTTTTTCCTGCGTTTCATATAAAATTAAATGTAGCAATCGTGACAAAGCGAAGCTCTCTGTTTTATTTGTGCACGGTCGGATGATTTCGTGTGAAAATTACATTTGGCAAATGACTGTAGCAATAGTTTTGTAACAATGATGTGAAAACACTATCAGGTTGAATAGTGTTAACAACGTCTCGGATCACCGATCAATAACGTCTGGGGGTTTTGATGAGTGTGCAAATCAATATTTGATGGCAGAACTAATATATCGTAATCTTTATTTATTTGTAAATACGACAGTCTTGTATTGATTTCTCGACATATACAATTGCCTGGGTTTACTCACATATGATTTTCACATACTGTAAAGCTAAACAAGTCTTATTTAATTACAGTGCATTAGTTTTGTTTGTTTGTTTGAATATTTAGCTACATCTTTGCGCCATCGAGGGCTAATAGACGATCAGTTAATATAATCACCCTTTCTTGGTATCCTAGAAAGTTAACCAGTACTCGAGCACATTTCATCTTCGTATATCAATCATCAAGGAGACCGTTTCCGAGCGGGGACTCGAACCCACGAACACTGGATCGAATGAGCTAATCGGGCCCGGCTAGTATATTAATTGTAGTTTATTTACTTATGAATAGAATTTAAAAATGGATATAAAAACCTTCGTTGCCGAGTGGTGTAATACGTGGTCGTCTCCTAGTCTCATATCTGTCAGTGTTAAGGTCATGGGTTCGGTACCAGCTCGATCAAAATACTGCATCAAGAAATAAGAGAGAAAACATTTTTTTCTAGTGCTAAAATTCTTGTATATAAACTGATTATCAACTACAAGAGCACATAACTCTGTTATGATATAGTGGTTTGTTTCCTACAACCAACTGAAGATTTACTAAAGATCAGCAAACAAGATGGCACATGTTTATATGAGCGTTAATTTTTCAAACCACCAGTCTATCCGAGCTGGTTTCAATTTGTATCAAACAACGTTTAACACAACTATCTGCAATACATGCTCTACTGGTTAAAAGTTCCTACCTTATAAGACGTCAGATACTGGGATAGGCTATGGAGCAAATACTCTTGGGAATAGAAATGGCGTAAGCCACAATAAACTCCGGGCATTAAAAAACTTTTTAAATCTTGTTAAAATGTTGAATATGTTGTAAAATTGTCCTATCAGCCGCATATGCTAGATTTGGATGTGGAGTAGTTCCTTTAAGAATAGAGACAGACCAGTAGGAAAATTTAAGAGACGCGATCGATGTGCCCTTTTTGTAAAACCAAGGTTTACAATAAACTGTATATATACTGCTCTAATATGCTGATATATGTAAAGATCTAACCGACAAGGCAATGTCAGTATTTAATATCCTTTTAGGTTTCAAGCCAAAATTAGCATCGGCCCCTCAATTCTTACTTGTACAAAATAAAAAATTTGAAAATCCTTTAATAGAAGATGTACATGCAAATAATATGTTTGAAAAAAAAATTAGTAAAATAAATGTTATTCTATATTAATTGACATCTTTATCGTGGTACAACGCTGATATTGTGTTAACCATGGTGAGACTTAAATACATTGGTAAACCAATAGGACCATCTTTATCGCGGTACGACGCTGATATTGTGTTAACCATAGTGAGACTTTATCGCGGTACGACGCTGATATTGTGTTAACCATGGTGAGACTTAAATACATTGGTTAACCAATAGGACCATTTTTATCGTGGTACGACGCTGATATTGTGAAGGTATATTGTAAAACATACATTTTGTATTCCGAAATATAAACCTATCCGCTCGGGAGGTTTACGTAGTGCGCTTTGTAAATACAAATAGCTATTACGTAGCTTTAACTACAGCTGTATTATGTCATCACGCTAGGCCGTGTTATAGACTTGTTTCATCTGCTTAACTGTTCAATCGATATGTGATATTCTGGCAGAACGGAACGTATGTGTGACAAACTACGCGTGTGTGTAGTTACAGCCTTTATTGTCAGGATGTTTACTGAATTCACGTATAATCTCAGGTTGGTTCTATTCACGTTTTTATCATGACTTCACGTCATCTGTCACAATATATACATTGTCAATTGTGCCGAACAAGTTACTCCCTTACTAAAATGCCCGAGCACACTATCGATTGCAGCGTACTAGTACAATTTCCGTAAGCGATCCTCGTGTATTTCCGTTTATTCCGTATTGTGTTAATTGTGTGTTTCATATAAGAACATAATTGGTAATTCACTTGATTGGCAGGTGGTTGCTTTACTAATGACGTGTCCTGCTGATACTAATGTATTCATTTTGACGTTCATTTTTCTCTTGGCAATACTTCACTGATGTCATTAACAGCTAGAACATCGTCTGCATATTGCCAACAGTTCGTAATGTCATTAATATGCCATTATAGCTGTATCAATCTACGTCGTCGATCTCTATAATCTCGCACATAAACCATTCCCACCGATGAAGGGAGAAGTATGTTTCCTAGCCATGTCAACAAGGTATCTTGTTTTCAGCGAGAGCCCCCCCCCCAGTAAATGTCAGCACACTGATTAGATCTAGATTTACGGTAATTTTCACATACGACGCAATTTGGTGTTTCCTGGTCCATACATACATGAACACAATTTGACCTCAATGTATGACATAACGGACATATAGATTGTATCTGTGTTAAATCCCATTAAAGTAATATTTACTGTGTCGTTTATTATTTTACAATTTATTACCTGTGTATATATACTTGTCATACATGGTTGTCTATACACAAGACACGTTAAAACGTGTCTAACATGTCAACCTATCAGCCGATATCACAAATCCCTGTACAACGTTAGTCCTAGTATTTAGTTTGTGAGAGTTCGTGGTCACTTACAAGGTGTAACCCCACCATTGATTTTTGTTCTTTATTCTATAGTAAATAATAAAAGTTTGAAGGCTTGTCATTCATAGAGGGTCCCAAATGAAACAAGTGAAACCTACATTTTACTGTTTGTCAACCTCTGCACTATCAAAATATGATGAGAAAAGTAGGGGTCATGTGTCATATAAGAGATTTTTTTTCTGCTCAGTCTGTACACTGGTGACAAAGTGAAAGTAGACTTCCGAAATCATGAATTCATACCCCAATTTCCAAGCATCATTTTTTTTTTCTAAATTCACAATTCAAACATGACAATGCTATCAAAATGTTCAAAATACATCAATAATGCCATTCCAATAAAAAATGAGCATTAAAATAAGGAAAATGCACTTTTAAAGAAGAAGAATTGAGGATTATTTATAACCGCCATTATGCGACTACCCCACGGAAGCACTTCCTTTTTGCAATGGTGGCACTATGCCTACAAGTGCGTATGGTTTATAGTATACGCGTATATCTAAGTGTATACCTCTGGTGTACTTCATATCACTACGGTCACAGTTTTTTCTTCAATGTTACATTGTGCATGCGCGTGTGTTTCTGTGTTTTTTGTTACTCGAACTTACAACCTCGGTGAATCAAGTGTGAATATAACTGACTGTTGTCATAGTGAATGGTAAATCAAAGCAGTCGTAATAGTTGACGGTAGGACGGTTTTAAGCTTGGTTTTAAGCCTGGTGCCTGGTTTTAAGATTGGTTTTAAGCCTGGTTTTAGGGAATGTTTAAAGATTGCTTTTAAGCCTGGTTTTAAGGCTGGTTTTAAGGGTAATAAGGCTGGTTTTATGGCTGATTTCAAGGCTGGTTTTAAGGCTTTAAGGGCAATAAGACTTGTTTTAAGATTGGTTTTAAGCCTAGTTTTAAAACTGGTTTTAAGGCCGTAAGGGCAATAAAGCTGGTTTTAAGCCTGGTTTTAAGGCTGGGTTTAAGGCTGGTTTAAAGCCTTGTTATTCACCACTTAATAGTCTACATACATAAGCTCGACATAGAACAGTGCTCTTCATAAACATACGGATGGCAACATTAGGCTGAATTGTCCGCTTTCTTGAAAATATGCTCCGTGCCCAAAAACATTACCCTTACACACGTACCTCATCATATTTTGATTTCATCAGTTTTTTTCCAGTTTTTTATATAAAAAAACAAGTTAACATTAATTTGTAGTTATGCTTTTTTTAATTTTTAAAACATGATGATATCACCAGTTTTATCATTGGCTTAAAGACTAAAATTACAGACCGAAATTACAGACTGAAAATACAGACCGAAAATACAGACTTTGCTGTTTCTTTAATTACTCTTCGAACATTTTTCTTTACTTAATATTTCTGTTACCAAAGCAAAGCTGATAAAACTATTTTTCTTGTTATCAATTGTTTAATATTGTTCTAACAAGTGTTGGAATTTTTACGAAATATGTATATTTCTAATTAAAAAGATATTAGTTTTATTATTTACATTTTAACTACACATTTTAGACATAAGACATTTTATTGACTTAAACTATATACAGTAACTGTTGCTCATCATCATATACATATATATATAAAATAACAAATATTTCATTACATGACAGGTATGCTATTTACTTTAAATTGATCTCTGTAATAAAATATGTTATAATAATTTCATAAAAAAAATATAAATATTTATGTCATCAACAAAAATCATGAGAATGAACATAATAATGCACATTTTAAGAAATAATATTTGGAATTGATCACCTTGTTACAAAAGCTTCGGAAATAAATTTTCTTAAATTTAGAAGTTCTTTTTTATTTGTAGATTGCAATAATGTTATAAACTTAAACATATTTGGTCTTGTGTAATAAAACTTCTTGATACACTTCTTTCTAATTTCATTATAGTAAGAACATATTAAAACAAAGTGAAACTCATCTTCAATATCATTATTATTACAAATCTGGCATAGTCTTTCATTTCTTTCTATTCTTTCTATCCCATATCGGCCTGTTTCAATTCTTAATAAATGTGAAGATAATCTTAATTTAGTTAAAACACTGCGTAGTTGTTTAGTACATAACACATCTAGAGATCTTTCATAACCATGTGTTAGTTTTATATTTCTATACAACAGGTTCAATACTCTATTCGACTCCACATCCACTGTCCAAGTTCAAATAAAACTATCAATCATTCTTTTACGAAAAATCGAAAGAAATTATTTATATTTGTTGGATTATCCCATACATACATAAAACCATAATTATTTAGGATAGACTTAACTTTTGAGACCCAGATGATTAATCCTTTTTCACAATCGGCTAACGAGTTCTTATAAACACTGCTTAGAATAATGTTATCAGTTGTTGATAAGCTTAACCAGTACTTAACAGTCTTAAAATATCGAGAAATAAACATCGGATAACGTCCTATTTCGCCATAAATACCAGAATTGCCAGTAGTTTCTTTTACGCCCAGTATAGCTTTGCAACATTTTAAGTGAATGCGCTCTAATTCTTTTGATTTCGTAAATCCCCGTACCTCGCACGTATAATTAAGAATCGAACTTTCAAATGCATCAAATAACTGAAGCGATGTCTCAAGCTTTCATATATTAACAGTTAAAAGATTCATCGCCTTTAGTGCTTTGCCACTAAGAGACTTCTGATTTAAAGCGAATGTACCTGTGTAATTAAAAACAACGCCTAGATAATTAAAATCATCAACAACATCTATATTTACGTTATTATATGTCCATTATTCAGAAACTGTTACTCTACCCCTCTTCCGAAAAACAACAACCTTAGTTTTTTCTGTGTTAACTTCGAGCCCCAAAGTTTCACAATATTCATATAATCTATTAAAGCTTTTTGAAGGTCTTAAGGAGTGGTACCTATCAAAATCATGTCGTCAGCAAAAAGCAGTAATATAAGAGAAATATCATCTAAGTTTAGGCCACATTTAGTTCTATTTTGTAAATAAAGCTCTAAATCTTCGATAAAAAGAGCGAACATAACTGGCAACATTATCTCCCCTTTGCTTTAATCCGACTGATATATTAAAAAATCTGAATAAGACCCACAAAGTTTCACACACGATTTAACAGTACTATACATTGAACGTAGAATTCTGAGCAATTTACCGTTAATACCCAATTTAAAAAGTTTGAACCACATTGCATTTCTATAAACCGAATCAAACGCTTTTTTTAAATTTTCTCATTTAAAACTTTGTCGATAATATTATGAAGTATAAAAATCCGTTGTAGATCTACCCTTTCTAAAGCCAAGCTGTGCGTCAGATATAATACTATTTACCTCACACCATTTGTTAATACGTGCGTTCAAGACGCTGGTGAATTTTTTTCCCAAACAACTAACTAAAGTTATGCCTCTATAATTGCTAACTACGTCTTTATCCCCTTTTTTGTTTAACGGAATAATGACCCCTTTTGTCCATTCTTCAGGAAAACAATCTGTATTGAAAATGAATTAAAAATATGGGTTATATGACCAGATAATATATCGCAGGTCGAAATGAAAAACTCGTTTAATAAACTATCACTAGACACTTTGTTCGTGCTTAGTGAGCGAATTGCAGGTTCGGCCTCGTTAACTGTTATACAGCTATCCAATTCTTCGAAAACAAGATCATTTTTATAAAAATCATTATTGCTATTGAAGAATTAAGCATCTTCTGAATTTTTAAAATTTATCTCCTTAAATAATTCGTTAAAATAAGCATTAAACTCATTTAAAGTAATATCAGGAGTAATATGTTTTCGTTTCACAAAACAATTAAAAAATTAGCGAGACTCCGCATGACGATTTTTTTCTATTTCTCTCATTTATTTAAATTTATAAGAGCGTTTCTTTTTTAAAGCAACTTTTTATATGTTAATTCCCTATTCTCATACGATTTCAATATATTAAAATTATGCAACGATTCTTTATATTTATTCTTTCATCTATACACTCGTGATCGAACCATTTGTTTGTATCACTATTACGAATAGAATAGATTGGTGTGTGTTTTTAAAAAAAGAGTATCGGCTACTTCTTGTAAAGAATTTGAAAATTGTACAGTAATGGTATATATCGTCCTGAAGTAACTGAAACAGACCAGCATCAATAAGATTAGCAGGCGGTGAACCCTCACTCCACATATAAACACCACATAAAAGCAAATCATCGTCATTAATAAAACTTTGCTTATCCAGCTCTAACCATATAATTGTATCATGGCCGTTGCGTACAACGGAAATATCATTTTTTATATTATTTTTTACGTAAACAACAATACCACTACTGTTCCGTTAAGATAATCTGGGAAATCTATTTCACTGTCTTTTGAGGTCCAAGTTTCAGATAGGATAATTATATCATTTTTAAACAAGATGTTCACAAAATCAGCACTCTCTCGTTTGAGATTAGTTAAGACCGCGGCGTGGTCTAGTGGTAGAGCGTCAGCTTCGCATGCGGAGGGTCGTAGGTTCAATCCCCGGCCGGGTCATACCAAAGACTTTAAAATGGTACTAGAAGCTTCCTCGCTTGACGCTCAGCATTTAGAGGAGAGTTCTAGTTCTGGTCGACCCGGTGTCAGTATAATGTGACTGGGTGGGGTATCATACCATGTGTCTGCGGCATGATACTCCAGTGTGACAGCGCTTAGAATACTGTCTCAAGTAGACACCGTCGCAATATGACTGAAAAATTGTTGAAAGCGACGCTAAACACCATACAACAGAGATTAGTTAGTCCATTACAGTTCTAAACAATATTATTGAGTTCATTCTCGGCGTCCATCTATGTACAATGTATTATAGCTGATCCATGCTCGTTTCCCTTCACTTTTCGCTGCTTTCATTCTTGGGGTAAGTTTACGGCGCTTCGCGATCACTTCCGGCGGAAATTGCCCGTGCATATACAAGTCACTGCCTGTAAGCTTGAAGCGTAGTTTGCGTACCATCTCTCTATCTGGCATTAAGTTGAATTTACAAACTATTTTGCGTTTATAACCTTGCGACGGCGGTCCGATTCTATGTTCTTATTTTAAGTTAACTACAACATCCTGCGCAATCTCAAGCTTTTCGAGCAAAAACTGCCTCAATTTTGCTTCCGTTTCCTCTGTTCTTTCGTTTCGCATCGACTGCGATTGTAAGCGAATCTTTAAGTTTATTGTTTTCACGCTGCATTTGTGACAACTTGTCTTGGGTCATGGTATAGGAATTTAAATGTTATGTAGGAAGATAAAGTAAATGATCCATGAAAGGAGAAACTTTTAAATCGATATCTAAAGGAGTATTTCTTATTCTCACTTTGAATAAGCACCCCAAAGTGTTTTCTATTAATTATATTTACTTTGCTAAAATAAAGAAAAAAAGCTTATAATTTTTTAAAAATGAAGTAACATTGGTATCTCCATATTTTTTATGACTTTAGATTGTTTTGAGGGTTTGTCCGTGGCCGATTGGTCTTTGGTCGTTGTCGTTTAATGACCACTCGCCTCTCGCCGCTTAGGTCGTGGGTTCGAGTCAAGCTCAGTCTAAAACTTTTATGTGAGAAAGTTCGCCATTTACTTGCGAAGGACAGATGCGTTCTGAGATCTTCTTCCACCAATAAAACTGGATATTCAATATATAACCTGTCACGTTTTGACAATGGCGTTAAACCCCGTGTTAGTGTTGCTGCTACTCCCTTTGAATTATACTTATCTGCTGAAATCTGTCACCTAATACCTAGCACAAAATATCATACGGCACCTATTTACAAATCATTAAATGAAAAAAAAAGTATACAACTCTTTACAAACATTAATTCCTGTGACGCCGCGACACTTTCCTTGATTAATCTCTTTTATATAAGTATGCCCTATATACACATTGATAGGTTTTAACTATTTTAACGACACTCCTTGTTGGAATAAGGACAGAACGGCAGTATACTTACAATGAACGGAACGAACCGAATCAAATTGAAAAACATTTTATTCTCAACATAATTATTGAACGAACACGTCCATATACAAATGGAATGTGTGCTTGTGTGACTAAATATTCGATCAGTACATGTGTCCCTACGGAGGATTGATTTATAAATCTGTGTTGAGTTTCAATTATGTTAACAATAATATAATACGTATTGTTAATGGTAATTAAGTATAAAATATTTCTTTATAAAATGATAAAAGTTGTTATATGTATGATTATTTATATAGATATGTTCACCCAATTTCCAACCTTTAAATGGATATGTGTATATTCCTAAGAAGGATAGACAACGAATGTATTATGTATGTATAAAGTTTGGATTGATACATGTATATACTTTGGATTGATACACGTATATACTTTGGATTAATACACGTATATGCTTTGGATTGATACACGTATATACTTTGGATTGATAATACTTTAGATTGATACATGTATATACTTTGGATTGATACATGTATATACTTTGGATTGATACATGTATATACTTTGGATTGTTACATGTATTTACTTTGGATTGTTACATGCATTTATTTTGGATTGATATATGTATATACTTTGGATTGATACATTTATATACGTTGAATTGATACATGTATTATACTTTGGATTGTAACATGTAGTTACTTTAGATTAATAGATGCATATACTTTTGGTTGATACATGTAAATACGTTGGATTGATATATGTATATACTTTGGATTGATACATGTATATACTTTGGATTGATACATGTATATACTTTAGATTGATACATGTATATACTTTGGATTGATACATGTATATACTTTGGATTGATCAACGAATATACTTTGAATTGATATATGTATATACTTTGGATTGATATATACGTATATTCATTTTCATGGATATAATTTATTATGTATATTCTTTAGATGAATATAATTTTGTATGTACTTATTTTCTTTAGTTATATACATTAATGTATATTATTGATGTGTATATTTACAGATTGATACATTCTTTATGTAGACTCTTTATATGGATCCATATATATACTTTAGATGGACCCATGTATATACTTTAGATGGGTCAAAATATATTTTAGATGGATCCTAGTATACACTTTCGATGGATCGAAGTATATACTTTAGATGGATCCAAGTATATATTTTAAATGGATCCAGGTATATTTTATATGGATAATAGTATATATTTTATATGGATCCAAGTATACACTTTAGGTGGATATAAGTATATATTTTATATGGATCCAAGTATATACTTTAGATGGATACAAGTATATATTTTATATAGATCCAAGTATATATTTTATATGGATCCAAGTATATATTTTAGATGGATACTAATATATACTTTAGATTGATCCAAGTATGTTTTAGATGCATCTAAGTATATACTTTAGATGGATACAAGTATATACTTTAGATATATATATGTATGGAGATAATTATTTGTGAATAACCAAGACATAAATGTACAGACAGACTACGGCGAGTGCGCCTTCCTTGCTACAATGCAAACCATAGATACAATATAAAAGCCTCTGCCAAACCAATAAATTTGGTGTCGACCATGACTTATATTCTGTGGAATTACGTGCAACACATCTGGACAGGGTGGACAAATTTACATACTTGAACTGATAGCTTTATATGAGTAAGGATCCATTTAAGGATTCATGACTTCTCACATGCTATATAGAGGACAGATATATATACTTTACATGGATACATGCATATACAAGTACTTACGATTGACATTTATAGTGTTCAGTTGGGTATACATGTACTTATATTCTTTGTTTCCTCCTGAATGTATCGAAGAGCAGCACAGTGTGGGATATTTTTTAATCTCTTGTTTCTTTGTAAATTATTAATTTCTGTTTCAATACTTCTTTTCAGACTACAGAAATGGACATTATTGAAGTTCTCCCAGGTAATAGCCACGATAACAGTAACAACGATGTCGATGATGGTAGCAGCGAACAAGTTTTGAGAGACGATCAGAATTTTATCAATAACGTCGCAAAATTTTACAACGAAGAAGCGCTAAGTGACGTTATCATTAGGGTTGGCCACCAACAATTTTTTGGACACAAATTCGTATTAGCCAAATCAAGCGATGTGTTCCGGGCGATGTTATACGGAAGTGGATGGTCTCAGGGTGACGATACAGATATTATTCTGACGGAAAGTCCCGAGAGTCAGGCAGTTTTTGACGTCTTTCTGAAATTCATGTATTCAGCCGAGGTAACGGTTACTGTGGATACCGCGGTGGGCATTTTGTGTTTGGCGGATAAATATGACGTTACTTCTCTGAAACAACTATGTGTGAATTATATGATAGATAATACCAAGTCGCCGAAAATCCACAACGCATTACACTGGTACAACTGGGCAAAAGCTCTAAATTTGGAAGGTTTGGTGGTGTCGTGTACCAAAACAATAGCGTGGAACATCGAGGCAATACTTGGAACCGCGGAATGGCACAACATGGACTTACAGTTTATACGTGACATTCTTAATAATTCTGGACTGGTAGTCACAAACGAATACCGACTTTACAATGGACTGGTATCGTGGCTCATGTGTGAGACACACAGAGATGACTTGCAACCAAACGCTTTATCTCTTCTGCCGTTGATCAGATTCCCACACATGCTTGTTAGTCAGTTACATGCGATAGAGCAATCCGACTTCCACAGGATGGAGGAAACACAGCCAATTATGAAAGATCTAGTAAGCAAGGCTTACAGGTACCGGTCACTGTGTCCGTCACAGGCAGTGTTGGAAGTATCATTCGATGAGGAATTCTACAAACCAAGAAATTTCATGGACCTTGCCGTAGATTCCGTTCGAATGCAGAGTACTTTACGCTTTGGGATTCAGGTGGACGTCAGGACGTACGCCGGGCCAGTGGTTACGGAGGAGCGGAGCGGTGAATGGAAGATTACGTACCGGAAAACCGATAACATGTGGAACGTGCATCTGTTCTGCCACGAGTCGGCCACCATTAATGGAGAAGCATATGTTGAAACGAGTGTTTTGGTTTTTAACCAAGATGACAGAGTAATCCAAGTAGACATGCTTCCGGCCACGGTATGCACCAGAACGAATAATTTGTCTTTTCAAATCAATATTGACAATCCCGATGTTGCCAAGAGCATGGTTCTGCTCATCAAGCCAATTCCACATTGATTTTGTTGTGCAACTGTCTGGCTAAATATAGCGGCGAGCAGATCTACAGGAGGGAGACAACACGGGGGGGGGGGAGTAACGGTTATTGCACTTACCACTACCGCTGTGGTACATTGTTCAAATCTTAATCGTTATATCTTTGATTAGCTCTAATCTAGCATCGTCGAATACCCACGGATAATCCATTCCGATACTCTCCGTTGACAACATCCGGGGGTATCCGACGATGTAATTTAGTTGCAGGAGCAAAACATTTTTTTTTTCAGAAAATAGTTGTAAGTAACGTTATCAATGTATCTATCGTGAACAGAATCAACAGGACAGAAAACGTAACGTGTTTTGTTTGTTGACTTGCAGTTGCTATGGGTATGTCAAATGAACGACAATCTCATCATTACAATCAAAAGTTCTAATGTGTCCTTGTTAGTGATATTTTTCTTTACATTGACAATGGATGCAAATTGTGTACCCGACCGGTCCATGGTATGTCGAACTCGACGAAATGTTCAGTGTTGATGACTATGTTACTAATATATGATACATATGCATATAAAACGGGTAGGTGAACATATTTATATGGTTTAATATAAGGTATTTATGAATGTATTACGGGTAGATAAACAGGTCAATGCGTTTACGATCTATGATAGTTATGCATGTATTACAGATAAATAAACAGGTTATTGCGTTTACGGTCTACGGTAATTATGCATGTATTACGGGTAAATAAAAAGGTTAATGCGTTCACGGTCTATGGTAGTTATGCATGTATTACGGGTAAATAAAAAGGTTAATGCGTTCACGGTCTATGGTAGTTATGCATGTATTACGGGTAAATAAACAGGTTATTGCGTTTACGGTCTATGATAGTTATGCATGTATTACGGGTAAATAAACAGGTTAATGCGTTTACGGTCTATGATAGTTATGCATGTATTACGGGTAAATAAACAGGTTAATGCGTTTACGGTCTATGATAGTTATGCATGTATTACAGGTAAATAAACAGGTTATTGCGTTTACGGTCTACGGTAATTATGCATGTATTACGGGTAAATAAAAAGGTTAATGCGTTCATGGTCTATGGTAGTTATGCATGTATTACAGGTAAATAAACAGGTTAATGCGTTTACGGTCTATGGTAGTTATGCATGTATTACAGGTAAATAAACAGGTTAATGCGTTTACGGTCTATGGTAGTTTTGCATGTATAACGGATAGATAAACAGGTTAATGCGTTTACGGTCTATGATAGTTATGCATGTATTACAGGTAAATAAAAAGGTAAATGCGTTCACGGTCTATGGTAGTTATGCATGTATTACAGGTAAATAAACAGGTTAATGCGTTTACGGTCTACGGTTATTATGCATGTATAACGGGTAAATAAAAAGGTTAATGCGTTCACGGTCAATGGTAGTTATGCATGTATTACGGGTAAATAAAAAGGTTAATGCGTTTACGGTCTTTGGTAGTTTTGCATGTATAACGGATAGATAAACAGGTTAATGCGTTCACGGTCTACGGTACTAATGCATGTATTACGGGTAGATAAACAGATTAATGCGTTTACAATTGATGGTAGTAATGCATGTATTACGGAAAGATAAACAGGTTAATGCGTTTACAATCTATGGGAGTTATGCATGTATTACGGGTAGATAAACAGGTTAATGCGTTTACAATCTATGATAGTTATGCATGTATAACGGGTAGATAAACAGGTTAATGCGTTTACAATCTATGGTAGTTATGCATGTATAACGGGTAGATAAAAGGTCAATGCGTTTACAATCTATGGTAGTTATGCATGTATTACGGGTAGATAAACAGGTCAATGCGTTTACGGTCTATGGAAGTTATGCATGTATAACGGATAGATAAACAGGTTAATGCGTTTACAATCTATGGGAGTTATGCATGCATTACGGGTAGATAAACAGGTTAATGCGTTTACAATCTATTGGAGTTATGCATGTATTACGGGTAGATAAACAGGTTAATGCGTTTACGGTCTATGGTAGTTATGCATGTATAACGGATAGATAAACAGGTCAATGCGTTTACAATCTATGGTAGTTATGCATGTATTACGGATAGATAAACAGGTCAATGCGTTTACAATCTATGGGAGTTATGCATGTATTACGGATAGATAAACAGGTTAATGCGTTTACAATCTATGGGAGTTATGCATGTATTACGGGTAGATAAAAAGGTTAATGCGTTTACGGTCTATGGTAGTTATGCATGTATAACGGATAGATAAACAGGTTAATGCGTTTACAATCTATAGGAGTTATGCATGTATTACGGGTAGATAAACAGGTTAATGCGTTTACGGTTTATGGTAGTTATGCATGTATTACGGATGGATAAACAGGTTAATGCGTTTACAATCTATGGGAGTTATGCATGTATTACGGGTAGATAAACAGGTTTATGCGTTTACGGTCTATAGTAGTTATGCATGTATAACGGATAGATAAACAGGTAAGTGCGTTTATAATCAATGGTATTTATGCATGTATAGCGGGTAGGTAAACAGGTTAATGCGTTTACAATCTATGGGAGTTATGCATGTCCTACGGGTAGAAAAAAACAGGTTAATGCGTTAACAGTCAACGGTAGTTATGCATGTTTTACGGGTAGATAAACATGTTAATGCGTTTACAGCCTACGGTAGTTATGCATGTATTGCGGGTAAATAAACCGGTTAATGCGTTTACAATCTATGGAATATATGCATGTATTGCGGATAGATAAACAGGTTATTGCGTTTACCATCTATGGTAGTTATGCATATATTTCGGGTAGATGAACAGGTAAATACGTTTATAATCTATGGTAGTTATGCATGTATTGCGGGTAAATAAACAGGTTTATGCGCTTACAATCTATGGTAGTTATGTATGTATTACGGATAGATAAACAGGTTAATGCGTTTACAATCTATGGTAGTTATGTATGTATTACGGATAGCTAAACAGGTTAATGCGTTTACAATCTATGGTAGTTATGTATATATTACGGATAAACAGGTTTATGCGTTTACAATCTATGGTAGTTATGTATATATTACGGATAAACAGGTTTATGCGTTTACAATCTATGGTAGTTATGCATGTATTGCGTGTAGATAAACATGTTAATGCGTTTACAATCTACGGTAGTCCTGCATGTTTTGCATGTAAGTGTAACACACAATCATAGTAATTTTACAAAATAAGCTTTATTACTCGTAAAACGAAACCAAAGTCATTGAAATAAATAAATTCTCATTAAAATGGATAATTATCAAGAGCAAGTCTTCTTTTCCGTCACACATCGTCCAACAGATGGCGCCAAAAATAATCGACCATTCTGACACATGCATAGTTGATAGACATTGTTGTAAAGCTGGCCTGTGTTTGTCGGTGTGCTCATATCGATGTTCTTCAGAAACAGTTTTGTAGCGTTCAGACTGAGCTGTAATATGATAAAATTATTTTATTAGGACTTTGAACAGTATTGAATGTGTGTTGCACTGCATTTAAGATCACTTTTCTTTCACCACTGAGGTCGCCGATTTGACCACAACTCCATTCAGATACGTTATGTGAGAAAGTATGCCAGTTATATGCAGATCAACGATGGTTCGACTTAGATTCGTGAATCGGAGGTGATTCTCGACCCGGAAAACAAACTGGATGTCATATACATATATATAACATGGTATGTTAACCCGTCAGAAGTGTTTTAAATTGGTTGAATAACCTCAGACCGAAACTCAGCTATGGGATATGAAGTGGCCTTTATGTATCATACATCAAATTAATATCGAGTCAACTTGAAAGGCAGAATCGGATTATAGATATTTGTATAATCTTTGTATAACGGTTATTGTCAGAGTTTCCTCCCATTGACCACTAAGTTATTGTACATGATTCAAGGCTCATTTATCTGGGCTGCGTTCAGTTCGGTTAAACGTTTGCAAACGTTAGCTAACTTATTTTCCTGGATACTGGCTCAACATCAACATAGCACACAATACGCAACACTTTTAGGAAACTAGGCATTAAACGTGTTTACTGTTTAACGGTGCTAAACGCAGCCCGGTATTAATCAATAAGTCATGTGATTGATTTGAAATGAAATTTGCCAGTACACATTGATATTATACACACTTAAATGAACACTTGCTTGACATATTACATCACGGCCTATTTAAGCTCAACTTAGCATTATATTTGGCCCAATTAAAAATCTTTTTATGTATTGTCGATAAGCAAGGGTACATTATGGGTACAACAAAATAATACAAAATAGTTTTTGTTCTATATTTGCTCTATACATACATGTATACAGTAACAGAGTACGCCGTCTTCATGCTTATTGAATGGCTGCTTTCAATGGCATTTAAAGGTCATATGTTGTAGACTCCTAGACCTAGACTCCTAGACCGAAATTTTTCAACCTTATAAAGCGGGCGGTAGTGTAGTGGCTAGAGTGTTTGTCTGCCGCTTCTACCAGACGTCGCAGATTCGATCCTACGCTTGTCCGATGGCCTCTTTTAACACAAATCGTACTAGTTTTACACAGGACATGTGTCTTTGAGTGGTTGAGGTTAGCACTGAGCTTTCTTCGTGGAACTACCATACTATAAACTAACATACTATCAACTAACGTTCTATAAACCAACGTAATATAAACTAACGTATTATTAACTAACGTACTATCAACTACCTATACATATGTCAAGGCGATGAACATGTATGTTCATATGCCGTAATAATTTATTGAATTGAATTGACTGCCGTAATATAAACTGACGTACTATCAACTAACGCACTATAAACTAACGTACTATAAACTACCGTACAATAAACCAACGTAATATAAACTACTGTTCAATAAACCAACGTAATATAATCTTACGTAATATTAACTAACGTACTTTCGACTACATATACATATGTCAAGGCGACAAACTTGTATATTCATATGCCGAAATAAACTATTGAATTGAATTGAATACCGTTATATTAACAAACGTACTATCAACTAACGTACTATTCACTAACGTACTATAAACCAACATTCTATAAACTAACGTAGTACCAACTAACGTACTATAAACAAACGTTATATAAACCAAAGTAATATAAACTAACGTACTATTCACTAGCGTACTATAAACCAACGTTCTATAAACTAACGTACTACCAACTAACGTACTATAAACAAACGTTATATAAACCAAAGTAATATAAACTAACGTACTATAAACTTACGTTTTATCAACTTACGTACAATAAACCAACTGACTATAAACTAACTTACTATAAACCAACAAACTATCAACTAACGTACTATAAACCAACAAACTATCAACTAACGTACTATAAACTAACGTTCTATAAATTAATGTACTATCAACCAACGTACTATAAACTAACGTTCTATAAACTAACGTACTACCAACTGACGTTCTATCAACTAGCATACTATAATTTAACATACTATAAACTAACGTACTATAAACCAACGTTCTATAAACGAACGTACTATAAACTAACGTACTTTAAACCAAAGTAATATAAACAAACGTTCTATAAATAACATACTATCAACTTACGTACTATAAACTAACGTACTATCAACTAACGTACTATCAACTACCTAAATATATGTCAATGCTCCGAACATGTATGTTCATATACCGAAATAAACTATTGAATTGAATTGACTACCGTACTATAAACTAACGTACTATAAACTCACGTACTATAAACTGCCGTACTATAAACCAACGTTATATGAACTAACGTACTATCAACTAACGTACTATAAACTAACGTAATATAAACTAACGTAATATAAAATAACGTACTATTAACTAACGTACTATAAACTTACGTACTATAAACCAACGTAATATGAACTTACGTACTATCAACTAATGTACTATAAACTAACGTACTACTAACGTAATATAAACTAACGTACTATAAACTTACATACTATAAACCAACGTTATATGAACTAACGTACTATTAACTAACGTACTATAAACTAACGTAATATAAAATAACGTACTATTAACTAACGTACTATAAACTTACGTACTATAAACAAACGTACTATAAACCAACAAACTATCATTTAACGTACTATAAACTAACAAATTATCAACTAACTTTCTATACACTAACGTACTATAAACTAACTTACTATACACTAACGTACAATACACTTACGTACTATCAACTAACATACAATAAACTAACGTACTATCAACTAACGTACTATAAACTAACGTAATATGAACTAACGTACTATCAACTAACGTACTATAAACAAACGTTATATAAACCAAAGTAATATAAACTAACGTACTATAAACTTACGTTTTATCAACTTACGTACAATAAACCAACTGACTATAAACTAACGTACTATAAACCAACAAACTATCAACTAACGTACTATAAACTAACGTACTATCAACTAACGTACAATACACTAACGTACAATACACTTACGTACTATCAACTAACATACAATAAACAAAGGTTCTATAAACTAACGTATTATCAACTAACGTGATATAAACTAACGTTCTATAAACTAACGTGAAATAAACTAAATTAACGTGCTATCAACTAACGTGCTATAAACTAACGTAATATCAACTAGCGTACTTTAAACTAACGTACTATCAACTAAAGTACTATAAACTAACGTACTGTCAACTATCGTACTTTCAACTAACGTACTATCAACTAACGTACAATAAACTAACGGACTTTTAAATAACGATTAATAAATTAACGTGATATAAACTGACGTACTATCAACTTACGTACTATAAACTAACGTGCTATCAACTAACGTACTATAAACTAACGTGCTGTCAATTATCGTACTATAAACTTACGTACTATAAACTAACGTGCTATCAACTAACGTACTATAAATTAACGAGTTATCAATTAACGTAATATAAACTAACGTACTATCAACTAACATGCTATCAACGTACGTATTATAAACCTAACGTACTATAAACTAACGTACTATAAACCTAACGTACTATAAACTTACGTACTATAAGCCAACGTAATATTAACTAACGTACTATCAACTTACGTACTGTACACCTAACTTACTATAAACTAACGTGCTATAACCTACCGTACTGTCAACTAACGTACTATAAACTAACGTACTATAAATCTAACGTACTATAAACTAACGTGCTATAACCTAACGTACTGTCAACTAACGTACTATAAACTAACGTACTATAAAGCAACGCAGTTTTATTATGTTTCCTATTATATCAACCGGTTACAAGAATATGTATGTCAAATAAAATAAAAGTGTCAAAATCGGTCATAAAAGGAATGTTTGGTTAAACAAGTATTTCTTTATGGAAGCATGTAAAAAGAAAGACAAATACCTTCCTGTGAGATTGGAATAGAATATCGTTGGAACTTTTCATCATTATATCTCCTTCTGGGGCCTCCAATAGCACGTGTTTTCTCCCTGATAAAACTATGGAACTCGATGCCGACTCCAACCTAGAATATAAACACAATTCCAACACGGACGTGTTATGGCATTTTAATGTTTTACACCGAAATACTTTAGAAACGCAACTCTCACATTACCAGCAATTAAAATTGAGTTTGTTATCAATTTAAAATTATTTTTTTTATAATATAACATCTTTCTACCTTTCCTGGAAATTTACATCAAAATATATTGCGACTATCGCTTCTTTTTTATTGATTTGAATCATGCAATCCCCATTACCTAAATGCACGTGTAAATTCGCTGTCATGCGTGCATCAATATATACGGAGGCTATGCAAGATACATGCGCGCATCAATGTACAAGGAGGCTATACAAGATACATGCTCGCAATAATGTACAAGGAGGCTATACAAGATACATGCTCGCAACAATGTACAAGGAGGCTATGCAAGATACATGCTCGCAACAATGTACAAGGAGGCTTTACAAGATATATGCGTGCATCAATGTACATGGAGGTTATACAAGATACATGCGTGCATCAATGTACAAGGAGGCTATGCAAGATACATGCGTGCATCAATGTACATGGAGGTTATGCAAGATACATGCGTGCATCAATGTACAAGGAGGTTATACAAGATACATGCGTGCATCAATGTACAAGGAGGCTATACAAGATACACGCGTGCATCAATGTACAAGGCGGCTATACAAGATACACGCGTGCATCAATGTACATGGATGTTATGCAAGATACATGCGTGCATCAATGTACAAGGAGGCTATGCAAGATACATGCGTGCATCAATGTACAAGGAGGCTATACAAGATACACGCGTGCATCAATGTACAAGGAGGTTACACAAGATACATGCATGCATCATTGTACAATGAGGCTATACAAGATGCATGCGTGCATCAATGTACAAGGAGGCTATACAAGATACACGCGTGCATCAATGTACAAGGAGGTTACACAAGATACATGCGTGCATCAATGTACAAGGAGGTTACATAAGATACATGCGTGCATCAATGTACAATGAGGCTATACAAGATGCATGCGTGCATCAATGTACAAGGAGGCTATACAAGATACACGCGTGCATCAATGTACAAGGAGGTTACACAAGATACATGCGTGCATCAATGTACAAGGAGGTTACATAAGATACATGCGTGCATCAATGTACAATGAGGCTATACAAGATACATGCGTGCATCAATGTACAAGGAGGCTATACAAGATACACACGTGCATCAATGTACAAGAATGTTACACAAGATACATGCGTGCATCAATGTACAATGAGGCTATACAAGATACATGCGTGCATCAATGTACAAGGAGGTTATACAAGATACATGCGTGCATCAATGTACAAGGGGGCATCAATGTACAAGGAGGCTATACAAGATACATGCGTGCATCAATGTACAAGAAGGCTTTACAAGATACATGCGTGTTTCAATGTACAAGGAGGTTATACAAGATGCACGCGTGCATCAATGTACAAGGAGGTTATAAAAGATACACGCGTACATCAATGTACAAGGAGGCTATACAAGATACACGCGTGCATCAATGTACAAGGAGGCTATACAAGATACTGATTTTGTGAATTTACGTAACGGGCATTGTATATTTCAAAGCAACAAAAAGAAGTGATAATTGCAATAGATGTTGATGAAAATTTCCAGGAAATGTAGCAAGATGTTATATTATAAAATAAAATGAATTAAAAAAATCGATAGAGATCTCCTGTATTTTTGCTGTTTGTCTAAATGATGCGTTCCTGAAGTTTTTCGGTAGCCTAACCCTAACCCTATATATACAGATTACCGTGAACGTGAACTAACGCTAATATGGACCTAACAGGATCTAATACCTGGTGGAGCCGATTACTGTCACTGGGTCCATGTCTGACCAAATTTCGCAGGATCGGCGTCTGATTCATGGGAGTTTAAGATACAGGATAAATCGGTAAAATACAACTGTTCCATTTACATATCAGTGGATGTTAAAATAAATACTTAAATGACAATTGTTTCGTTTTATTGTTACTGAACGTAGATGAAGGCAAAGTTTTGAACAGAGATAAATGACAAAACTTTCTCCAATGTCATTGCAAATCGGGACAGAGGTTATGGATGTGTCGAGAAAAGGACAAACACTTTTTTCCGGAATTTGTCATTTCCGAAATGTTTATATTAATATCATTATAAGGTAGTGCCTGCAGCTTAAAATATTTTTGAAAATGACAGAAAGCATGATATTCTACGATGACTAAAGTGCTCAGAAGAACTGAACTGTAAATGCATTTGGCAATCCATTCCGTTTTTCTTCTCCGTATCTCGCGATTATATAACATTCATTATTTAAAAGGCCATTCTAAATTATGTAGATGAGACGTAAATTGTTGCACATATAGTGTTTTATCACAAGCCTAATATCTAAAATAACATTTCAGAAACGGTATTGTTATATAATTATATTTCACGTTCATTTATTTCCAAGAACACCAGGACTATGTATGCATTGTTAATATAATATTAAATAAATATATTAATAAAGGACATTAAGCGCGTGTTCCAGTGGTAGAGCATCGAACACATTATCGGAAGATCGCGAGTTTGATCCTCTGTCATGGCTGTACAGTGTCATTGAGCAATACTCATGTTTGCATATGCTGGTTCTATCCATGAAACCTTCGAGACTACCTCAAAACATTTGAGATTCATTTCCAGTAATGTTTACATTTAGAATGAAGCGCAGCGGTTTTGAGATCGGCCTAATCTGGAATTTTATAGGTCGCACTGATCTATAACCGATGTCATAGATTCCTCTAATATCAAGAAGGTCGATGGGAACTATACAATATGCACAAGTAACCACAATAGAAATGAAAAATCTCTAATCCAGCTTTTGAAACAACGTTCCGGTACTGCATTTAGCAGGTTGGCGTGACGTAGGTTCCCACCTTTGAGAATATGGTTAAACTTATAATATTGGCACATACTGCTAACTTGATATTTATCTCAGATATTTACGAGTATTGAATATCCACATGTTTGTTTCATTAAAATTTAATACGTTTTCAAGTATGTTTAAACCTCCACGGTATAATATAATCCACTTGACGTGCAATGTATGATACTTCAGCACGGGCATCACGCACAAAGGTCTATATTAGAAAATAAAGTTTATGTCGTTAGTGTTATATTAAAATATGTTGTTTAATGATATAAAAATAACCAAAGCAGTTTATTAATGAACATTTAAAAGCATTAAACATTTTATTTGTTTAATAAACTTTCTTTTCATCGACTTTGAAACAAACCCCTCTCAAAGTATTGCAGGGTAGCGCCAGAAATACGCATATACAGGAAGGTGACTTGCTCAGGCATGTCACACCAATATGATCGTGGTTGGAGGTTCGAGCCCACGGTCCTCCGATCCTCGCCAATTTTACATCGCTAAGCCAAAGCTCGAACTAGACTATAATCTACAGGTAACTGTAAAAACTATGGAGTGTTACTGTAGCATAGGTTGTTACCAGCTCAAGCCAGAGGTCTCGGGTTCGATCCACGGTTCGACTTGGTGTTGTTTTATTCAAACACAACACTAACTACTAGTTTTACCTATGAAACGAAACGAACCAGAGAGAGGATATCAAAAGCTCTGAGCTACTTCACTTTCGAGCTAAAATAAATTGATATAATTGACTGTAAAAACACAAAAGAAATAATTTTGATTTAGTTTTGAGCCGTTGAAAATTAAGTGACCATAAGAGCAAAACTAGATTTGTGTTACCTAAGCGATCCTCTGATGGGACCACGTATACTGGGTGTCGCTATAGAACCGTTGAAGACTGCTTTACCTGTAAATATAACAAGGTTGCTACAGGAAAGAATTTATCATTAAAACGTGAATGTTTCCCAATGCATCAACGTAATGCATTTACATTCTTTAAATATCTCTCGATCTGCTTGATGCATTAACTACAAACAGTATTTGTGGTTATATATTTACCAGTATGAGAAATTTCATAAATATTGACGCTCCAATGTTGCAATATTAAACAGTAAACAGGGGACGATGACATTTAAGATTGAGAATGAGGGTCACAAACATTGTTCACAACCTTCATTTACTATGTATGTTCCCCTCATATTTGTGTCATATTTGACGATAAATTTGTTAATACGACTATCAAGATTGATTGTTTGACGAAGTAAGATATTTTGGACTGTGGGATTGTCCATTCGCCATAGTCTGTGGGTTTTTTTATGATTATTTGAAAAAGTAAGAAATTTTGGCAGGTGTTATTGTTCGTTCACCAAAGCTTGTCCATTCGCTAAAGCATGTGTTATCTTAACGTTACTCTTTTGACAAAATACAAACATTATTTAAGATAAAATAGTATATAAAATATAACATGTACTTGTATATGAATTGCAAAAAGTAACAGTGTTTATACATACCGCTATATGTGACCTCGTCTATTCCATATCTGACCTCTTTATCCGTAACTTTGAAGCGACTTTTTCCTGAGAGATCACGTACTTCAAAACTGTCACATGATGCTACAATTTTCTTTTTGCCTAAAATTCACACAGACAACAAGCTTATAACTGACTAAACAAAACACATGTAATTAGTCGTGTTCGTGTATACGCTTATTAATCATTGTGTTTTACATGCCCATTGGCACCCGACGCTCTATTATATGGCAATACACAGTGATGGTTCTACAAACTCGTAACATGGCAACATATACTAAACGGAACAGCTAACTTGCCTCTTCTGTATTTGCTATATCTGTGTCGATATATTATTGAGTATTGTTATTAAACTGTGTATACGACATCAACAGTATTTATGGTTTTATTTGATATAGCCTTAATGTTCTTTTTTAATTAAAGTCCAAATTTCAAGGAAATCGCGATATGTTTTGAGAAAATAAACAAACTGTTAGGTACATAAAATGTCAGGTGGCGGGCTTGCTGTTCTGTTCAGTATACATATAAAACTCCTTTGTTTTGTTTTCTCTTAACATGACCACATTAACTCTTACTCGAGTGTATATCCGTACATAAATAATGTCTCCAAAGTACAAAATGTTCTTTCATTCACTTTTATTCCTTTTTAATATTTGGAAACTTACCTATGTTAAATGTGTTTGCGTCGTCCTCGTAGTTACTGGCATTTAGCATAATGCCGTTGTGAGATATTATACTCAATTTATCCTGGAAAATTAAAGCAATATTAAGTTTAGAACGGTAGCAAATTTATATATCAATTTTGTAAAAGCAGCGATCATGTATAAAGGAACTTTAACAGATTGTAAATGGGGAAATTATAAATGGGAGTATCAAGTGTTATTTAAAAATACGCGAAATATAAACAAAAATGAAATTTTATTGGAACAATTTTGACAAGTTCATATACAAAGCTCACGTGATTAATTTATTTCCCCAACATTTCTTATTTTATCCAAACACTATAATAAGTAACAGAATGTCGACACGTTACTTGTGTATACTGAAATATGTTTTCCCTCTTATTTATACATGTAATAATATAATTTCATTCATTGATTATGCATATTGGGAAGACTACCTCCGTACAGTAAATCTATGGATAAATAAACAGGTGTAGTTAACCTGATAAATGAAATTAACTGGATTTTTACATATCAATTCATTGTGTAAACGTTATTTCTCATAAGTAAGTAAGAAAACATTTTATTATAGTGACATGTTCATGACATACATGGCAAAGAAGCTTAATACAAAGGGGTAGATAAATAAAAAGCACCCGGTCGCTATGGGCCTATAAGTCACCTACGATTAAATAGTAGTTGTAACACAGCAAAGTATACGATGTACACATGAATGGGCTGAGTGGTAACTGTGACTATAGTTGACTGAAATCACTTTAAAACTGAGCAAATAGGACGAAATGTAAATGTGTTATATCATAATCAATGGTCATAAACAAATAAATATTTCTTTAAATAATAATGATATGCATTAAACCTAAATTTTGCACCTTTTCTTGGATATGTATTCATCAAATATGACATTTTTTCATAAGTATTGTCATCAAAGATATCACCATTTGTATTTCCTCTTAAATGCTTATAGAATTCACAGTTCAATAAAAAGTGCTTATATTCTTATAATTACAACTAAGTTTCATACTAACACAGTATTTTGTTAACAATGTTTTCAATCTGGTTGGCCTACATTTGTACATATTGCAAAAACTAAAATAAATAAACAATAAACTGCACTTATTTACATTTTTTGACACTATCGTTGTCGTATATAACGTTTTTAATACTTCAGCTTTGGCATCCACGTAAACACCGTCATTCAAAAGCTGAACATTTCCTAGATGAAACCCATTCTGTAATAAAGAAACAAAACATCCAGCTAGAATGTTAATACTGTCGCTATGGCAGCGATACAGAAAATCCTACAAATGTCATCGCGGAAGTAAACTGAAGCAGACACGTTGGTGTTAATGAACTGATATATTAACATAATTATCTCAGCTTACAAGTGCCATCTTATTTAATACACAGCATCAAAACAAAACCTAGCAATAGTATGGTGGTATATTCCTGTCATCTTTATCAGGATGGAGGATATGGAGTGTATTGTCTATACGTTGAACGGTTATATAAAATATAACATCCAGTTTTAATGGGAGGTGGGGGTGGGGAGAGAACTTAGACTGATTCTGAGTAGAACCACCGCTTGCCCCCATTGAAAATAAATATAGTGTACCGGTGTATTAAAAGAGGTGTCTAAAGGTCTCACTACACAGTTGAATTTTGTTCTTTGTTCTATATAAAATAAGGTCTAGGATTTCACTGGTAAAAAAAGAATTCCATATAGAATTTTTTTTAAGTATTTTTTTTCATAGCAGGAATGCATACACACATAAAAATGCACAATAACTGGTAGGTTGTCCACGTTGTTTTTTTTTTAAAGAGGGTGCAGTGACACCCTGAGCTTTTTTGAAAAAAGAAGTCCTCAAATGCTCATAAATACATGCATACGTTGAAATCATATAAAAGTCACATTTTTAACATCAGTGATGTCTTATTGCAGTACATGCTATGCCAACTTTTGCTCTACTCATCTGCAGCAAGAAATCACAGCCACTATGAGCCTATTTTTTAAGAGTAAGAATCTTGGGGGGAAAGGGGCGTAACTGTGTAGTGGCACGTTAACAAAACAAAAAACAGACTATCGTTCGGTATATATAAGAGGTGTACATCTGAACTAGACGTGAACTAGACCATCGTCCGGTATATAGAAGAAGTGTACATCTGAACTAGACTTGAACCGGACCATCGTCCGGTATATAGAAGAGGTGTACATCTGAACTAGACTTGAACCGGACCATCATCCGGATTATAGAAGAGGTGTACATCAGAACTAGACATGAATCGGACCATCGTCCGGTATATAGAATAGATGTACATCAGGACTAGACATGAATCGGACCATTGTCCGGTATATAGAAGAGATGCACATCAGGACTAGACATGACCGGACCATCGTCCGGTATATAGAAGAGGCGTACATCTAAACTAGACTTGAACCGGACCATCGTCCGGTATATAGAAGAGGTGCACATCTGAACTAGACATGAACCGGACCATCGTCCGGTATATAGAAGAGGTGTACATCAGGACTAAACATGAATCGGACCATCGTCCGGTATATAGAAGAGGTGTACATATGAATGAGACATGAACCAGACCATCGTCCGGTATATAGCAGAGCTGTACATCTCAACTAGACATGAACAAAACCATCGTCCGGTATATAGAAGAGGTGTACATCTGAACTAGACTTGAACCGGACCATCGTCCGGTATATAGAAGAGGTGCACATCTGAACAAGACATGAACCGGACCATCGTCTGGTATATAGAAGAGGTGTACATCAGGATTAGACATGAACCGGACCATCGTTCGGTGACAAAAACTGTTTTTACCTATATATTTATGAATTGTTTGTTTAAACAATTGGCGTTATTGTTATCACATCACCTAAAACATGAGTTAGTCACTGTTTTTATTTATACGTATGTATAACCGTTACACATGTATCACATTTATACATACCTCTCTTTATTCATTTTAATTGGTAAGGCTGCTTTAGTTAATCATATTCTATTATATATTATAAACGAATGGCTAATTTTTAAACGTACTTACAATGTTAAAGTTAAGCACCCTGAGTATCCAGACTGTGAGAGCAACGTTCATTACAACAATAACCAATAAAAACAAGATGGCGGCATACAGGCACTGCTTCCGCCAGCCGTAAATACCAGCCGGCTGGTACCCGGCATCTGTAAAGTCTGATGACTTTCCGCTGCCCATGGCTACAAATAGGAATACAAAAATCATAAACTATTTTTTTAAAAAAAATGCTATAATTCATAGATTCACAGACAGGATGGTGATACCAGTGATTTCAGCCATCAATTTCGGTGTACACATATGCCGCTGTCCAGTGTCAAGTTACGATTTCTTTTAATGTTTCTAGTGTGGACTATGGTCGTCCAGATTAACAAACAAAATCCTTTAATCAAGTCTTATATAGTGAAGGAGAAGCAACTGATTGAGATGTTATGAACATTCGAGTCTTCACGCGAATGCTCGCGAAATCTCGTTTTCAAATATCCTAACTACCAGTCATCTCAGAATACAAATCAAAATTATTTCTTTTCACATTGTAATTCTTTACAAAACGAGGCCATTGTCAGCAAATTGTGTTTACTTACGATTACAAAATGTGAATACTGCAACTAAAAAATCAAGGAAATTACTTGACATATTATTTCAGCTGCAGTATTTTAAATTCAAGATTATTTTTGCGTGTTTAAAACATTATAAAACATCCAAGGTTACATACACCTTACATTTTATGTAAAAGAAATCAGTTGCCTGTGAAATGGGAATGATTAATTCGCCAAATTATTAATTCTTCGCATGCTATTTTATCAACATTTAGTAGAAATATGCAAGTTTCCTATCCTCCTATATAAGTCCTTGCTTTCATTGATACGTCCTCTTTTTGTTCATAAAGTAGCAATAACAGTAACAGTTGAGAAATATTCTGACATTTATGACATTTACAGTCAGATAACCGGAACCACCCCTGCGCTATACCAGTTCCCTATATAATATGCGGCAATGTGTGTAATATACAGATGATTTGTGTACTATACGGGTAATGTGTATAATATACGGATTGTCTGTGTAATTTACGGGTAATGTGTGTAACATACGGATTCTCTGTGTAATATACGGGTTATGTGAGTAATATACGGATAATTTGTGTACTATACGGGTAATGTGTATAATATACGGATTGTCTGTGTAATTTACGGGTAACGTGTGTAACATACGGATTCTCTGTGTAATATACGGGTTATGTGAGTAATATACAGATGATTTGTGTACTATACGGGTAATGTGTATAATATACGGATTGTCTGTGTAATTTACGGGTAATGTGTGTAACATACGGATTATCTGTGTAATAAACGGGTAATGTGTGTAACATACGGATTCTCTGTGTAATATACGGGTTATGTGAGTAATATACGGATGATTTGTGTACTATACGGGTAATGTGTATAATATACGGATTATCTGTGTAATTTACGGGTAACGTGTGTAACATACGGATTCTCTGTGTAATATACGGGTTATGTGAGTCATATACGGATGATTTGTGTACTATACGGGTAATGTGTATAATATACGGATTGTCTGTGTAATTTACGGGTAACGTGTGTAACATACGGATTCTCTGTGTAATATACGGGTTATGTGAGTAATAAACGGATGGTTTGTGTAATTTACGGGTAATGTGTATAATATACGGATTGTCTGTGTAATTTACGGGTAATGTGTGTAACATACGGATTGTCTGTGTAATATACGGGTTATGTGAGTAATAAACGGATGGTTTGTGTACTATACGGGTAATGCGTATAATATACGGAGTGTCTGTGTAATTTGCGGGTAACGTGTGTAACATACGGATTCTTTGTGTAATATACGGGTTATGTGAGTAATAAACGGATGGTTTGTGTACTATACGGGTAATGTGTATAATATACGGATTGTCTGTGTAATTTACGGGTAACGTGTGTAACATACGGATTCTCTGTGTAATATACTGGTTATGTGAGTAATATACGGATGGTTTGTGTACTTTACGGGTAATGTGTATAATATACGGATTCTCTGTGTAATTTACGGATAACGTGTGTAACATACGGATTCTCTGTGTAATATACGGGTTATGTGAGTAATATACAGATGATTTGTGTACTATACGGGTAATGTGTATAATATACGGATTATCTGTGTAATTTACGGGTAACGTGTGTAACATACGGATTCTCTGTGTAATATACGGGTTATGTGAGTAATAAACGGATGGTTTGTGTACTATATGGGTAATGTGTATAATATACGGATTGTCTGTGTAATTTACGGGTAACGTGTGTAACATACGGATTCTCTGTGTAATATACGGGTTATGTGAGTAATATACGGATGATTTGTGTACTATACGGGTAATGTGTATAATATACGGATTATCTGTGTAATTTACGGGTAACGTGTGTAACATACGGATTCTCTGTGTAATATACGGGTTATGTGAGTAATATACGGATGATTTGTGTACTATACGGGTAATGTGTATAATATACGAATTATCTGTGTAATTTACGGGTAATGTGTGTAACATACGGATTCTCTGTGTAATATACGGGCTATACATGTGAGTAATATACGGATGATTTGTGTACTATACGGGTAATGTGTATAATATACGGATTGTCTGTGTAATTTACGGGTAACGTGTGTAACATACTGATTCTCTGTGTAATATACGGGTTATGTGAGTAATAAACGGATGGTTTGTGTACTATACGGGTAATGTGAGTAATAAACGGATGGTTTGTGTACTATACGGGTATTGTGTGTAACATACGGATGATCTGTGTAATATACGTGTACTGTATGTAATTTTCTGTACGGTTTGTGCTATGGATATGAACTGACTGAAATATATGTAGTTGACTATTGACTTATGAGAAATTTCATCAACTCCACTTACTCGATTTTCCAATGCACTTCAACTATCAAAATACCAAGTTTTAAGACAGTACCAGATTCGTTTATGGTTTTGATTTCCTTCCCGCAGCCAGCAAGGAACAAGATCAAACGTGGGTTTGCTTCATTGACTCCCACTTATTATCTTCTACATGCGTTATTGACGTGAGAAGCTGCATGGCTGCCAAGTTTACTGATTTGAAAGTAATTCCTGTGGCCACACATGTACATAATCATACGTTTATGAATCAATAAACTGTGTAAGATGGCGGATCATGCCATAACCATCGTTACGTTTATTGTTGCTATTTACCTTTGATGTTTGTTACAAGGGGAACCGTTTATTCATTTATTAGCAATAGCCCGAATTGAAGTGGGATTACATTTTTTTCTTAACCAATTAATAGTAACAAATATTTAAAATAATTCGAATGAAAAACTGACTTATTCTTTTTCAAGTTCTGGAAGTAAATTTAATAATCAAATTGATATTACTATTGTTTTGATTGTTATTAATTTGTTCTTAAAGTTTATAAATATAGCAACATAAAGGCCAATTTAACAACTCTTTGCCTATCATATGCGCCAAAAATTAAATTTGTGTTTTTTTTTTTTAATTTCCAACTTCAGAGGAAAGATATAAGGTTAATACTGGCCACCATAGAAAGATGAAGATTAGCAACGTTTGCTACAACATACGACAGTCAGTAACAAATCAACAAGGCTATATGCACGATTATTACCTGCATATGACGGTACTTTACAAAAAAACGAACATGTATTTAAGATAGATAATATTTATGTTACATAGAGTATCTGTGAATCACAACAAGGACTAAAACACAAAGAGAATTTGTGTATCACATAGAGTATCTACATATTACACAGAGTATCTTTATGTTACATAGAGTATCTACATGTCACATAGAGTATCTACATGTCACATAGAGTATCTACATGTAACACAGAGTATCTCCATGTCACATAAAGTATCTACATGTCACACAGAGTATCTTTATGTTACATAGAGTATCTACATGTCACACAGAGTATCTTTATGTTACATATAGTATATGCATGTTATATAGAGTATCTACATGTTACATGCAGTATCTTCATGTCACATAGAGTATCTTTATGTTACATAGAGTATCTACATGTCACATAGAGTATCTACATGTCACATGGAGTATCTACATGTCACACAGAATATCTACATATCACATAGAGTATCTACATGTCACACAGAGTATCTTTATGTTACATAGAGTATCTACATGTCACACAGAGTATCTTTATGTTACATACAGTATATGCATGTTATATAGAGTATCTACATGTTACTTGCAGTATCTTCATGTCACATAGAGTATATTAATGTTACATATAGTATATGCATGTTACATAGAGTAGCTACATGTTACATAGAGTATCTACATGTCACATAGAGTATCTACATGTCACATAGAGTATCTACATGTCACATAAAGTATCTACATGTCACATAGAGTATCTTTATGTTACACAGAGTATCTTTATGTTACTACCTACAGTATCTACATGTCACATATAGTATCTACATGTCACATAGAGTATATTTATGTTACACAGAGTATCTTTATGTTACATAGAGTATCTACATGTCACATAGAGTATCTATATATCACATAGAGTATCTATATGTTACACAGAGTAGCTTTATGTTACATAGAGTATCTACATGTCACACAGAGTATCTACATGTTACACAGAGTATCTTTATGTTACATAGAGTATCTTTATGTTACATAGAGTATCTGTAATTCACATAGAGTATCTACATGTTACATAGAGTATCTACATGTCACATAGAGTATCTACATGTCACGGAGAGTATTGATATGTTACATATAGTATCTTTATGTTACATAGAGTATCTACATGTCACATAGAGAATCTACATGTCACATAGAGTATTAATATGTTTCATAGAGTATCTTTATGTTACATAGAGTATCTTTATGTTACATAGATTATCTTTATGTTACATAGAGTATCTACATGTTACATAGAGTATTTATATGTTACATAGAGTAACTGCATGTTACATAGAGTATTTATATATTACATAGAGTATCTACATGTTACACAGAGTATCTTTATGTTATATAGAGTATCTACATGTCACACAGAGTATCTTTATGTAACACAGAGTATTTTTATGTTACATAGAGTATATTTATGTTACATAGAGTATCTGCATGTCACATAGAGTATCTACATGTTACATAGTGTATCTACATGTCACATAGAGTATTTATATGTTACATAGAGTATATCTATGTTACATAGAGTATCTACATGTCACATAGAGTATCTTTATGTTACATAGAGTATCTACATGTCACATAGAGTATCTTTATGTTACATAGGGTATCTACATGTCACATAGAGTATTTATATGTTACATAGAGTATCTACATGCCACATAGAATATCTTTATGCTACATAGAGTATCTTCATGTTACATAGAGTATATACATGTCACATAGAGTATCTATATGTTACATAGAGTAATTACACATTACATAGAGTATCAGTATATCACGTAGAGTATATATATGTTACATGGAGTTTCTGTATGTTATATAGAGTATTTACATTTAACTTAGAATATCTACATGTCATATAGAGTATCTGCATGTCACATAGAGTATCTATATGTTACATGGAGTATCTGTATTTTACATAGAGCAATTACATATAACATAGAGTACCAGTATATCACGTAGAGTATATATATGTTACATGGAGTATCTGTATTTTACATTGAGCAGTTGCATGTAACATAAAGTATCAGTATATCACGTAGAGTATATATATGTTACATGGAGTATATGTTTGTTACATAGAGTAATTGCATGTAACATAGAATATCAGTATATCACGTAAAGTATCTGCATGTAACATAGATTATATTATGTATGTTACATAGAGTATCTGCATGTAACATAGAGTATCAGTATATCACGTAGAGTATATATATGTTACATGGAGTATATTTATGTTACATAGAATATCAATATGTCACGTAGAGTATCTATATATTACATGAAGTATCTTTATGTTACATAGAATATCTGCATGTTACATGAGTAACAGTATATCACGTAGATTATCTATATGTTACATGGAGTATATGTATATTACAAAGAGTGTCTATACATCGCGTAGAGTATATAAAGCACGCATAACCTGCAGATCCATGTTGCGTAAATAACCTGTGCACTACATCACTTATTTTATCAGATATGTGTATAATTCCAGTGAAGGGTATGTCAGAAACTGAAAGATCTCATAATGATTAAACAATCAACACTGACGTGCGTGCACATCTAGATGAGAGATAAGTCAACAGATACGATGAAAAATGGTATAGAAATATAGCGGCGTCTCCGATATATAAATACTATAAATAATACACATGGGATATTATAAAAATAGTTTAAGAAAAGCATTAAATTAAAATGAGATAAAGGCATTGATATTACATAAAGTATCAGATATATGTAGATATATATGTTTGATATTACATAAAGTATCAGATATATGTAGATATATATGTTTGATATTACATAAAGTATCAGATATATGTAGATATATATGTTTGATATTACATAAAGTATCAGATATATGTAGATATATATGTTTGATATTACATATTACATAAAGTAACAGATATATGTAGATATATATGTTTGATATTACATAAAGTATCAGATATATATAGATATATATGTTTAATTGATACAAAACTAATGTGTTTTGTTATTTGCCTGCATACTAATGTTTTGTTCTTTCTACATATACATGTATATGTATGACTATGTATTTATTGTATAAGTTATTCTATATATATTTTATGCATAGTGCCACCATTGGGACAGTCGCAAGTAATAATCCTAGTTTCTTCTTCTTAAAAAATACATTTCCCTTACTTCAATGCTCAGTTTTTTTTATTTGAATGGCATTATTGATGAATTGTGAACATGCTGACAGCATTGCCATGTTCGAATTGTGCATTTTGAAAAAAAAACATGATGTTTGGAGATTGGCGTATGAATTTTCACAAAAAAAATATTTTGTGAAATTGTAAATATTATAATTTTATGTTTTAAGGTATTATTTCAATGAATTATTATTGACATATTATATGATATATTATTCATATTCGTTATAAATTTGTAAATATTTCTTTTTTATTTAATATATTATACGATGGTATAAAAATTGAAATGACACCTAATATAGACACTGTCCTGTTTTATATCCTGGACGATTATGTATATAAGGGATCTGAATGCCAAAATCGGTATTCAATGATTAAACACAATCGTGGGATATAAATTTCAGGTAAGCAAATGTTTTTATTTTCAATGGTTTTGTTTAAATTAATTTATCATAAGTTAAACTTCTTGTTAAAATTATAAGTTAAATGAGTTTAACTTAAAAAATCATGTTAAAAATATATTGTTCTTCGAACAGTTATGAGAACTATGTTAATAATAAATTAAGATTACTTTTAAGTGACTGGACCATAACTAATCAAAGTCATATACTTTATACATTTCACCATCTCTAGTACAGTAAGCTCAGTGCTTATATAAACAGCACTCGCGTTTGCTTCCATGGTAGAAACTGTACTGAGTGTTGTTTTTATGAGTCCATCGGGTCGAGCTGGGGATCGGACCCACAACATCTAGCGTTAGCGGCCAACACTCTACCCTCTAGGTTACCGCCCCTCTTCAAGTGAATAGTGTAGTATGTGCAGAAACGTATAAGGAAATATTTAAAGGAAAGGTGTAGTATAACAGAAATGTACATGCAAACATTTAGTTAATAGTTTAGCATGTATAAAAACGTCAATGTGAATATTTGGCAAATAGTGCCATATGTAAAAAACATACTAGCGAATATTTAGTGAATAGTGTGGTATGTATAGAAACGTATCAGTGAATATTTAGTGAATAGTGTGGTTACGCATAGAAACGTATCAGTGAATATTTAGTGAATAGTGTGGTATGAATAGAAACGTATCAGTGAATATTTAGTGAATAGTGTGGTACGTATAGAAACGTATCAGTGAATATTTAGTGAATAGTGTGGTTACGCATAGAAACGTATCAGTGAATATTTAGTGAATAGTGTGGTATGAATAGAAACGTATCAGTGAATATTTAGTGAATAGTGTGGTACGTATAGAAACGTATCAGTGAATATTTAGTGAATACTGTAGTATGAACAGTTCAACATCGAAATAAGACACGATGCCCCGAAACCATTACGGAGAATACCGACATCGCACGAAAATTACCGATTCTATGACAGTCCCGCTACCGTAAGTGAATATTTAGTGAAAAGTGGCATATTTACAGCAATGTTTAACCAAATATAAATAAAAAAAATCGTGTCGTATGCACAGAAAACCTATAATTGGATATTTAGAAAATAATGTCGTATGAACAAAAACATATAACTGAATATTTAGTAAATAATGTCGTATGTACAGTGACTCGCAATGGATGGTTTGATTAAGACGCAAAGTGCAATAAGTGCAACCTACGTAAACACAACAAAGTGCAACCTACGTAAACACAACAAGTGTAACCTACGTAAACACAACACGTGCAGCCTACGTAAACACAACAAGTGCAACCTACGTAAACAAACAAGTGCAACATACGTAAACACAACAAATGCACCCTACGTAAACACAACAAGTGTAACCTACGTAAACAAACAAATGCACCCTACGTAAACACAACAAATGCATCCTATGTAAACACAACAAGCGTAACCTACGTAAACACAACAAGTGTAACCTACGTAAACACCAAATGCAACCTACGTAAACGCAACAAATGCAACCTACGTAAACGCACCAAATGCAACCTACGTAAACACAGCAAGTGTAACCTACGTAAACACAACAAATGCACCATATGTAAACACAACAAGTGCAACATACGTAAACACAACAAATGCAACCTACGTAAACAAACAAGTGCAACTTACGTAAACACACCAAATACATCCTACGTAAACACAACAAGTGTAACCTACGTAAACACAACAAGTGCAACCTGCGTGAACAAACAAACAAGTGCAACCTTCGTAAACACACCAAATGCAACCTACGTAAACACAACAAATACATCCTACGTAAACAAAACAAGTGCAACCTACGTAAATACAACAAATGCAACATACGTAAACACAACAGATGCAACATACGTAAACACAACAAGTACAACCTACGTAAACAAACAAGTGCAACCTATGTAAACACAACAAATGCAACATACGTAAACAAACAAGTGCAACCTACGTAAACACAACAAATGCAACATACGTAAATAAACAAGTGTAACCTTCGTAAACACAACAAATGCAACATACGTAAACAAACAAGTCCAACCTACGTAAACACAACAAATGCAACATACGTAAACAAACAAACAAGTGTAACCTACGCAAACACAACAAATGCAACATACGTAAACGCAACAAGTGCAGCCTACGTAAATACAACAACTAACTTGAGTTTCTCAAGTTAAATATAGTTTGTTGTTTAGTTACCTTACAAAACAATAGTACGCATAAAATACACTAGTTATCGGTTCAAAGAGTAGTTGGTTGAAACGTTTCTAGTGTGCATGCACAGTTTTACATACATAAACTTTTTAATGGGGTTTAACACATAACAGGCTATACAGAGCATATTCATTTTGTAAGTAACTGGCACACTTTTCCACATAAAGATTTTTAGACCGAGCTCGACTCGAACCCACGGCCTTAGCGGTGAGAGGTAAATGGTCATCCATTAACGACACATACACTGACCATTATATATAAAGCTACAGTGCATGTTGCGACGTATACTAGAAATTTATTTAACAAAAAAGATAAACAAAAATTACAATAAAACAGAAGGTGACAAACCTTTGCTTAACCGTTCTCGTTAATCCTAAAGGTCTTATCTCTATCCAGATTCCATCTAATTACTTATAACCACAGTTAACCACAAAACAATAGGTTTCACAATCTTACACATGGCATGTTATCTTTTATCTTATCACCAGAAAACACAAAAAATAAAAGCAGATTTCAGATAAAGTAGTAAATATACAGGCATCAGTGCAACCCACTTTCTTAGACTGCTGTGAATTCTCAAAACGCTCACAAAATGTTGCTTGCTCGGAAGGTTGGTGTGGGGCGATAATAAGGGAAATACACGGAGGTATGGTATACACAGTAGACAGAAAGTCAACGACAAGGCAAACTAAAAAATCTGAGCAGAGTTTCGTAGTCCGCTATATGAACATGTCAATGTTAACTGTTTCCAAAAAAAAAAAAAAAACGTTCTGTTTTACTAAATGAGTAAATGTCCCTCTGACATAGACGGTGTGTTGGTTGTACGGTATAATCCGTATATTTCAGACACATTAAATACACGTTGGATAACAGAAACAGAAATGTAAATGTTGCTACTGAACCAAAACACAAAAATCTTAAAAATAAGATATATTCTGGTTAGGGACGTTACATCGCCACAACCTTTCTAACTACGTCAATCAAAACCAGCATACGCATGTAATATAAACACTTCCTTACCCCAGATAACAAACAACAAAAATTACTATGTGAGAGGTACCATACATTCCAAATAAAAGCTCATTGTTTGTTACGTGTGTTGTTGTTTTTAAAATAAAAAAATGCTCTTCAAATTGAAAATTCTTGAAATTAACATCACAAATGTTCGCTATATCTCTGTTTTTTATGTGACCAGATTGTTTATTTGGTGCGAAATTGAAATACATGCATGTGTGTGATCAGCCATAACGTTATCATTTCTTGAAAAACTTATATAGATTGTTGTTTGTGATAGTCTATTGCAAATTACTGTAGTTAATATTATGTTAAAATTGCATTACGTGTTTGTGTTCTGTGACACGTAAATAAACAAATAGATGACAAACAAATTTGGTACCGTATCATTAAATGTTGCAGTGAATGTAACTGCAAAGTCACTGTAATTGAATAGTTTTCCTTGATAAAAGGCCATATCCGAATTCCTCAGTGTATTCTATCTGACTTACAGAATACTCAACATATTTAGATCTGCTACTCACCCAACAGATAGCACAGCAACTGTTTTAACACACAATCCCGTCCCCCATCTGGTGCCCCAGATGCTGTAGGAACTAATTACTAGCATCTGTTCCAGGCTTAATCTATTTGTTGTTCTTTTCGAAAATAAGAATTTGCAATTTATACACCTCAGGGCAGAATGTAACAAACCACTTTAACGTGTTATGCTGGGCATGAACCAGAGCTGTGGATTATGTTTGAGTCAGTTGTTGTTTTTATTTATTTATTTATCTATTTACTTGTACACTTGTATTTAGTAAGTGCGACTAAAAACATTGTTCTCACATAACGTGGTTTTGCTTTATTAGCCTCGAACACTTCCACGTATTTTACAAAAACTTTGATATCTATTTGTAGATTTTAACAAAAAAATCGAAAGGGATTCACTGTTTTCTTAATCTTTAAACGTCTTCCGCTGAGTTTAGATTTTTACAAAGCGACGCTTTTCTTAAACTTTTTTTAAACGTTTTGCTTTTCATAAAGCATGCTTCAGAATATGCTTTCTTAAAGTAAAGAAAATTACAATATTATGAAAAGAAATAAATTGACGCTTGAAAATAGTATTTGAGAATAAATAAAATTGTACTTTTTTATATAAATACGTCTTTAAATTATACAAATGGTAGTTTGTCAGTTGTCTATCAGTACATTTGTTTGTCAGTGCTACATAACTCAAAACCATACCTGCCGCCTGGTAGTTTAAATGCTGGTTCACGTACATAGCAACTACTTCTACCTATATTTGGACAAGAAAGGTATTGCGTATACATGTAAATACGTAATAAAGCGGCATTCCTGCCATATGCCATGTAGTATTTTGCACATATCCGTGTATGTGATCATTACCGGTGACTGGGTAAGGTACTAGTGGATACTAGTATCCGACCATATGTCTGTGACATTATACTCCCAGCGATTAGTACACTGTCTCAAGCAGACACCGTCGTGATATGACTGAACAATTATTGAAACAGTATTAAAACCTGTTCAACACAACATTCGTATCCCAGGGTGTCAAAGTAGTTGCTGTTTAACACTCACCACTAATTTAGGTAAAAACGTGGTTTGCACGACGGGAACATTTTTTTTATATAAACTGATAAAAATTATATAGTAAAAACATTGAGATTTACAAAATTATTAATCTATGAAGAACCTGTGATACAGGAAGTATAGTGAACCAGTCCGTGGAGTTTGTGACTGACTAGAGAGCGTAAATCGTCCACTGACTAGGGAGCGTAAATCATCCACTGACTAGGGAGTGTAAATTGTCTGCTGACTGACTAAGGAGCGTAAATCGCCAAAGGGAGCGTAAATCGTCCACTGACTAGGGAGCGTAACTCGTCCGCTGACTAGGGAGCGTAAATCGTTCACTGACTAGGGAGCGTAAATCATCCACTGACTGACTAGGGAGCTTAATCGTCCACTGTCCACTGACTAGGGAGCGTAAATCGTCTACTGACTAGAGAGCGTAAATCGTTCACTGACTAGGGAGCGTAAATTGTCCGCTGACTGACTAGGGAGCGTAAATCGTCCACTGACTAGGGAGCGTAAATCGTCCACTGACTAGGGAGCTTAAATCGTCCACTGACTAGAGAGCGTAAATAGTTCACTGACTAGGGAGCGTAAATTGTCCGCTGACTGACTAGGGAGCGTAAATCGTCCACTGACTAGGGAGCGTAAATCGTCCACTGACTAAAGAGCGTAAATCGTCCGCTGACTATGGAGCGTAAATCGTCCACTGACTAGGGAGCTTAAATCGTCCACTGACTAGAGAGCGTAAATAGTTCACTGACTAGGGAGCGTAAATTGTCCGCTGACTGACTAGGGAGCGTAAATCGTCCACTGACTAAAGAGCGTAAATCGTTCGCTGACTATGGAGCGTATATCGTCCACTGACTAGGGAGCGTAAATCGTCCACTGACTAAAGAACGTAAATCGTTCGCTGACTATGGAGCGTAAATCGTCCACTGACTATGGAGTGTAAATCGTCCACTGACTAGGGAGCGTAAATGCGCAATTGCAATTACAAACAAGTTCTTACCACCGTCATTAAACATGATTAAAGTAGGCCTATATTGAAACAAGCATCAAAGTGTGTGTAATTAATATAGTTAATTAGTCTTTACGTACCTATAAGCATGCTGCCAAGTATGTAGAGCAGATTCTGTAGACAATTTATATTACAGTTGCCAATTACAAAGTTTTATAAGTAAAGTCTGACCGCCTGTTTATGTGCTTATAATTGATCCCGAGAGGAAGCACACGTTTGTATGTGTACAACAGGAGCGGAATATGTGGACAGTCAGACCGGGGTTCTAATCGGTGGTTCTTTTTATGCTTTTTAAGCTGGCAGTCGGGTGCTCTTACCGACCGAGTTATTAGGCCACACATTGTATATGATGTTGACGTTATTTTATTCATGTATTGAGTTTATTATCATTTAATTTACAAAAAAATAGCCCAATATCAAAATATCGGTTACTTCAATGGAATCATGATACTTTGTGGGTATCAAAACCAATGATATTCTTCTATGTGAACTATTAGAATACATTATATACTGTACATGAATAGCGGCGTTCATAAGAGTTTCGCCGTATTAAAACGTCAAACTGGCGTTGTTAATATTTGATAGAGTACATTGGAGATGCTCGATACGAGGCGTTTATATAATTTCCAATATTTTGGGACACCAACAGAAACTAAATTTACTCGCAAATATAACTTTCAAAAGACAATTTTTTGTGCTAAAGATATGGTAAATATGGTAAAAATGTGATGACAGACATATTTTTTCCGATAAAAATGCCAAGGGGCGGCAAATCATAGGGAACATTTTAAATACGAAATGTGAACCATTCAGAGCACGGTGACGGTGAAAATATTTCATTTCACATAGGCATGTTCCACTGAAATTTTACTTCTGTATGATATGATTTTAAAATATATATGTTCGCATTTTTTTCTAAAATGATTAAATTAATCAAATACGATTCATTTTTTTCTTTCAAATAACGTTGCCGGACAATACCCTTTTCAACGATAAAAATGTCATATCTTATAAGCGTGATCAGAAAACATCATTTAAGTAAACAATTAACATATACATACATAGGTTAAATGCAATACAAACCGTTATTCTTCATATTGACTGTTCAGTTTAACTTTATTGACGAGTCGTCTGCTTTTCAAGTCGAGACATTTAGCACGTGCGTAATAAAACACGTGTTGCGTATTGGCTGTTAAGTTTGTTGTGATAAAAAAATGTTGTTACCGGAAATTATGTCAGTTTCTCAGGTGAACAGAACTGACGTTTGCCCTTTCGTGGCGTTTTTAAACATAGCATTTTAGGCCGGGACCCATGTTAAATGTTACTATCTATCTATCTGCCATTTAGTCAAACACCTGCTAGGGACCTAGACTTAACGCGGTCACTGACAAGAAGGTTAATATAAAAACAGTTGATAGGTTAAAAGGATAGCTGTACAGGGTTAGTTTTTAAAAGAATAAAAATAGAGCAGGTTTCTAAGGGGAGACATGTTCAACTCGACTAACGGCCGAGCTGAACTCTGGCAGAGGCTGTGCCACTACAGATGGTGCCAGGGCATTCCAGTGGACGATGGTTCTGGGGAAGAAAGAGTACTTATAATAATCAGTACTGGTCTGAAGTTAGCGATAGGATAATGAATGTGACGATCTACTAGGTCCAGTGTTGAGAGTTATGTAATCTTCTGGGTATCGCCACAAGATAATGGTTATGCTGTAAAACATGACTAGCCTCTGATCAATCCTTCTGAGCTCAAGCGGTCTCCATTGTAGGGAATTCAGCATTTCTGAGACACTAGAAATGCGAGCATAGTCGTGTTTAACCCACCGAGCAGCTTGTCTCGGTACAGCCTCTAATTGGTAAATGGGACATGGGGAAAATGTATTAAATGGGACTTATTGTCAAATTAAAATATCTATAGCAGTATATGCCCGTCAACTGAAATCTTTAATTTGATATTATAATAAGACTAATTCAAATAACGATCAAGTATTCGGAGATGTTTTATAAGTTTCGGGTATTACAGTATAGTTTTATAACGTGCCTTGCGCGACGTCAATGACCATTCATACATCAATAAAAGCATTTGAACATCAAGTGAGACAGGCCTAATTTATTTAAGAAATAAACGTAATTTATAGCAATTTGTACTTTAAGTTCTTTTGACACTTTGATTTTTAATTGACCAATGAAATGCAAACAACACACGTAGCCGGAAGTGGAAATAAAATGGAGTCGTGCTGGAAAACATTCGCCGGGTGTGCGATATTTATCGCATTTATATGTGCATCTGCTGCCGTTCAGAAAAAGAAAGAGGTTGCATTTGATTATATCTCTATAATTTAAAAATTGCGGACAAACTGTAAGAAAATGTACTCCGCGTTTCATAGAATAACTTGCTCACATATTTCTGCGTAACACTTGTGGAAGTGGGTGGGGTAAAACAACAAACGTAAATTTATCAACATTTGTGCATGTTGTCGTTTCAATTTAACCTTTATGTTCAGAATTTCATAAATGCCTAGTAGTTTTACGATTAACATATTGCATTATTTAATTTATGTCATTTTACAGTTTGTGTCTGTTCAATAGATTCATATTTATATTTATCTTATAAAGTATATGTTATATTGATACTGCAACACCCTTATGCAAGGATATATGCAGGCACAATGTGCACAGATTAACGGGCATTTGAATCACTGATAACACAGAAGTTCAGTAGATATTTACGTTCATTGGGTACTGACTACCCTGAACACCAGACCGACTGTTTTACATCCCCATCGTAGGATTTGCCCGATTTCACAGTAACTTGTCCTGACAAAGGCACTGTGGGAGTGCATTTGGAAACACCTGAAAAAAGCCCATAGGAAACAGATCTGCGACCTCTGGGTCATGGAGCAAGCATGTCTACCACTAGACCACCGCAACTTTTTGTATCCTGGTGTTACAGGTTTCGCAGGTAGTGAAGGGATGGCTATATACCCTGTTCATATTACAAGTCTCACTAAATAGATGTGTTTATCACTGATACAAGCACCTTAAAAGCTTCAATCAAACGTTCTGGGTTTGAGTTCTGGACTGGCTGCATATTGTTTTTTTCCTGTTACACATATATTCTTATATAATTAACATATAATCAAATTAGTAAAGTTCTGCTTTCAAATTAAAAATGTTATGATTTTTTTTTCTGTTACAGGACACTCTATCAGACAGAGTGCAACAGATGGTGGAATGGAATAGCAAGAAATCTGTGATCCGTCTAAATGGTGACAAGTTCAAACAATATGTTCGTGGAAGTCCCAAAAACTACTCCGTGATTGTCATGCTGACGGCCTTACAACCACAGAGACAATGCTCAGTGTGCAAGTAAGTTGTCTTCTTCAATGTTGCTATGATTTATACCATCATCCAGTATTGATAATCTCTCTAGTAAACAGACCTTTGCTTGTGAAAGTATTGTACTTATAATTATAATAGTTGCCTAATCCTTTTACTTGGCAAATATTTTTGAGTAATCTTTGCCTATAAAAACTTCAACCAACACAATACATACAGTGTCTGATTAGGTGCCAGAGATCTGGGATAATGTTTTGATAATTAACTAAATAATTGAAGATTAGAGGTATTTTTACCATTAGATTTGCACGAGAAAGCTCCATTGCAATCAGTTCACTTCACTATTGTAGGTTTTTTCATTTCAAAACCACGGATACTTACATGATGTTATTTGGTAAATTGATATTGATTTTAATAATAAGTAATTATTCATGTTCCAGTATTTAAACTTTGTTGAAAACTATTTGAAAGGTTTAAATTTACCCCCTGTTGTTAAAGGCAAAGAGTAAGTATGTCTCAATTTTTAGTTATCTCAGACAGGCACATGATATGATGAGTGTTTATGACATGTTATCTCAGACAGGCATATGATATAATGAGTGTTTATGACATGCTTTCTCAGACAGACACATGATATATTGAGTGTTTATGACATGCTTTCTCAGACAGACACATGATATAACAAGTGTCTATGACATGTTATCTCAGACAGGCACATGATATAATGAGTGTTTATGATGTTATCTCAGACAAACACATGATATAATAAGTGTCTATGACATGTTATCTCAGACAGGCACTTGATATAATGAGTGTTTATGACATGTTATCTCAGACAGACACATGATATAATAAGTGTCTATGACATGCTTTCTCAGACAGGCACATGCTATAATGAGTGTTTATGACATGCTTTCTCAGACAGACACATGATATATTGAGTGTTTATGACATGCTTTCTCAGACAGACACATGATATAACAAGTGTCTATGACATGTTATCTCAGACAGGCACATGATATAATGAGTGTTTATGATGTTATCTCAGACAAACACATGATATAACATGTGTCTATGACATGTTATCTCAGACAGGCACATGATATAATGAGTGTTTATGACATGTTATCTCAGACAGACACATGATATAACAAGTGTCTATGACATGTTATCTCAGACAGGCACATGATATAATGAGTGTCTATGACATGTTATCTCAGACAGGCATATGATATAATGAATGTTTATGACATGTTATCTCAGATAGACACATGATATAACCAGTGTCTATGACATGTTATCTCAGACAGGCACTTGATATACTGAGTGTTTATGACATGTTATCTCAGAGAGGCACATGATATAACAAGTGTCTATGACATGTTATCTCAGACAGGCACATGATATAATGAGTGTCTATGACATGTTATCTCAGACAGGCATATGATATAATGAATGTTTATGACATGTTATATCAGACAGGCACATGATGAGTATATGATTCTGGCCAACTCCTGGAGATATTCTCAACAATTCTCAAACAGGCTCTTCTTTGCCATGGTGGACTTTGATGAAGGATCAGATGTCTTCTCACTGGTAACGGCATTTTAAATTATTTATTTTGTGTTAATTGAAGATTCTGGAGAGATCTCTCAGTAAATTATGTCTTATTGAGAATTTTGTGTATTTATCAATTCTATAAAATAAATTTTTTGCTTCATGTAAGTAACAAGTATTAAATGAAATACTCAGTGTTGTGTAGTATTGGTCAGAAGTACTTGGACGTATTATGAATATACAAGCATTCATAACATCTCAATCAGTTGCTTCTCTATACAAGTCCTTGTCTTTATATATATATAGAAAATTAATGCTGAGCAAAACGATGATATGTGCCAGTTTTACCACTCGTTGTGTAAACATTGGTGTGCATATTGTATGGTGTGTCTTAAAACATAAAACAAATACCTGGTATTATTATTTTGAATCATACAAAAAAACAATTCTGCAAATATTTTTCTTGCTGAGCATACATGACTACCTATATGTGTTTATATCTGCAGCTGAAACTCAACTCTGCACCTGTGTTCATGCACTTTCCAGCCAAGGGCAAACCGAAGAAGGCTGATACCATGGATATACCCAGGTAAGAAATAGTGGTTGGACATCAGCTCTCTTATGTGCTGTTTAAAGTTGTCTTGATAAGTATTCATTTATTTACTCGCAAGTTCACACAATAATGAAAAATATTTGAAAAATAAGTCTTAAAAATCCTGAAATTTGACCAGGCTTCTATTTTATCAATGTATTTAATTGTATACTTAAATACTTTAAAAATTCAATCTAAGAAAAGCATCTGGGTAATCATGATTTTAGTTTAGGCTGGCACCAGTAAAATTGCATATCATTTCACTGGCATTGATTAAAGAATTTTACTGACTGAGCAAACCAGGACTGGATAATTGTATTGTATATTGGTGTACATGTAAGCACTTTTTGTTGAAAGTTATTGGTGATAACAATACCATTATAAAATGAGGAATTCAGTTTTTCTGTTGTTTTATTAATTCATTCATTATTAGGCACCCCAACATCCATTATCCACATTTCATTTATGTATCTGCTTGTATTTGAAAAAAACACACCATGTATTTCAAAAATGCAAATATTAAATATTAAATTCATTTCAAATTTAGGTTACCATAATTTAAAAGATCATCTTTTTTATATTCAAGTAAAAAAAACAGGTAATGTATAGTAGGAATGTCAAGTTATATTGTTCAAATTTTAATGATAAAGAGAAACATGTGGTGGTAGGTGTTCAGAATAATAGCTGAGGTTATAGGATTGGGTTGAGAGTGAAATGCTTTATATCATTGAACAGTACTGGATAAAAGAAGAGAAAAAGTGTAATCTTCAGTTGGGATCCAAGCCGAGACTTCTATGTGGAAGACGAATTCCATAATTCAATCTCTAACACGTAATATTTGACACATCTAAACATGATGTGCGGTATTGTTCCTGTTTAAGGGGCCCAGGCGCAATGCAGAACTGACAAGCTAATTAAAGTGGTCAATTCCATGTAAAAAGTCATCAGTAATGTCATCAACATATTTCATACAATTATCCCATGTCATTTTTCAACTACAATCTGTAACTTAAATCCCATTTTGTAATAAATATGATAGAAAATTGTCACTGTTATGTTTATGCAATCTGGACATCAGATGTCAACAACAGCACATTACATTACTGGTGTATAAAAACTTTTCCTCTGCTGTTTTTTCCTTTCATAATACACGTAATATATTGTTGTTTTTTTATATAATTTCACTTGTCAAGTAAGGTAAGATTTCAGAATATACTGGAGGCATGTCAGTTAGGGAGAAATAAATAGCAATAATACAGTATTACAGATAACAATGTAATATGACATTGATACTTTAGTGCAAAAGAACTTTTGCAATTATCATATCTATATTTGATTTTTTATAAACAGTATGCCAATGGAAAAAATGCTATTAAAATTCACATAAAATCCCCACTGAGGTTTTCTAAACATACGTATACCAAGGTTTGACGTCAACAAAGAAATGTGTATGAAACATAAAAATTTATTAATATCATAACTACGGATGTATGAAGAAACGTCTAAATGTATTAGATACTGTTATATCTGACAAATCGTGGCGCGTCTTGATTAATGATGAATGATTATGTTTTAAAATTTTGTGTTTATAACGCTCGAATAACAAGACAGGTGATGGTTGTTTGTAATAAGTATTAACACATTTCAATTTTTATCTTCTCACTGGCAAGATTTTTTTGTAATGGTGCATGTAGTAAGATTTTTTTTTTCCAGATTTTTTTTTTCATTCTCATACTGGTACAATATCTACAAAATGTGTATTTTGGTACGTACTTCATGGGGACATATTGGGCCTTTGACTCTTTAGTTAAAACTAAACAGGTTATTACAATTATACAAATCATGCTTGAGATCTTCCTGGGGAAAACCAGTACAAAGCGTAAAAGTTGTCTTGCTCAAGGACACCACACATAGCCGTGACGGAGGATCGAACCCACAACCATCCTATCACAGATCAGATATTCTACCACTGGACCATATGCTCCACACTCTTTAACTCTTTAAACAATTACTTTTTATTTTGATACTGAATTCTTAAATATATGGATAATCATTTTATATAGTTTTGAGGGTTTTTTTATCTGCATTATTGTACAGTTACATTATAAAAAGTATTTTTTTAGCAGGTTGTATTTTGTGTGATAATTTCTGGTGTTGAATGTCACATTATGTGTATTTCTTTTACAGAGGAACCCATGATATGGTATATCTGGTTAACGATATAGTACATATACATGATATGGTATATCTGGTTAACGATAAAGTACACATACATGATATGGTATATCTGGTTAACAATATAGTACACATACATAATATGGTATATCTGGTTAACAATATAGTACACATACATGATATGGTATATCTGGTTAACGATATAGTACACATACATGATATGGTATATCTGGTTATGGATATAGTACACATACATGTTGTTTACAATTTACTTTTATTTACACCTAGTGATAAATTTTTATGTACTCACTAAAGGAAACAGTTCTATTGTATATTTTACACTTGGTGACCTCACACTTTGAAAAAATGTGTAATGGTGAATGTCTGTTTGAAAAATTTGGCAATTTTATACCTTTAAGGAGCAAATTAAGATCTCCCAAAACTTGTTTTTAGGAAAAGTTCTGACAATTTTATAAAAGTTACGCAGTCACCAAATTGATCAGTTCTTTTAAGTGATAAAAACAGTATCTAACAATCAGCTTTAAAGAACATCATGTATTTGACTGCATTCTTCATAACCTACAGTATAGTATAAGGGAGACAACTCTCTCATGTCTGTGCTGCTGGCTTCATGCTGTGTTTGTTTTCACTGTCTATTCACCGTTTTATTGAAACTGCAGTAATTATTAGTAATGAGTCATTTATAAATGTTTTTATGATATTATTGAATGTAAATCATATAAACATTGCAGGATTGGGTTTGCCGCAGAACAGATAGCTAAATGGGTACATGAACGGACAGATGTACAGGTATCAGTGTTCTTTATACCTTCACTTATAAATTATGACAGAGAGATGGTGTATAGATATAAATCACTTATATATGTAATATATCATGATGACTGTTAGTTCAATCTCATGATTTATAAAATGACAAAATTGATAAAATAATACACGTTATATCCTAAAATTTAACAAAAATAACCACTTACATGTACTTGTATCCTTTACAGCATGGCATAAAGTCCTCGAAGGTCTAGCACTCTGTTGCTGGACTTACAATTTGTAATTTTTCCTTGCAAAAATAGTCAGTTTCAAGAAAATATATTTAAAGCCTTTAAAATGCAAGTTTTTGAATATTAAATATATTTTTGGGGCCCAGATCTGCCATTTTTATCGGTTCATATATGTCAACCGCAAATTTTTTTTTAAATTTGCATTTTAAAATGATAAAATTGTTACGGTGTTAGTAATTTTGTCTTGGTTTATCATTCATGTCATATCTAGATTTGACACAATGTGATTATTTGCAATTTTAAAGGTGTTGAGTATATATGAAAATCACATTTTTACTACAAATTCTGCTATTACAAAAAATTTTATAATGTACAGTCTCAAGTCTGAGATTTAATCTCGAGCTGTACAAATGTTATTCAATATACATTTGGTTCAGGTATGTCACCATCTTATTACTTATTTTATGTGGATGGCTAGGTAACATTGTCAGTCATACAGACAAACCCACAACTGGTAATCACTATCTTCATATTGTTGTACAGTCATAGGCTTGTAGATCAATTTTATACGTGAACAGGAAGAACATTCTATTTCAACATTCCCAGTTATTGTGTTATACATGTACATTCTTTCTATGTCCAAAAGGTTTGAGATCTGTTTCTAGAGGTAACATGTATGCTGAGTCCAAAATTTCATTTCTTACTTGGATGCTAGGGTGTTTTGTAACAAATCCAAAATAGCTGCCAAATATTGAAATGGGTCTCAAACCTTTTGGACAAATAAGCAACCCTTAGCTCTGCTACTGACTAGTATATATATATATATATATATATATATATATAGGGTTAGGGTTATATATATGTCACTAAGCTGTTAATTGTTTGCAGGTACGAGTGTTCCGTCCCCCCAACTACTCTGGTACACTTGCCCTGGCCCTGCTGTTCTCATTAGTAGGAGGGTTACTGTACTTGAAGAGAAACAATCTAGAGTTCCTGTATAACAAAACTGTCTGGGGAATAGGATCGCTGGTGAGTAGCGTGTACCATACACTGCCTGTTACAGGGCCTTCTCTGGTGGAATAAAATCATGTCGTCAACATATTTGCCAGTTGTGAAAGTTTGAGTCAAATTTAAGACTTTGGAGCCAAATTTGGCTTCATTGACTTAGTTTCAATATTACTGTCTCTTTGTAAATGTTTGTGTTTTTAACTCTTTTTGTCTTTTCAGGTACTTCCTCTTTTTAGCTATGAAAATATAAAATTTTGTAGAAGAATGTTACCTTATAATAAAAATAGAAATTTTGCTTGTATTCTCAAATGTTTGTTATTGAAGAAATTTCACTATGTTTCTCAAATTTTGTAAAATAATATTTTTATGCCCCCTTCCTCAATTTTTTGGGTGGCATATAGTAATTGCAATGTCCTTTTGTCCGATATTTCATGTGGGGCCTGTATCTTTGTCATGATAGATGGATTTTATAAACACTTGCTACACATGATCAGCATAACATGATGACATGTCGCACGTAACATCCAGACTCCCACCTCAAAAGTCTGGTCCATCCTGTGACTTTGACATAATTAGATGGTTTTCAAGACACTCAGCTCAGTTTATCAATGTGACATGACGAAGTGTTGTATTTATAATCTTCGCCATGACATCAGGCGTTGTACCATATTGATGTTGTTTTTGTGTTTAATTTCAGACTTTAATCTTCGCCATGACATCAGGCTTTGTACCATATTGATGTTGTTTTTGTGTTTAATTTCAGGCTTTAATCTTCGCCATGACATCAGTCTCTGTACCATTTGTGTTTAATTTCAGGCTATAATCTTCGCCATGACATCAGGCTCTGTACCATATTGATGTTGTTTTTGTGTTTAATTTCAGGCTATAATCTATGCCATGACATCAGGCTCTGTACCATATTGATGTTGTTTTTGTGTTTAATTTCAGGCTATAATCTTCGCCATGACATCAGGCTCTGTACCATATTGATGTTGTTTTTGTGTTTAATTTCAGGCTATAATCTTTGCCATGACATCAGGACAAATGTGGAATCATATCCGTGGACCTCCAGTGATGCATAAAAATCCCAGCACAGGTGCTATTGTAGGTAACCTTTTGATCTTAGTGCTTTACTTGTAAAATCTGATTTATGTTGGCGGACCATTAGCACAAGTACTTAGTGATATTAAACAGAGCAAAACTCAAGCTTAGCAAACATTTACTTGGATGACAACAGCACCAACATTATGGTCATAACATGTGTGGTGTCCTTGAGCAAGACACTTTTTCCACATATGCATAGTTTTACCTAGGAAGACTTCAACCGTGATTTGTCTAAGTTGTAAGAACTTGTTTGACATGCGATGTGAAATAAATAATTTAAAACTATAGCTCTTTGTTTTTACATTTACTTACATCTTGCCATACATGTATGTGAGAGAAGTTGGTTTACCATTTTGAAACAGTTACATCTGAGGTGCTCTGTCTTATTCAGTAACAAAGATATAAGTAAAACATTATACAGCTTCCAACTGACATGGGAAAGTTACATTTCGGATTGATTGATTATTTAGCTTCATTTTATGCCACCGAGGGCTTACAGACAATCATTTGAACTCGCCACTCTTTCCTGGGATCCAGGAAGGTTAACCAGTTCTTAAGCACACCTAATGGCTGCAAGTAACTGATAACTTTCCCATTTGAATCAGTAGTAAGAGATGAATGACAAAGAAACTCGATGTCGTATATCGATTATCACGGAGACTGGCCAGGTTGGGATTCTAACTGGCAACCACTAGATTGATAGTCTAGACATGCTACCAACTGAGCCAACCTGGCCTGGCTGTATATTTTGAAATGTTGCGTCTTCTTTACCATGAACATGTATATGAAATATCTGTTTCTTATTTTATACTTATTTATTAAGCTTGATTTTAAAGTAAGCACAGAGCTTATATAAATCGCTCTTGTGTCCTCTTTCTGAATAGAACCAGAACAGAGGGCTGTTTTTCAGGGACAGTGGGTTGAGGTAGGGACAAACCCACAACTTCTAGCGAGAGCTGCCAACACTGTCCACTGCACTACCTCCCGCCTTTATCTGTTCACAAATCTGTTTACATTGTATTTGGCTGTAAAAGAATATATTAAAATGATATAAAAATAAAACATATATCTATTTTATTTTAGCACTATATCCATGGTAGCAGTCAGGGACAGTTTGTGGCAGAGACGTACATGGTGATGTTGCTTAGTATCCTTCATTGTTGAACCTTAAACAATAGTCTCTGTAATTTACTTACTTTATGGTTAAAATTTAAAACAGTTAGTGCAGAATAATTTCTGTAATTTACTTACTTTATGGTTAGAATTTAAACAGTCAGTGCAGAATAATTTCTGTAATTTACTTACTTTATGGTTAAACAGTTTAAACAGTTAGTGTAGAATAATTTCTGTAATTTACTTACTTTATGGTTAAACTGTTTAAACAGTTAGTGCAGAATAATTTCTGTAATTTACTTACTTTATGGTTAAACAGTTTAAACAGTTAGTGCAGAATAGTTTCTGTAATTTACTTACATTATGGTTAAACAGTTAGTGCAGAATAATTTCTGTAATTTACTTACTTTATGGTTAAACAGTTTAAACAGCTAGTGCAGAATTATTTTGCTAATTTACTTAGTTTTTTTTAAAAGTTTGGTCTCGGTGAAATATTTGTGTTGGTTTATATAAGGACTCACCAGTGTTTTTTTTAACCCAAAATAATCGGCGAAATTCTGCCCCATTCCCCCCTCCCTCCCCCCCCCCCCCCCCAACACCACCACCACCATAATAGTATGGCTTTTTTTCAACTAATGTCAGAAAAATTCCCCTAAATTTTTTTATTTTTTTTAAGTGGAGCTTAATGCCAGCTTAACATTTTAAAACAATGAAGAACAGGGATGTTGACCTGTTGACTGTTTTAAAAATACATACTTTTTTTGTTTTTTTTATTTAATTTTACGACCTATTAAAATTCCCCCAAACACTCATTTTTCCCCCTTCAAAAATAAAAGTAAAAAAAAACTGCTAACATTTATGATAATTTAGCTCATGATTTCTTGCTGTGGTGCTTTTTAACACACAATATTGTAGATGGACTCATGATTAGACATGCAACTTCCAGTGAGTATCATGTTTGTAGGGGATAACAGTTAATGCAGTGTAAATTCTGTTATAAATAAAGTAAATGCAAAATGACTCCTGTAGAAGTCATAACATTTAGTAATGTTTGTTTCAAAATGAATCCAATTCAAGTTATATAATAGTGTTACGACATTATATTGTCTGTTGATTCTTAACCAATAACAAGATGCAGCCATAGTTGGAGGATTTATAATGATGGGAGAGGCAAATGTATTAAAAGGCGACGCCGGTAAAAAACGCGGTAAGTTTTCTGTTGAATAATTTTACCATTTGAATGGCCTTTTTATATACTCTTAATTTCCTCTTTATAGAGATTTACAAACAAATATTTATAAGCAAATTTTTATTAAACAGAAAATTTTAACCAATCAAGTAAAAGGCTACAACTATATACATGAACATACATATTATAAATTTACACAAAAGTAATGACAGAAGAGAAATATACAAAAAATGAAAATATATGTACTTATATGTATATACACATGTGTATATACTACATTGTATTTGAATTTCAATGCCCTTTTAATATAATTTATTTTTCTATCCATCTTGGATATAAAAACAAAGCCTGTAATAGTTCTAAAACATTCTAAATGTGACGGTAATAAATAGACATTAAACTATTGGCAGTGTTGTTCGGGGCTTAAGGTGCTGTCTAACCACCACTTATCTCACAACACTAATAATACTTTGCGGGAAAGATTGCCAATTACTTCAGAATGGACGGTGGGTCTGCTCTAATCCCTTTTTAGGTCATCTTCCACCAGTAAAACTAGATATGCCATATACACCCCACCAGAGCCCTCGCTTCAATTTTTGGGAAATTTTTCACATCATTTGTGTCGTATCTGTGGTTATGCAAAAACACTCACTATAAACATGTATAACAAGTTGAAAAGAAAGGACAGCCCAATCAACTGCAGGTTTTCTTTGTTTTTTTCACCAGAAAATTCTCCCCTGAAAGTGATTTAAAAAAATTTGGGGTAGGACATTTTCAGTAAAATAAGGAGAGAAAAAATATTGGGTGAAATTCCAGCCCTAAAATGGTCAAACAAGGACCCTTGGCCATCATTCAAACTATTAACTGCCCAAATTTGATAAAAAGAAGTTTCACCAACCTTTGCTTCTGACATTAAAGTAGATTCTTACAGTGTTAATGTTTATGTAGACATTGAAGTTTATTTTACTTAACTCAGTTTACATTTCTACATGCTTCAAGTTAATATTTACTTTAGTTAAGCTTATGTTGGTGAAACTATCCAGGTGTATTTCGTGTCAAATTCATCAGTGTTTTTCCTTAAAGAGGAATATATTTGAAAAAAATAATCCAATATGTCTATTTCAGTATTTGCCCTGGTAGGACTTGGTTGTGTAGCAGTATTCTTCAGCCTTCTACTTTCCATATTTAGATCGAAATATTCTGGTTATCCATACAGGTAAGAATATATAAGAATGCAAGTGGATAATTCTTAGCTTGGTTGTCTGCTCATGTAAGAATGCAAGTAGCTAATTCTTGACTTCGTTGTCTGCACATGTAAGAATGCAAGGGCTAATTCTTAGCTTGATTGTCTGCACATGTAAGAATGCAAGTAGCTTATTCTTAGCTTCGTTATTAGGAAAGTTAAGTGACTTGCAGAGATGTACTGGTTAAACTTCCAGGATCCCAAGGAGTGGTTAGATCAACTGGTGGTCTGTTAGCAGTTGATAGCATAAAATTAGGCTAAATATTCATACAATCAAGTAAACATTTGGAGTATGAAAGTTTAGTATTACAGATTTTTCATTTAAATTAAATGGTTAATGTTCATATGTTGGAAACATTTCTGGGAAGTTGATATAGTCGCTGCTTCGTCCTTGTGTGCGTCTGTCACCAAAATCTTTTTTGCATCATTTGTCTACCTCAGGTTGGGATTTTATGAAACTTACTAGGATGCATCATTACCAAATGGAGAGGCACATACCGACTTTGTGTTTCGATTCCATGATTTTACTAGAGTTATGGCCCTTTGATTTCGTCCACTACCAAATCCTCAGTCCAGCACTTGTTCAGGGAGCATCCATCAGTTCCACTGATATCTTGTTTTTCATCACCGGAAGATGTCTTACAAACATCATTTGTTTATGATAGTCAGATATGCTACAGTCTGAGATAACGAGGCCAGGCCTGGCTGAAAGACTTGTAAGACAATGTCGAACCATACAATACAATAATCTTGCATTGCTATAATAGTTAGCAACTTCATCTAGATCATTTTTGTAACAGATTTATTAGATCTATGCAACAGAAGGAGTACAATATACAAAACTATTGCCTTGTTTTAACTTTTCCTCTTTGTTCAAGACTTACAAATCTTTTCATTTTATTTCAGTTTCCTGTTTAAGTGAGTCAATACCTGGATTCAACAATTCCATGTGTCTGTTTGTTGTCTGATCAAGTGCTGTTTGTTGTAGCCATCTATGTTTACTTGCTGAGTTACATGGTCTTATTGTGCTATGTATTAACTGCCATTGTTACTATAAATAATGGGTTACTACGCAGTCGTAGTCAAGTACAACTCACAAACACATCTCATGTCAAGTCTTATAAATATCACATGTATACAAAAAACATCACGTCACAAGAAAATTTGTAATTATTAAATTAAATTTTGTTTTCAAACCTGTGGATTTGTGACTGTACTAAGTTGTAAGGATTTTTAATGAGTTTAAAATTGACTTGTTTTAACATGTATGCTTCAGAAAAATATCATATAAAAATGTGTCTTCATTGTCATCAAGTTATACATCTGAATGTAAATATTGGGAAGTAGGCGAATATGATGGAAATTATTTTTTTAGGTGTATGAATGGACAGTGTCATTGAAGTGAGAGATATTAAGAATGTTGCAGTTGTTAATAAATGGTTTAATTGTGGAAGGTGTTTATTATTACACAGCCAGAAACAGCGTTATAAAAGTATCGTTATTATTGGTTCAGGTTTATTGTTTTTCGTATATTTTCGTCTTGTTTTACTATGATAAGGTTTCTTCATCTTGTACTTTTGAAATAAGTAGTGACGTAAACAATTTGTTTGTCTGGTGTTGAGTGCTTGTGTTCTTTTTTATTCAATTTAAGGTATTCAGATTTTCAATAAAATCATTTTTGTCTTGCTACCTTGAAACTGAATGTGGTTATTTCTGCTGAATAGCATGTAGAAACATCCATTGTCTTGTTAGATGAATCATCTAGTCATCTGGATAAAAACAACCACATCATTCTGACTGGGGTCAACATTTAGCGGGGGTGTTTGATACAGAGGTTATTTTTGTATATTTTTGTAGTGTTTGCATTTTATTTTTTCCCAACCTGAATAAAGATTATTTTATTTTAAGTTTTAAGTTAATTAACATTTTATTATTGTTTAAAGGGAATTTGACATTATTGAAGCATTTGTGACTTTAATAAATGATTAAGTACAGCGTTAACTATTTAATACATTAACAAAGCTGTCACAGCACCATTACATGGTAAACTTGACAAAGAAAACATTTCATATAACTTCAATAAAGGTATTTCTAGCATCATGTGCATACTTGGCAAGAAATCTGCTGTTTTACAAGAGTGAGATATCACCCCCAAAAATGTCTTGTGTTTATACAACTCAAATATACTTGCAAGAGTGAACCTATAACAAATCTGTCTTTATTTGGAGAAAATGTAAAGCTGTATGAAAGTAACTGCCGAAAAAATCAGTTGTTTGTATTATGAAGTGCATTTGATAATTTTAACAATGGCAGAGATTCTGATAGGAATCTAAACTTGACAGACGGCATGAATCTTAACTTTGGTAGGGCCTCTTATAGAAATATTAACCTTGCTGGAGACAGATAGGACTCGTGCACTTAGCTTAACTTCTCAGAAAAGGAACCTTGAGACAAATTGTAACAGAGCCTCTTATAGAAATATTAACCTTGCTGGAGACAGATAGGACTCGTGCACTTAGCTTAACTTCTCAAAAAAGGAACCTTGAGACAAATTGTAATGGAACCTCTTATAGAAATATTAACCTTGCTGGAGACAGATAGGACTCGTGCACTTAGCTTAACTTCTCAAAAAAGGAACCTTGAGACAAATTGTAACAGAGCCTCTTATAGAAATATTAACCTTGCTAGAGACAGATAGGACTCGTGCACTTAGCTTATCTTCCCAAAAAAAGGAACCTTGAGACAAATTGTAATGGAGCCTCTTGTAGGAATTTTAACCTTGACAGAGCTTTTGGTAAAATACTTTGCAGTCTCTTGCAGGAATCTCTACCTTGGTTTAATGGTTAATAAGAACTTTTGCTGTATGTTGCATGAAATGAAAAAATCCAAACCGTAGTAAGCAATAAAACCTCTGACAGAAGATTCCAACTTCAGTCAACCTGTCACTGATTACCGTTAGATGGTTCTTTGTTATCTAATCAACAAAGTAGGAGTTTTATCATGCAACCTACATGTTCTATTGTATAAAGGGATTTGATTAATTTAAAACACAAAGATGTTTAATACTTGTTTTTATTTCTATTAAAATATATTTGGAAAAATGCATAGTGTTCTGTTATATATTTTACAAAACATTAATATATAGTTTTAAATGATAATAAAAAACCTTGTACATATATCCTGTAAACTAAAATGTATCTATAAAAATAAATCAAAATAAAGGGTGCCGCAGCAACTTGTGATAAATTTCATTTACATGCAAAATGAAGTCATAAATAAATGGAGTATATCAGGAAAAAAATGCTATAAATGTCTTAACGTAACCACTATCAGTACATGTATATATCTAACAGTAACCACTATCAGTACATGTATATCTGACAGTAACCACTATCAGTACAGGTATATCTGAGTTACCACTATCTGTACATGTATATCTAACAGTTACTACTATCAGTACATGTATATCTGACAGTAACTACTATCCGTACATGTATATCTGAATTACCACTATCTGTACCTGTAAATCTGACAGTAACCACTATCCATATATGTATATTGGACAGTAACTACTATCCGTACATGTATATCTGACAGTAACCACTATCTGTACATGTATATTGGACAGTAACTACTATCCGTACATGTATATCTGACAGTAACTACTATCCGTACATGTATATCTGACAGTAACCACTACCTGTACATGTAAATCTGACAGTAACCACTATCCATACATGTATATCTGACAGTAATTACTATCCGTACATGTATATGTGACAGTAACCACTATCTGTACATGTATATCTGACAGTAACTACTATCCGTACATGTATATTTGAGTTACCACTATCTGTACATGTATATCTGACAGTAACCACTATCTGTACACGTATATATGACAGTTACCACTATCTGTACATGTATATCTGACAGTAACCACTATCAGTACATGTATATCTGACAGTTACCACTATCTGTACATGTATATCTGACAATCACCACTATCTGTTCATGTATATCTGACAGTATCCATACATGAATATCTGACAGTAACCACTATCTGTACATGCATATTGGACAGTAACCAATATCCGTACATGTATATCTGATAGTAATCACTATCCGTACATGTATATATGACAGAAACCACTATCCATACATCAATGAAACTGAATTATTCTACATATACCTTCAAGCCCTCTTTATGGTGGTTAAGATACATGCGAAGTTTCTTTGATGTACAAAAAGTAGTTACTGAGATGTGAGCTTTTCAAAATAAAAAAGAACAAATTTTTCAGAGGCGTTATAATTTGCCTGAAATAAAAACAAAGATATCTCTGACAGTTATCCCTTTGAGTGTCCATTATAGTACACTGACCTTAACTGAAAACTTTATATAGAATTCAAAAGTATCTATTTTTTTTATAAACAAGTGGAGAAGGGTCAAAATGACCTACCTTTTTACGTATACAATTAAGCTGCTAGAATATGAAAGGAATGGTTGATTTTCTATTTTTTGGATAGTTTGGAAACTTTTCCTTGTACCATACATGTGAAAAATGCCCAGAAATTATTTGATTGGCAAAAACAAACACAAACAACCACACCATCATGGTATTTCTGAATTCAAATATAACGTTCATTGACAGGTAGATGAGTATTTCTGCAAAGTAGTGAGGACATGACACATACTCGAAGAGGCCGCCATGAGGAATATGGTGTCTTGTGTTTTCTACTGCTCCTGTAAAAAATCCACAATATGTAAAAGATAACAAATTGTTTTACACATTCAACTGGGGTATTCTATATTTATATTACACAGTCAATCGGGGTATTCTATATTTATATTACACATTCTGTCAGGGTATTCTATATTTATATTACACATTCAATCTGGGTTTTCTATATTTATATTACACATTCAATCTGGGTTTTCTATATTTATATTACACATTCAGTCAGGGTTTTCTACATTTTAATTGCATGTACACTTTCTGTCAGGGTATTCAATATTTATATTACACATTAAATCAGAGTTTTCTATATTTATATTACAAATTCAATCGGGGAATTCTATATTTATATAACACATTCAATCAGAGTTTTCTATATTTATATTACACATTAAATCTTGGTATTCTATATTTATATAGCCAAACATCAAACTCTATGCCCTCAGGGTAAAATCATTTATACTACACATTCAATCAGGGTTTTCTATATTTATATTACACATTCAGTCAGGGTTTTCTATATTTATTTTGCACATTCTGTCAGGGTATTCTATATTTATATTACACATTCTGTCAAGGTATTCTATATTTATATTACACATTTAATCAGGGATTACTATATTTATATTTCATATTCAATCTGGATTTTCTATATTTATATTACACATTCAATCATTTTTTTCTATATTTATATTACACATTCAATCATTTTTTTTCTATATTTATATTACACATTCAATCGGGGTTTTATATATTTATATTTCATGTACACATTCTGTCAGGATATTCTAGATTTATATTACACATTCAATCAGGGTATTCTATATATTCATATTACACATTCTGTCGGGGTATTCTATATTTATATTACACATTCAATCAGAATTTTCTATATTTGTATAACACACTCTGTCAGGGTTTTCTATATTTATATTACACATTCTGTCAGGGTATTCTATATTTATATTACACATTCAATCAGAGTTTTATATATTTGTATAACACACTCTGTCAGGGTTTTCTATATTTATATTACACATTCTGTCAGGGTATTCTATGTTGATATTACACATTCAATCAGGGTATTCTATATTTGTATAACACATTCTGTCAGGGTTTTCTATATTTATATTACACATTCAATCAGGGTTTTCGATATTTGTATAACGCATTCTGTCAGGGTATTCTATATTGATATATACATTCAATCAGGGTATTCTATATATTTATATCACACTTTCTGTCAGGGTATTCTATACTTATATTACACATTCAATGTGGGTATATTACACATTCTACCAGTACCTATTTTTTACTTGAATACACAATATAATCAACTATATAATTATTTGTTTTGGCTGTTCTCATATTTATTATTCAAATAATCCCTACAGAACTTGTAAATGTAAATTGTAATGATGCTACAAAAAACGCTACAAAGGAAATAGGAACAAATAATGTTTACAAGCTGGAAATACTTTTAAAAGCTAGATATATTTCTATTTTTAATATAAATTGATCATTACACACCTCTACTTGCAAATCAATATATTATAGTGAGAAATGGAGATATTTAATACTGTTCAATGCTCGATTTTGAATTTCTGTAATGGAACATATTTTATAGATATTGTTTGAATATCTTACATCATTATAATGCTATCGATGGCTAACAGATGACAAGTTAGCCTAACCACTCTTCCTTGGATCTGAACTGTATTAAACAAAATAACTTGAGCCAATTTTAATTTTTTTCATTGTATGTTCAATTTTGCATTTACGCATTTTTTGTGTGAATTGCTGCCCAGAATGGTTCATCAGTACTGGAGCACACACCTACATGTATCTACTCAAGTAACTGATAACTTCATCAGTACTGGATCACACACCTACGTGTATCTACTCAAGTAACTGATAAATTCATCAGTACTGGAGCACACTCCTACATGTATCTACTCAAGTAACTGATATCTTCACATCAGTACTGGAGCACACACCTACATGTATCTACTCAAGTAACTGATAACTTCACATCAGTACTGGAGCACACACCTACATGTATCTACTCAAGTAACTGATAACTTCATCAGTACTGGAGCACACACCTACATGTATCTACTCAAGTAACTGATAACTTCATCAGTACTAGAGCACACACCTATATGTATCTACTCAAGTAACTGATAACTTCATCCGTACTGAAGCACACACCTACATGTATCTACTCAAGTAGCTGATAACTTCATCAGTACTGGAGCACACACCTACATGTATCTACTCAAGTAACTGATAACTTCATCCGTACTGGAGCACACACCTACATGTATCTACTCAAGTAGCTGATAACTTCATCAGTACTGGAGCACACACCTATATGTATCTACTCAAGTAACTGATAACTTCATCAGTACTGGAGCACACACCTATATGTATCTACTCAAGTAACTGATATCTTCATCAGTACTGGAGCACACACCTACATGTATCTACTCAAGTAACTGATAACTTCATCAGTACGTGAGCACACACCTACATGTATCTGCTCAAGTAACTGATAACTTCATCAGTACTGGAGCACACACCTACATGTATCTACTCAAGTAACTGATAACTTCATCAGTACTGGAGCACACACTTACATGTATCTGCTCAAGTAACTGATAACTTCATCAGTACTAGAGCACACACCTATATGTATCTACTCAAGTAACTGATAACTTCATCCGTACTGGAGCACACACCTACATGTATCTACTCAAGTAGCTGATAACTTCATCAGTACTGGAGCACACACCTATATGTATCTACTCAAGTAACTGATAACTTCATCAGTACTGGAGCACACACCTATATGTATCTACTCAAGTAACTGATATCTTCATCAGTACTGGAGCACACACCTACATGTATCTACTCAAGTAACTGATAACTTCATCAGTACGTGAGCACACACCTACATGTATCTGCTCAAGTAACTGATAACTTCATCAGTACTGGAGCACACACCTACATGTATCTACTCAAGTAACTGATAACTTCATCAGTACTGGAGCACACACTTACATGTATCTGCTCAAGTAACTGATAACTTCATCAGTACTGGAGCACACACCTACATGTATCTGCTCAAGAAACTGATAACTTCATCAGTACTGGAGCACACACCTACATGTATCTACTCAAGTAGCTGATAACTTCATCAGTACTGGAGCACACACCTACATGTATCTACTCAAGTAACTGATAACTTCATCAGTACTGGAGCACACACCTATATGTATCTACTCAAGTAACTGATATCTTCACCTCAGTACTGGAGCACACACCTACATGTATCTGCTCAAGTAACTGATAACTTCATCAGTACTGGAGCACACACTTACATGTATCTGCTCAAGTAACTGATAACTTCATCAGTACTGGAGCACACACCTACGTGTATCTACTCAAGTAGCTGATAACTTCATCAGTACTGGAGCACACACCTACATGTATCTACTCAAGTAACTGATAACTTCATCAGTACGTGAGCACACACCTACATGTATCTGCTCAAGTAACTGATAACTTCATCAGTACTGGAGCACACACCTACATGTATCTACTCAAGTAACTGATAACTTCATCAGTACTGGAGCACACACTTACATGTATCTGCTCAAGTAACTGATAACTTCATCAGTACTGGAGCACACACCTACATGTATCTGCTCAAGTAACTGATAACTTCATCAGTACTGGAGCACACACCTACATGTATCTACTCAAGTAGCTGATAACTTCATCAGTACTGGAGCACACACCTACATGTTCTACTCAAGTAACTGATAACTTCATCAGTACTGGAGCACACACCTATATGTATCTACTCAAGTAACTGATATCTTCACCTCAGTACTGGAGCACACACCTACATGTATCTACTCAAGTAACTGATAACTTCATCAGTACTGGAGCACACACTTACATGTATCTGCTCAAGTAACTGATAACTTCATCAGTACTGGAGCACACACCTACATGTATCTACTCAAGTAGCTGATAACTTCATCAGTACTGGAGCACACACCTACATGTATCTACTCAAGTAACTGATATCTTCACCTCAGTACTGGAGCACACACCTATATGTATCTACTCAAGTAACTGATAACTTCATCAGTACTGGAGCACACACCTATATGTATCTACTCAAGTAACTGATATCTTCACCTCAGTACTGGAGCACACACCTACATGTATCTACTCAAGTAACTGATAACTTCATCAGTACTGGAGCACACACTTACATGTATCTTCTCAAGTAACTGATAACTTCATCAGTACTGGAGCACACACCTACATGTATCTGCTCAAGTAACTGATAACTTCATCAGTACTGGAGCACACACCTACATGTATCTGCTCAAGTAACTGATAACTTCATCAGTACTGGAGCACACACCTACATGTATCTACTCAAGTAACTGATAACTTCATCAGTATGTGAGCACACACCTACATGTATCTACTCAAGTAACTGATAACTTCATCAGTACTGGAGCACACACCTATATGTATCTACTCAAGTAACTGATAACTTCATCAGTACATGAGCACACACCTACATGTATCTACTCAAGTAACTGATAACTTCAGCAGTATGTGAGCATGTATCTACTCAAGTAACTGATAACTTCATCAGTACGTGAGCACACACCTACATGTATCTACTCAAGTAACTGATAACTTCATCAGTACTGGAGCACACACCTACATGTATCTGCTCAAGTAACTGATAACTTAATCAGTACTGGAGCACACACCTACATGTATCTGCTGAAGTAACTGATAACTTCATCAGTACTGGAGCACACACCTACATGTATCTACTCAAGTAACTGATAACTTCATCAGTACGTGAGCACACACCTACATGTATCTACTCAAGTAACTGATAACTTTCCTATCTGAATAAAAGGTGAGAGACGAATAACAATGAAAAGCAATGCTGTATACCAATCACCACGGGGAATTAGGTTTGGCGGGGATTAAAACTCACGCCATGATATCAGATTCCACTACATGAGAGCAGGAGAGGCTCTAAAAACCAGAACCTACCTGATTTATTCTGTCTGAGTTTAGCAAACTGGAAGGCAACTTGTCTCTGTTTCCATGATGCCCATAGAAATAAGGTCACACCCACAATATGGTTCCATCTCAGGTTTTGCAAGACATCTATCAAACAATTATGTATATGTTGTTATTTATATTTATTGCAAGCTTCATTAATAAAATACACATAAATATAAGCAGTGGCATAATAATCATGAAAAAAACATTGTGTTAGACAACAAGTTATTCCAACATTCGTTACCATCCTTCACACAAATATTCTGTCTGTAGAAAAACAACACTACTCTCGCATAATAATGTTTTAGTCCATCTATATGTTGCACTGCATAACTATTTTCTAATCACTATTAAAATGCATATATCGGCATGATACAATACTGTATAACATAATATAATATAGTTGCATTTGTCTACATGTAAGGATATACCATGTAATACTTTTATGTTATGATTTTATATTAATTATAGCGATACAATGGTGGGGTAGGGTCGATCCTCTACCACGCTATGTACTGATTGTACCCAGGAAGATTTCAAGCATGATTTGTCTGAGTTGTGTATATAATACATGTAAATGGTTCCACAAATGATGTAAAATAGTTCAAAACAAAACAAACACTGAAATGGCACAACTGGCGTTAGTACATTACCACCTTAGTGTTTACTCAGTGAAATACAAATGATATTTCCCTGTACTCAGTGAAATACGAATGATATTTCCCCGTACTCAGTGAAATACAAATGAATTTTCCCTGTACTCTGTGAAATATGAATGATATTTCCCTGTATTCAGTGAAATATGAATGATATTTCCCTGTACTCAGTGAAATTTAATGATATTTCCCCATACTCAGTGAAATACAAATGATATTTCCCTGTACTCAGTGAAATATGAAAGATGTTTCCCCGTATTCAGTGAAATACGAATGATATTTCCCTGTACTCAGTGAAATACAAAAGATGTTTCCCCTGTACTCAGTGAAATACTGATTGATATTTCCCCATACTCAATGAAATACGAATGATATTTCCCCGTACTCAGTGAAATACAAATAATATTTCCCGGTTCTCAGTGGAATACGAATGAAACTTCCCTGTTCTCAGTGAAATATGAATGATATTTCCCTGTACTCAGTGAAATACAAATGATATTTATTTCCCTGTACTCAGTGAAATACGAATGATATTAAAATTACATGGCAATCTATAATAACGGGATTCAGGACACTAACCAATGTAATACAAAAATATTCCCTTTGTGCTGCTGCAGTAAGTGGATTTATCTGATGATGGTTAAATATGAACATTTGGGACATAATTCCTTCCTTGAGCCTATGCAAAATTTTATTGTTCATGTACAAAAACAACAAATTAATATACAGATTAAAAAATACATCAACAAATAAATATGCAGAATGAATCTAGAACCTTGATACCTGCAGAACTGCAGAGTTTCAGCAAATTCTATCGTATTATTAAAATTGTCGCTTCCTACGACATGCATGAGCCTACAGTGGTCCTATTCTTGCCATCACTCATATGGCTCCCTGAAACCACGAAAGGGTTGATAATTTAACCACAATAGTGAACATGAAACAAAATGATAAAATGAATATGACACCCATTTGGAGGATTCCTACCCCTCTGCAGAGATCGGCAGTGAATTTTTTTCTTAGCCGAAGCCACATGGGCTTCCTTAAATGAACCTTAATTTTGCTCCGACATTCAAATTTCCTATATGATCAATGAATGAAATTTGTTTGAAATATACATATTATGTAGATGGTCAACTTCATAAATTTTGGTGTATCATTTATAAAAGTCTATTTTCACACATCTGCTGTGATGTCATGATTGATTACTCCACAATCACAAGACAATAAATACATAATAAATCCCACAACATGGCCTCGGGAAAGTACAGCAGCATTATCTTCTGTTATTAAAACTGCAGTGTAGATATTTGTATTCTGAATTAATGATCAATATTTATACTGAAGCATGTGGTCCAGTGGTAGAGCATTGTCCCCATGATCGGAGGGTCGAGGGTCTGATCCTCCATCACGGCCGTGTCCTTGAGCAAGATAAGCTTTGTACTGGTTCTACCTAGGAAGACGTTGAGCATGATTTGTATATGTTGAAATAACATGTTTCACAATCAAAGTAAAATAAATAAGTTTAAACAAATTAATATTGAAAATGAAAAGCGTTATTCATAGCTAAACTGGTTTTATGGCTTACCCCCACATGTCACATCAGCAGTAATGTCTGTACCAGATATTGCTGTGATTGGCAGAGCCGTGTAGAAGGACACACCCACAATGTATATCATGAAACTCATCTCACTCTTTGGTGAGTACACACTGACGTACACACACTCTAAGAATCTCCGAGTCACCTGGATGTCTGCACATATCAGCACAATCAGACAAGAAAACATGTCTCCATAACCTGAAATATAATAAATAAAATAAAATTTTGATTGAGCATTTTCTTTTAAAAGATTAAATGTTAACTTGCGTTAACCCACCCCTTGAAACAAAAATAAACAAGAAACATGGACCCTCTTCCCACAGCCACGCTTTTAATTCGTTTAGCACACAATAGTACACACATTTAGTGCATCAACCAATGAAATCACAGCAAAATTATGAACGATGTTAGACTATTATAGGTATCTACTTGAAACCGCTAGTAAACATCCAAACAAATGACATCAGGATATTGGACGACACTTAAATGTACATGGTCATAGAACATAACTATCCTTATTTTATCTTTGCTTTGAGATCACCCTGGATTGATCCACAATGTTCTGCATGTGAGGAATGTATTCTTCTTCTGAGCAATTATACCAATGAGTTGTGTACACATTCAAAAATATTACACCTCATTTGTATATTAATTTCTTTGTTTAATGTCATCCGATCCAACATATTAGTCAGTATTTGAACTAGGACGAAGTCATCTATATATCGAACAGGAACCCGGAAAACATCTACAACATGTGTTACTGGTATTCCACAATAAAACAAATTGTCAATGAATTTATTATTTTATAGTGTTTAAATAGATCCACAAGTAACAAATTATTTATGGTGTTTCAGTCCAAATGCAAGTCTATGGTCTTACTGTACAGTCTGTAAACTTGTAGAATTGACCTCAACATCACAGTGAAATAACACATTTAATTATAATTAAATCAGACAAATCAATAGAACGCCAGTTACTGGAATGACAAGACACAAACTGATGATATACTGAACGGAACAGCTAGCCCGCCACCTGACATTTACGTACATTTATGTACTTTCTCAAAAAATTTATCAAAGCCATTTCCTTGCAATTTGGACTTGAATAAGAAAGAACATTTAGGTTATAAATGTAAAAAACATAATTGTCCATTATTGGCATATACAACTTTTTATAGCGGTACTACTTATTTATACTAAGATATTGGAAATACAAAGTGGCCGGTTGGCTGTTCTGTTCAGTATATATCATCACGTATCAATACTTGTACCATTAATTAGGTATATTGTGTTGTTTACTTACTTTCCACAGCAGGGTACCTCATCACGTCTACAAACGTGTGTACTATCTGTGGCCATTCCCCGCCACCACACACTGTGTACAGGGACACGCAGAGCAATGAACTCACAATCACAATACCCATAAAATAGAAATGTTTGAAGTAACTGAAAAACACGGAAATGACAGAAGTAAGGCTTGATAATTTAACATTTCACTTACATGTCATAGACAAAACAATCACCAAAATACAGGGCTAAAACACTCTTGCAGATTAAATTGTTACCACCCCTTGTAAAAAATGACTCAAGACTTGGAAAATCTAATAAGTTTCTGGAAATATTTCGCGACAGATCCTATTACATAAAATTGTTAACAGGTGGTAGATTTTGATGATATTATAAATATTTTATAAATTTACAATAATTGGAACTATATACTTGTATGTAAATAGTTGTTCTACTGTAAAAATGCAAATAATGATAATTTATATTGGATAATTTCATACTAAATATTGTTCGACCTAATGCATGAAACAATAAAGTTTGATAATCATCAAGAAAAATTAAATTAACTTTGAAACGATGACTATGTATCAATGAATAAAAATAATATATAAAAACAAAAATACTTTAAAAAAAAAAAATTGGGTGGCTTTTACCGTGTAATGTAGCTAATCATTTAATTTGGACAGTAATAATATGTGATAGCACTAGTTATACAGACAATCAGACAAATGAGAGGTAATGATTGATATAAAACATCAACATATTATACTGAAAACCAAAAGTTTAGTCAGTAAATATACATGGGAAATCCCATAGGGTACATTTCAAGTCGAATGCATGCCTGGATAAGGCAATGCTTTTTTGAAGACGCAGTCTGAAATTGAGTTTGGGTTTGTAACAAAGAGAATAGGTCATTAAATAAAATATATCAACTTCCTTTCTGGTGATATCCATCATCCTAAATCGTTCTTATTTCAATGTAAAGGGAGGTAATTTACCGGCTTCTTAACTTTCAAGAGGAACTGCATGTACAGTGATGACATGTTATAAGTTTTACATTCTATGGTGTAATTTCTCATCATTTACACAGTTGAACTTATCTAAATAGACAAATAGTACTTTTATTTAACAAAATGCTGTTTAACATCAAGGGGCAATAACTTTCATCCACACTATAGAATAAATAAAAAAATTCTGTTATTCTACATACCTCAACAAATACAGTTAAATTTGAAAACATCTAATTCTTATTTTGTATTATAGTTCAACTTGCATGGAAGTACCAATCTCAGAAGATCTCATTATATTATATCCGGGGCCGGCAAATGCACTTATCCACTTTTCCTGACAAGTGGTTTTTGCCAGTGGACGAATTATTTCTACCAGTAACTAGTCCATCAGACATGTAAACTTTGAAGGAAATATCATTGTACTGTCATTATTTCTGTGTGATAATAAATGCAAACCCTCCTATACATTTTCTTGTTATTTGTTTTCACTAAGATCAGTAAATACTGAGTCTAACTCTTATTTATGCTTGTTTGTACCAGACATGCCTGGTCCACAGAAACAAGCGTTTAATTGACAACGTTCCGCAAACTCGACTGACTAGATCTCTCTACTTCCATTCCAGTCTTGGTCAAGATATATAGACTGACTACCGTATGCAGGTGAAGTGTTCTGGCGAGACTGTACTTGTTATAATGGAAAAAAATACAAGGCAATCCAAAAATAAAATGTCTCAATGGAAGTTGGATGTTTTGTAGTTTTTTGCAAGAAAAAAAAGGATAAAAACTGTCAAGAGACAACTGAAATTCACACTGACAGAGAAGTTAGGCACAACATGCTTCAAACTAGACAACATTTTAGAATAACAATTTTGAACATGTATATTTTCCATCTGGATGATTGCTTTAAACCTTTTAAAAAATATTTCCTGACCACTGTATATGCTGTATTTAATGCAGCTGTATTTATTATTTTCGCAGCTCCCAAACATCTCCTTCACTTCTCCGGGTTCCCATAACTTTCATTTCTCCTTTTTTACTGGGAGAAAAGTCAATTCTCCTTAGAAACCAGAGCTAGTTTCAGCCAAGATAATAATTATAGTCAAAGTGAAAATATTTTTACAACTGGACATTTTGGTCTTAAAGTGTCAGTGGCCCCCCACCCAAGCAATAACCTGTACTTCAATACTTAACTTCCAATACAGTCAATGCACTTTAATCATAATGCTATAAAAGATAGCTCAACAGCAAGGCTGTTGTGACCTATGTGCATCCACTACAATCTTTTAAATTCTATGCGGCCTATTTTGTACCATAACTGACTATAAATAAAAATTATTTCTTTATTCTAATTTGAGCAAACAAGTAAGTGCATGCATAATGTGTACCCAGTGTTTTCTCCAGAGCATGTTTCTTGCGTTTTTGACATTAATTAAATCTCATATGACGCAATCAAGTTTGTTCAGTGTGTCCACTATGACGTAACCTTAAAAAAATACAGAAATTCAAATTTTGCATATTTGTTTACTTGCTTTCTCCCATTGATAAAAAAATTATTTTTATAATGTTGACTGTTAGGAGGGAAATGGTTTTGTTGCTGAGTATTCTCTTACTATAATTCCAAAATTAAACATAAATGAAATATGTATATATGAGACACGAGCATCACATTCTCGTGTCTGTCTGTCTGTCACACATTCTCTCTCACTCTCTCTCTCTTAATCACCTATCTTTCTTTCTCTGTTGTCTATCAGGTGTTCTAATATTCTTCCCTACCATAACTTGATCCTGGTGTTGATGATAATTCGAATTATCGTCGCAACTGTTTCCCCTATGGGCAACGCCTCCAGAAGAGTATTTGTATTTTTTAGAGTTTTAGAGGATAGTGCAGAGATACAGAATACCTTTTTGTAGTGTCCCCGAGTCTGTTACATGCCTGGTGAAAACACCGATACTTGAGATCTCGACTTTTGTTAAGGTCTCATCCGAAAGACTGGTAAGTATTTTTAGATGTAGGAGATAGGGGGATCCTATCCTCACTTTCACGTTCTCCTTTTATGTTCGTTCCCTATACACCTTTGTGTTCAAAACCTTACTACACAAATACACAAGTACCAGTGTCTATGACTTAATCAACACCGTGAAAAAACACACGTTTGGTAACTTCATTACACCGAGAAAAATATTATTTAAACTTATCTGAACATATGCGGATAAAAGGTCTTGCTCAAGGACATTACACATAGCCGTGGCAGGGTATCAATGGGTCTGATATCGGTTCTACCACTAGACCAAGCACTCCACGAATCAGGCGCTTCAGGAAAATGTTGGTAACCTATTTACAAAAGGCAAACTTAAATTTTGTGTTAACCAAAACTTGATAATTAATTTATATCAAGTTACACATTCTACTTGTGTGGTTAACGCGTTTGACACTTAAAATACAAAAGACAAAATTGCTACGTATAAGATAATCACAAAAATCTACACATATAGGTAACCACATGTTTGGTACCTTAATTACACAAGACAAAGTATCACAAGCTTGATAACTACACGTTTGGTACTTAAGTTACAGAAGATGGCTACATGTACCTTCATGACAATCATACATTTGAGATCTTTATTAAACAAGACAAGTGCTACCTGTAATATTGACACATGTTTGGAACATAAGTTGCACAAAACAAGCACAAATTGCATGATGACCACCCATTCGATACTTAATTACACAAAACAATCACCAGTGGCATGATAACTACGCCTTTGGTATTTAAATTACACAAGAAAAGAACCAATTGTATGATAAGCACAGGTTTGGTACATAAAGAATACAAGACAAGTGTTATCGCATGATAAGCATGTGGCACGTGTTTGGAATTTAAATTACACAAGACAACCACCAACTCCATGAGACCATCCATTTTGACACCTACATTACATAAGACAAGCAACAACTCCAAGAGACCATTCGTTTTGGAACCTACACACGCACAAACTGCGTGATAAACACACGTTTGGTACCTAACTTACACAATAACGCATAAGTGGCATGAGAACCACACGTTATGTATCTAGATTACACATGACAACCACCAATGGCATGAGAACCACGCGTTTGGTACATAAATTACACCAGACAAGCAACTGCATGATAAGCACAGTTTTGATACCTAAAAGACACAAGACAGGCACCAACGACGTGAGATCTACACATTTAGTACCTAAGCTACACGAGACAATCACCAACTGCATGATATGCACACACATCAATGCCATGAGAATCACACGTTTGGTACCTGTTTTACATAAGACAAGCGCTACCTGCATGATAAGCATGTGTTTGGTACTTAAATAGCACAAGACAAGAACCAACTACTTGAGAACCACACGTTTGGTACCTACAGTACAGAAGACAAGCACAAACTGCATGATAAGCACACGTTTGGTCCCTATTATACAATTAGGGCATACACGGAATGAGAAACACACGTTAAGTAGGTAAATTAAAATGACATGTACCAACGGCATGGAACCACGTGTTTGATACCTTAATTACACTAGACAAGCACCAACTGCATGAAAAGCACACGTTTGATTCCTAAAATAGACAAGACAGGCACCAACGGCGTCAGATCCACACGTTTGGTACATGTACCTAAATTACACAAGGCAATCACCAACTGCATGATATGCACACGTTTGGTACCTAAATAACATAAAGCATCAAGGCCATGAGAATAACACTTTTGGTACTTTAATTACATTAGACAAGCGCTACTTACATGATAAGCACATGTTTGGTACCTAAAATACACAATAAAAACATGTTAAGTACGTAAATTACAAATGAAAAGCACCAACGGCATATGGTACCTAAATTATACTAGACAAGCACCAACTGCATGATAAGCACATGTTTGGTACCTAAATTAAACAACTAAATCATAAATGGCATGAGAACCACATGTTAAGTACGTAAATTACAAACAAAAAGCACCAACGGCATGAGAAACACGCGTTTTGTACCTACATTATACTAGACAGGCACCAAATGCATGATAAGCAAGCGTTTGGTACCTAAACTATATACGACAGGTACCAATGACATGAGAACCACACAACTGGTACCTTAATTACACAAAGCACCATCAGCATGAGAATCATACGTTTGGTACCGTAATTACATAAGACAAGCCCTTCCCGCATGATAAGCATGTGTCTGGTACCTTAATTACACAATTACCGCATAAACATCATGAGAACCACACGTTTGGTACCATAATTACACATAACTAGCACCAACGGCATGAGAACCATGTGTATGGTACCTAAATTTCACACAAGCACCAACTGCATGATAAGCACCCGTTTGGTACTTTTATTACACAATTAAAGCACCAACAACATGAGAACCACGTGTTTGGTACTTAGATTACACAAGACAAGGACCAACTGCATGATAACCACACGTTCGGTACCTACATTACATTAAGGAAAGCGCAAACCGTGTACTTCTCATGCCGTTAGTTGCTGTCTTTTGTATATTAGGTATCAAACATGTGGTACTTCTGCAGTAGGTGCTTGTCCTGTGTAATTTAAGTACCAAACACGTCTCAAGTGCTAATCATGCAGGTAACATTAAACTCGTATAGTTTCGGTACCAAACGTTTGCTTATCATGCAGTTGGTGCTTGTCTTGTCTTATTTAGGTACCAAACGTGTGGTTCTCATGCCATTTGTGCCTGTCTTTTGTATATTAGGTATCAAACATGTGGTTCTTCTGTGGTTGGTGCTTGTCTTATGTAATTTAAGTACCAAACACGTCTCAAGTGTTTATCATGCAGGTAACATTTTTCTCATATGGTTTAAGTACCAAACATTTGCTTATCATGCAACTGATGCTCGTCTTGTGTCATGTAGATACCAATCGCGTTGTTTCCATGCCATTGGTGCTTTTCTTATGTAATTTAGGTACCAAACGTGTGGTTCTTATGGCGTTAGTGCCTGTCTTGTGTATTTTATGCATCAAACGTGTGGTTCTCTTACGGTTGGTCTTCAAGAATACACATGCTTATCATGCCAGTAACGCTTGTCTTGTGTAATTTATGTAACAAACGTGTGCATATCATGAAGTTGTTGCTTGTCTTGTATAATCTAGTTACCAAACATGTGTATATCATAACGTCGGTGCCTGTCTTGTGCATATTAGATATCAAACATGTGGTACTTAAATTATACAAGAAAAGTACCAACTGCATGCGAACCACACGATTGATACCTAGACATGTACCAACGGAATGAGACCCATACGTCTGATAAGCACGTGTATGGTACTTAAAATACATAAAACAGTCAACAACCGCATAAGAGAACCACACGTTTGATATCTAAAATACCCAACGGCATGATATGTACACGCTTGGTACCTATATTACATAAGACAAGCACCAACTTCATGATAGGCATATGATTGGTACCTAAATTACACAATTTAAGAACCAACAACATTAGAACCACACGTTTGGTACCTAAATTACAAAAGACAAGCGCTAACTGTATGATAAGCACGTGTTTGGAACATAAAGACAAGCATCATTTGCAGGAAAAAACACACGTTTGATGCATAATATACAATGTACACAAAACAGGCACTAATGCCATAAGAACCACACGTTTGGTACCTAAATTACATAAGAAAAGCACCAACGGCATGGAGACCACGCAATTGGTACCTAAATTACACAAGACAAGCAGCAACTGCATGATAAGCACACATTTGTTCCTAAAGTATACTAAAGTGTTACTTGCATGGTAAGCACATTGCACGTGTTTGGTATTTAAATTAAGCAAGGCAAGCACCAACTACATAATAAGCACATGTTTCGTACCTTTTCTCACTCGATACACAACATCCTTTTTTAATACTGGGCACTAGATTTTCTAATCTATATATACTCAACATCCTTCCACGACATTCAAGTTCCTTATTTGACTGTATATTTCCATACGCATCAATACATTTTCTCACTTGATACACAACATCCTTACACGACATTCAATTTCCTTATATGACACTATAACTACTATTTTCATATGTGACAGTAGATTTTCTCACTTGATACTCAACATCCTTACACGACATTCAATTTCCTTATATGACACTATTCTTCATATGCCACACATGATTTTCTCACTCAATACACAACATCCTTACACGACATTCAATTTCCTTATATAACACTATATTTTCATATGCAACACTACATTTTCTCACTTGATACTCAACATCCATACACCACATTCAATTTCCTTATATGACACTATAATTTCATACGCGACACTATATTTTCTCACTCAATACTTAACATCCTTATAGGACATTCAATTTCCTTATATGACACTATATTTTCATATGCGACACTACATTTTCTCACTCAATACTTAACATCCTTATAGGACATTCAATTTCCTTATATGACACTATATTTTCATATGTGACACTACATTTTCTCACTTAATACTTAACCTCCTTACAGGACATTCAACTTCCTTATATGACACTATATTTTCATATGCGACACTACATTTTCTCACTCAATACTTAACATCCTTACAGGACATTCAATTTCCTTATATGACACTATATTGTCATATGCGACACTACATTTTCTCACTCAATACTTAACATCCTTACAGGACATTCAATTTCCTTATATGACACTATATTGTCATATGCGACACTAGATTTTCTCACTCGATACTCAACATCCATACACAACATTCAATTTCCTGATATGACACTATATTTTCATACCGTTACGTGACACAAGACTTTCTCGATACACAACATCCTTACTCAATATAAATTTTTCTTACTGGGCATTAGATTTCCTAACTATATATTTATTATACATCCTTACACAACATTCAATTACCTTTTTTTGACACTATATTTTCATAAGCAATAATAGATGATTTTCTCACTCGATACACAACATCTTTACTTGACTATAAATTTTAATACTGGGCACTAGATTTCCTTTTCTATATACATGTACACTCAACATTCTTTCACGACATTCAATTTCCTTATATGACACTTTATTTTCATATGCAACGCTACATTTTCTCACTCAATTCTCAACATCCTTACACGACATTCAATTTTTCTATATGACACTATATTGTCATACGCGACACTAGATTTTCTCACTCAATACTCAACATGCTTACACGAAATTCAATTTCCTTATATGACATTATATTTTCATATGCGACACTAGATTTTCTCACTCAATACACAACATCTTTATGTGACATTCAATTTCCTTACATGACACTATATTTTCATACATGACACTAGATTTTCTCACTCAATACACAACATCAGTACACAACATTCAATTTCCTTATATTCCTTATATGACACTATATTTTCATATGCGACATTACATTTTCTCACTTGATACTCAACATCCTTACACCACATTCAATTTTCTTTAATGACACTATATTTTCATACGCAACACTACAATTTCCCACTCAACACCCTCACACAACATTCAATTTCCTTATATGACACTATATTGTCATATGCGACACTAGAATTTCTCATTCGATACACTACATCCTTACTCAATATAAATTTTTGTTACTGCGCACTACATTTACTAATCTATATATATTCAACATCCTTCCAAGACATTCAAATTTCTTATTTGACTGTATATTTTCATAAGCGACACTAGATTTTCTCACTCGATACACAACATCCTTACACAACCATTGATTTTTCTTACTGTGCACTAGATTTTCTAATCGATATACTCAATAATTTAGTCCACATTTGATGTTTAAACACCACGCTTAATTTCAAAAATTAAAACTAAAGAAGTTGTGAAAATCTGAAAAGTGTGTCCACCATCAATATATGTAAATATGACATAACATCTTGACCAGGCCTTATAAAATTCCAAAATGCAAATCGGTCCAGTTTTTTTACTACCGTAAGAATCGCACTAATTTTTTAAAAAATCACTAAAATTGCCTTACATTATGCCATTACATGTATGCATATCCCACCTGCCATGTCAGCTGCTTCTTGTATTTCTCCGTTTATTAAATAATAGGAAACGATTTCAAGTTTATTCGTGTATTATTTATAACATACTTTATCACAATGTGTACATTTTAATGACTGACATTATGTTTCCGCTTTACTGAATAATTTTCATTATATTAAAAATGTTCGATCGAACCAGAAGTGATGCAAGTTCCCGAAGCTGCGTGAAATAATCACCGTGGAAACCAATGTAACGGTTCAACCACCAAAATAAATCATTCAGAACCTGTCCCACATCAAAACAAAATCAGTCCGGGTTTTATCACTTTCATTAATTAATGTCATTAATTTTATAATTAAAGTTATTTTTTTAAAAAAATGAAACAAACAAGTAACACTGCACGTTTTATCAAATATTTTAATGACGCAAACAATATTCGGTCCGACCGTTCCAGCTTTGGCTAGCGGTATATCAAAGAAATATACGAATGCAAACACAGTCTTTTGATGGACCGACAGAACGCTATGGGTCACTGATCACACATCGAAGGCGTGCTACATAGCGACAGACTTTTCCGATAAACTCCCCTAATACCGTCAATGGTTTAGTCGAAATTGATCATTTATATACATAAATATACATCATTCCGCACAGCAGGTGACAAAACGAACGGATTATTGGGTCAAATGATATTGCCGCAAGGCGTATTTCACAGGTCAGTATGGCATGGTAAGAGCAATTTATGAGATTTTATACGACCGATAGAAAATATCTGGACCGATTTTTTATTGAACTTTGAAAATATCTGGACCGATTTTTTATTAAACTTTGAAAATATCTGGACCGATTTTTTATTAAACTTTGAAACGAAAACCAGTTTTGAACTTCAGAAATCGGTCCAAAAACCGAAAAACCGGCAATTTTAGAAGGCCTGGTCTTGACGGTGTTAAATTAAACATAATTACTCATCAAAAGCATTTGTGAATTCCTTCAGCATGTTAACCTTTATTCTAAAAATTTTTAAATTTGCCTAATGTTCATTCTTTAAAGAAAATTAATATAACTATTAAAAAAGTAAGGATTTGTATGTTGTCAAATTGACAACTAGATTTTTCGAAAGACAGGCAAAATATTGTGAAACAAATGCTTGAATTTAATCTCTTACATTTCCCTCAAAACGCAATGAAAAATATATCTTTTAATGTTTATTGTTGAATTATATGTTAAACTTGCAATTCTTTAAGGTCACAAAATAATATAATGAATATTGTTTATTTAGGATCCAGATCTTTCTGAATGGTGCATGCGTAGAAACAATTGCGGCGAAATGTTTATTTTCAGAAATAGATACATTTTGGAGGAACATTTGTAAAATTAAGCTTATTTAGTTTATCAGTTGTTAAAGTGATTGAAAATATAGTTTTCCAAATGGTTATTGTAAAGAATTCATATTGTTATTTTTGATGTCTTTCTTGAATAAAGGTTTTGAAAAGAACCATTTGACGCCGAAAAATATACATTACTTGGAAATGAGTAAATTATGGACAATTTTTTTCTGATAAAAATTATATTGGTAACTTTGACAATATGACCGAATGAAAATGTATTATACCAAATGCGTTTCAAAAAAAAACATTGAGGATAAAACTGAACATTTTGTCAATATTGATCGATTCTGAATGCGATTTTTAACATTTTATTGGACGATATATTTCTTCTAACCTTTACCAATTTGAAGTTTAGGTATTATGAAACAAATCATTTAAATATCAATACACAACTTATAGTAACACCAGATAAATAAGCATTATTGTACACCCATAAAGCATGGACTTTCTTTAGTGCGGGTGAATCTAACGTGACACCTCTATTCAAATTCATTAAGTATAGCCAAGTCAACTGATGACCCTCAGATTATGAAAATGACTCCCCAGATTTTTAGTCAGTGGGCCATCAATGACCCCCGAATAAATGGAGCTGAAGAAATCACTGTTTGTCATGTCTGGAGATGGGTTAAGTAGTAAATGTTTCTTTCCGGGGGGGGGGGACTAATTTCACGAGACTTTAAACCTACCTCTTCGGTAAAAGAAAGGTGTCCTTTTTCTTAGAGGCATGCTTATCATTTCTCACTTTTCCAAAAACATACAAACGTAGAATAATGGCTGGCGAGATCGATGGGAAGGCATAAAACAATGCTCCTAGCGACACCCACAGTGTGCACATCAGCCATACGAACGACGCCGACGACAGCATGTTCAACATTTCTCCGTATAGTTCTATATATGTCGATACTGCAAAGCTTTATGATAAAGCGAAGTGTTAGCGAAATTTTTAAGTTAACACACGTGAAACGCTATGAGGCTTTGGGACTTTGACAGTTTGTCATGACCGTGTTTTCTACTGTACACTAGCCTGGTTCTCGGACCGAAAATGCACTCGGCGTTGCCTTCGGATCTTATATGAGACCGGGGACCAGTCTACTGTTACACCGGTTTCGTGTCCGAACACAAATATTCGAAAGCACACGCAAGAGAGCATAAGAACTCACTCTCCCGACTAAAAAATGATAACTCTGCTAATGAATGTTGCATGCGAACTGAATACCAAGGAATTTGAGATTTCCTTTAAAGTTCCTCGTGAAAATGAATATTTTTACAGAGATATAAATAGAGATAAATGACTGTAGATGTTTGTCTAGCCTCATTTAATCGCCGTAATAGGGGTGAAACTAGAGGACGATCAAATAAAAACATATAAAAATCGTTCGAAAACGTGCTTTTATATGCACTAGTGTTTGTCTAAATTTCCTGGCACATTTGACGTTTTAACACAACTACTCATGAATAGTCTATATATAGAACCCACTGAACAGCATAGCTTTTCCGTGTTCGGCATAGACATCCAAGATGGCGACAGCCACACCAACGAAAAGGTACGTCTCATTTGCAATCTATATTTTGCTTTTATCAACTAAGTAAAAATAATTTGTCTGAATATTAATTGAAGGGAACTAGCTATAATTAAGATTGCATATGCGAACGGCGTTTGATTCGTTTAAACAAAATGGAAAATCAGCGATAATATAATTCTATGATGGCTGTAACTTTTTGATCGAGAGAACCATCTAAATTTAGTCATCCGCAATGATTTATTTTCACTTTCTGTTGATGGAAACATTGTTGTTTTCACAGCGGTTCACGAATATATTAAAACAACAAGTCGTTTCAAAGAATCTTAAAATGACAGCTCATTGTCACACAAGAAATATATTATTTTGCCGGTTATATTTAAAACAAATGTATCTTAAATAGCTTTTAAATCTAAGTACCTGACTTAACAGACAATAAATCTATCTTATATCTTATCTTTCTGCTAATCTATATTACTATCACTCATTCTTTCTACTTACACATGTTGTTTCTTTTTATTGTATTCTTTCCACTTCTAATTTTCTTCTGTTTATATAAACAACTAAATGCATTGTGACAACCTTAATTGTCGTTTAGTATATAGCCATTGTCAATTGAATTGTGTTTGTAAAATTATAAGGGAAGGGCCGAATCTAAGTTGAGAGAACGTGTGGCCCAACCCATTTGCTATATACATGTATATGAATAAAATATGTTTAAACCATTTATTTTCAAATGTATTTTAAACCTGAATAAAGTACAGGCTATGTATTCGAAATTCAATATTTCCCAACTCGAAACCCCGAGCTGCACTAAAGTCTCAAACCCTTGCCAAGGACTGTGTTTTAACTAAATGAAATAAGTCCTGCAGCAATTTTCAAACCTGTTTCAAACTGGCCAACACCTGTTTGAAACAAACAATGGCACCCAACAGATTACGACCCGATGTACTGTTTACAAGTTTCAGAGGGTTCTGCAATTCTGAGTTTAAAACTGCACTTCTGAGAATCCCTCATTTGCTTGTGACACTCGGTTTAATGTCCCAGTACTGTATTGCCAAATTATAATGAATTAAATTAACTAATTAACTAATTTATTAATCAACGTCTTCTTACAGCTCCTTCTCAAAACACTTGCGGTCGACTGCTGATAGATAGATAGATAGAATCTTTATTTCCTCCATAATTGGAGAGCATATAATAACATATATGAAAATTGCAGTAAATAATTACATATAAATGAACAATATACAATGAGTTACAAGTGAAGAATGAACATACGATACGCCTAATATGATGTCATATTGTAAGAGTATTCATAACATAATGGATTTGTTAAAATAACTAAATAAATTATGATTTTATAAAAATCAGTATAGCTTTTTAACTGTCATATAGTGTAGCTTACACTAATATAAGTGAAATAATAACATTGTCCATCTATAATGAATCTTACCGAAATAAAATGCAAGACCCAGTGATAGACTAATGACAACGATGAACCTTTTGTATCTTACCGAAACGAAATGTAAGAAATTAATCATACACTGAGTAACAAACAGTAAACATTAGCAGTATCGATAAAGGTTACTTTAACATACTGTGAAGTATCCCAATATTGAACAATAATATATCTTCAATCTGTTCAATGTCAGATAAATATTCATTAAGCCCGGAAAGCAGTGCATAAATCTGATCTTTAGGCGTCTTTTTAATAAATGAATTAAAGACCTGAAGACCACAAGTCGTTATAACTGCGTCCCAAAGCTTATTTCTTTTGACAGTGTTTGCAATACAAAAATGAACAATATGTAGTACTAAATTATCTACAAGCGTATTACATTTGTTACATAGCTGTACAGCTGTAAACGATTGCAGTTTACTTAGTAGTGACACTGCTGTAAAACATTGTGCTTTTACATACTGATTTTTCCTACTTAATTGCCATAGGAAGCAAGGCCTATTAATGCTAAACATACTCATGACATATGATGGACCCATCTTGTCACCTAACCTCATTAACATTGTATTTGAGTAATGTATTAGCACTTTTTGTCTAAGAATATATTTCCATGCATACTTGGATGGAAATATTGCTGTTTTAGAATAATTAACCAAATAATTATATAGATCATACTTCGTTAATATTCTATAGATGTCAGGAATAAAACCTAATGTTTGTTTATCATCACTAAGATATCTTAACAGACGATTAACAAATAATTGCTTAGCAATATACTTATTCGGGAGTCTGCATAATTGACCAAAGAATTGTAGCTTCCTGTAGTCGATTTCCGTTTCAAGTGAAGTTACACCAATAGAGCTTAAAGCAAAATCCGTATTTACATATTGTGGGATATTTTGGATAAATTTTATACAGAATCTATGTCCTCGTTCTAGTTGTATAATATTTGATTTGGTTAATGAATTCCATAATTCACAACCATATAGGGATTTTGGTATTACGATTGACTTATATATTGTTAATGTTGTCAAAGGATTAAGACCATGCGGATGTAAGCCACTATTAATAAGACTTAAAAAAAGTCCACGTAACTTATTATTTGACTGTCGAATATGATCACTAATACACATATATTTGTCACATATAATTCCTAGATGTGTATACTTTTCTGTTTCATGAATAATGTTACTAGATCCTAGTTTCCATGATCTGCAGTTTTTATCAAAGTTATGTTTGGATTCATTAAAAACAACAATAGCACATTTTAATGGATTATAATCATATCTCCATTTTATGGAATATTTGTAGCAAATATCTAGCATTTTGTCTAAACCTGACTTTGAATACGATACAAGAACCATATCATCCGCGGCGGTAGGGGTACCAACCTTCAAGTTAAAAATACACAACCCAAGACTGCTACTTTCTATGTCTTTTATCAGACCATCAATGAAAAGAAGATATAATATTGGTGAACTTTTACCCCCTTGTCTTGTTCCTTGAAGAACATTGAACCACTCAGAAATCGACCCTTGGTTTCGTACACAGCTTTGCATATTACGATACATATTAAAAAATGACATAAATATATAGTTTGTAACGCCGCTATCAAACAGTTTGAGCATAAGTCCATTATGCCACACCCTATCAAAAGCTTGACGAGCATCTAAAAAGCAAACAAAAACATTGCTCTTGTGCTCTCTGCCATATAAAATACATTCTTTTAGTGCGAAGAAAGTCATCAAACAACCGAGTCCTTCCTGAAACCCCCCTTGTTGGTTACTTAAATTAGAAAGAAGTTTTTGTTTGGAACGTGAAAGAAATATATAATCATATAGTTTAAGAGCAGTAGGAGTTAATGTGATTGCTCTATAATTATTGGGATCATCCTTACGTTTACCTTCGCCTTTATGTAATGTTATAATGACGCCTTTGTTCATGTTTGGTGGAATGTAACTTTGGGACAGCATAGCTGTATACAGTTTTGCTAGTGTATTAATAACTATATTTCCGCCAAAAATGTAATGTTCGTAAGAAACATTATCGATCCCACTGGCTTTGCCGCGTTTACACGATGCAATTGAGGTTCTTACTTCTTCCTGTGACACATTAATGACGTCATCAATACAAAATCTAGACTGCGATATAACAGAATTTATTTTTTCGTCAACAGAAGCTTTCCAAATATTATCATAATTACTATCAATTGACGGGGTATATAACGATTCAAAATATTGTTTCCATTGCTCTGTAATACTATCGTTATCCCTATACATTACGCCATTGAATTTTATTTCAGCGCCTGCTCTACTTGATGACCGTTTTCTTCGCGAATTCACTAATTTCCAAAATTGTTCTCTATCAAGTTCAGCGGTTGTGTCAATTTCTTCATCAAGATTTTTTAAATACTCATTGACAAAATACCTGTGTTTTTTTCTGAAATAACAGGTTATAAACTACGTTTAGGTACGTTGATAAATACGATTTGAATAACAGATCATTCTTATATATATAGTTATCAACCAATAGAAAATAAGAACGGCGTAACAAAATACACCTATGTTATGGATTTCTATAATATAAGGCGTTTTTCGTCACATCTGAAATTATCAATTTAATTTTAGAGCGTTATTTATCATATGATACGCAGAACTTAATGTATTATTTGGTTGATCAGTTTTACAGTTTGATATAGTTCTGGAACGTAGATCATAGTGATAGCATTATAATGAAAATCGTATGTTCATTCTTCACTTGTAACTCATTGTATATTGTTCATTTATATGTAATTATTTACTGCAATTTTTATATATGTTATTATATGCTCTCCAATTATGGAGGAAATAAAGATTCTATTTGTAAGTGTGCTATGCTGTATAGGGAATGAACTTTACCCGTTTTTTTTTCAGAGAGAAATAACAATGTTCCTGCTATATCTGGGTCTTGGGAGGACAGTGGATACATTTGACTATATGTATAATATATATATATATAGTTTCGCTGAATTGTATTGCTAGTTCACTGCTAACATTCTTTGTCTCGATTGCGCCGTTTCGTTCAAATAAATAAGCGGTCAACGGAAACACGTGTTAAAATATAAGGTAATACATTTTCATAATTTTACTACGCCATGTACATTCTAAGTTTGATTTGATCTTTTATTTCCTTCGTTTAGAGGAGCATAAACATTTACAACAACATATAACAATATATAGAATTATGTACATGAATAATTGAAATTATACAAGTTAAATTTGAGTAAGTTTAATTAATACTATTTACATATATATATATACAAAATACAAAATTATGAACAAAAAAAAAAAACGCACGTCAGTCATTCTATATGTTCTAAGCATAATAATGATAATAAAGTGCAATAAAAATAGTGTAGCATACGCCATTTGCTATTCAAGAATATTTATTCCTTGCCGGAACGAAATACAAGACATAAAAAGGATATTGTTGTGCTTAAATTCTGTTTGAATATTTATATAGAAATAAGCAACATGCAAAAATAAAGATAACTATTATCTTTAGTTTGGGATCTGGCATAAACCTACGTATTGTATTATATATTGTAGCTACACACACTTTTAAGCAATTTACACCTTTTTCATTTTCAAATAGCATTTCTAGTCCGTTACATATATATGTATTATACACATTACGAACAACGAAACTCGCACGTCAGTCATTTAACTATAGATTCTAAGCATAACAATCTACAATAGAAAATAGATTAGTACAATCATGCATCGGATTATAAAAACCATAATACATGAATACATTTAATGTATAGAGTTGATATCAATATCCTTGGATTTATTCCTTGACGAAACGATACTCAAGATAAAAAAATCATATTGATGCGCTTTAACTACGTTTGGTTATTTATATAAAAATAAACAATAAATAAAGATAAAAATAACTGTTATCTTAAGTTATAAAACTTTTATCTATCGAAATACAACAATAGATTTGTTATAAAGCTAATACGTTGTAAACGTGAACTATACAGTTTCAGAAACGCCACATTGACTACACTAACAATAACCAACGTAGTGTACATATAATATATTGTAGCTAGACAGTTTTAAGTAATTTTTCACATCCTTTTCATTTTCAAGTAACATTTTTAGACCGTTAAACAGTCCGAGCAATTGAAGTGAGAAGTTTTGACATAACTTTTCTATAAACCCTAGAACCAACCAGTCTGTAGATATTTATCCATATTGCGTAACCAAGATTATGTGTTGTATCACGTTATTTCTTATATGAAGAGAACATTTAGGACATTTCTTGGTAAAATCGTCATAAAACAGTTTATTTACAACACTTAGTGATGTGTTAATGTTATCTATTTCATTGGTAGATACTATAAATGTTGTATAACTCTTATGACCAATAGTCATTACTTGTCATTTCTAATATATCATGACATGATTATTTAGAAACTATCTGCAATCTCTAATATGAACTATGATTATTATGACATGAACACAAATTTAGTATACCCAAATGTTGACAGGAATACTCTCCTTATTGTTGTAAACAGTAAATTACTAGAATACTAGAAGGCTGTTGGGTATTTGACTTTGTCAGAAGACTTTGACTTTGCTGGTCACCCTCAAGTGTCGAGTTCATACTTTCTTCCAGGTCAGACATTATATATTCAAACTGAGTATGAGTGTCTTTTTCGGCTGTAATAGATATATCGCCCCAGTCAGGCCAACTTTTATCACTAATTATGCTTTCACCGTCCGAATGACAAGTGTCCGAATTGGAGTGATGTCGCATTTTTTTATCGTATGAAGATTTATCAGGGGGGTGGGGGGGATAATTTCTTTCCGCTTCTTGATGTTTGTCAATTTGTTAGATTTTTGGGCAGGTGTTGCTTTGTTGATCGGTGTTGAAGAACTGCTCTTGTCTGGTAGACCCATTTGCACTGCTTGTAAATATTTACATCATCAACGAGTTGCCGTTTTTCTAGAATTTACATATTTTTTCTCTGATATGAAAATTTGCAGAAGGAATAGTTTGGCACAGTAAATAATAATCCAAACATAGAACGAAATAATTGAAATTGAGTCGAGAATTGTCAAATGCAAAGGAAATCCGGAAATTACTAAAAGGTTCAACTACTAAAGTGGCACCGTCCTCTGTTTCTGTAGACACTTTCGCCAAATATTTTAAAGCCAAAACGACCCTGAAAGTAATTTTTATCAACCGGATGAAGACATTATGTATTTTAATTCCAGATATCTCTATGATGAAATCCCAATTATTTTTTAAAGATTTTGACGTCGAAATAACATCACAAGAACTTCTTAATTCCATAAAACAATTACATAACAATTCGCGTGGTGGGCCCGATTTATTATTAAATGAGTTTTTTAAAAAAAGGTTCAGTTGCACTATTGCCTTATTTACATACACTGTATAATACATGTTTATCCAGAGGATATTTCCCTGACAGCTTGAGTGAAGGACACATTGTCCCGATCTTTAAAAGTGGAACATCCGGGGATCCAAGCAATTATAAGGGTATCACACTACTAAGTGCATTAAGTAAATTGTTTTCTAGAGTAATCAATAACAGGTTAATTAACTGGGCTGAAATATTGAAGCCCAGGCAGGCTTTCGAAAAGGTATGAGCACATCAGACAATATTTTTATTTTGCATGGCCTTATTTCTCATACATTAAACCAAGATGGGATTTTATATTGTGCGTTCGATGATTTTAAAAAAGCCTTGATTTTGTGGCAAATGACATTTTATGGTATAAATTGATAAACATTGGGGTCCGCGGAAAAGTCTTAGATGTTTTAAAAATCCATGTACAACTGTGCAAAATCTAAAGTAAAATATATGAATACATTAAGTGATGCGTTTTCATATACTCTGGGTGTGAGGCAGGGAGAATGCCTCTCACCCTTTCTTTTTAGCATGTATTTAAATAACTTAGAAAAAGAATTTATACTTAAAGGAATAGAAGGTATTAGCTAAGATTGATTTATGTTTGCTTTTATAAGCGGATGACATTATTTCATTAGCAAAAACAGCCGAAGATTTACAAAACTCATTAAACGTGTTAGCCGAATACTGTACTATACGGAAATTAACGGTAAATATTACAAAAAACAAAATAATGGTCTTTAAAAAAGGTGGACGTTTACCAAACAAATTATCTTTTTATTACGGAGAAAATAAGGTAGAAAATTGTGAAAAGTTTTAAATATCTTGGCATTCTCTTTACGTCTTTTAACGAAAATGAAAAAAATGTTATCAGGTCAAGTGCTTAAGTCAATTTTTAAACTTAATAGATATACAAATAAATTCACAGATATATCACCAAAACATATATTAGATTTATTCGATTAATATTATCACTCCTATTTTCAACTACTCATCTGAAATATAGGGTTTCAACAAAGTTGTGAAGGTCGCAATAACACATTTAAACTTTTGCAAACGACTATTAGGAGTTAAACTTTCTACCCAAAATAACTTTATTTATGGTGAAACTAGACGTACTAGTAATATATACAAAAAATATTTTAATATAATCAAATATTTGTTAAAAATTAGTTCTTCGAACAATAACAAATATATCAAATTAGTGTACAACATGATAAAAATGGATAACGACGTAAGTGTAAATTAAACTGGGTCTCACAAGCGAAAAATCTATTATCTACATGTGGCTTTTATGAAGTCTGGTATGCTCAAACTTATAACTTTCTTAGCCTTTTTAAACAAAGATTAAAGGATGTTTTCGTACAGAACTGGAACGCAGAAGAGAGGCAGTTAGTGTACCATTCAATGAAAGAATGTGTAGACAGTGTAATATCCTAGAGGATGAATACCATTTTTAATCGAATGTGTAAATTTTAAGGAACTGAGAAAAACTTACTTAAAACCGTGCTATTGGAAAAAAAAACAAATTACTTTTAATGCTTTAATGCGTGCAGTTATTAACCACTGAAAATAAGCCTGAAATTAAAATGCTAAGCATTTATGTTCATAAAGCTTTTGAATTAAGATCGCTTATTAATAGGTTTACAGCCCCGTCATGAAAACAGTACATTATAAGTCTGATATTGTTTCATGCTTAACGTCAATGCACTATTCACAATTACAAGAATTGATCTCTCCTGTGAGCTTTGATCTTCACATTGTATTTTCCTTCTCAAATGTCTACAATTATTGATGGATATATTCTTGAATGCATTGTTATTAAATACTTTCCCACCCCGGCTACAAATGGCGCGGAACGTGGGGATAATCATAGGTTAAGACAGTGTTGTCTTCCTTGAACAATAAAATGCTAAAACTATAAAAGATGAAAAAGAACGCTGGGTGACATAAACTATTCTTCAAACCTATTATTCATTTATATCAATCCAAAAATAAAACCAACTGGACAACATTTAGTTTAAATTTAAAACAAGACAATAGTATTTCCTTGTGTGCGTGCAAACTATTGACACCAGAATACTATGGAACACTTTTCGAGTTATGTTCCGGACTAGCATTATGAAATATAATAACAAATGGAATAATTATATAAAGACAGGATACATAGTTATGGTTCCTGCTCACTGCACTATCAAGTGAAATATCAGCTAAATCCCTTGAACACTTTTTGAGTTATGTTCCGGACAAGCATAATAAAATATAATAGAGGGAGGTAATTCAAAACATGGGCAAGATAGAGCTATAGTTCTTGGACAATGCTCTTCCTTTCAATGTCCTCTATCATTGTGTGAATTATGAACCGAATTCATTGAATAGTTCTTGAGTAATCTTTATCACAAGTATACTAAAAGTGATAATTAAAAAAGGCAAGGTAGGGTTATGGTTCTTAGACAATGCATTTTTTCTTTTTTTTTTCTTTTTTTATATATATAAAACTTTTATTCAATATTTACAACATAATTTACATTATAAAACATCACATATTCACAAAACATTACATATTTTATACTTTTAATCAACTCATTTAATATACCTATAAACATATCATGAATAATTTCAAGTATGTTAGTAATCCTTCAATGAATTGTTAAACAATTTAAACATGCGCATGTTTGATAATTTTTTGCTCCTTTCTAAATATCGAAAAAATAAGATATATTCGTATTTAAATAATGCAAATACATCAACACTCGTGCTTCTGCAATTACTAACGAAATATGCTTTATAAATACAGAATCCTGTAAGGGCTTAAATAGTATTTATATTATTATATTCTGGGTAGCTAATTTTGTATCCAATAACTATGTTTTTCAAAGTTTTCATTACTGTTGATACGCCACATTTTTTAAAAATATCTGTTATATTTGTCCAAAGAGATTCTACTTCTTGGCAATCAATGATGTGTGTATGTTTCTATTTCGCCACATATATTACAAAAAGGAGTTTGACTTATTTTCCACATATGTTGCATTTTCTTGGAAGGAACTATTCTAAAAATCAGTTTATATTTAAACTGTTTAATCCTATTGTCATATAAAGTGTGAATGAAGCTATATACATTTTTCCAATTAAATATTGCATTTAGGTGCATATTCCAATAATCATGAACAAATGGTTTTGTAAATTTAATGTTAATTAAATAGTTGTATATTTGTTTATTAGTTGAGGTTTTCAAGTCAATTACTTTTCCATCTTGAGTATTAATATCAAAATTATGTTCGGTTTTTTCAAGTTATTGTTTTGCTTCTTCCGATTTTAATATAATTTTCCATCGTTTTGGTATTACTAATTTAACTGTGCTTAATTGAGATATCTAAATGGATTTATCAATTAATTTATTTAAAATTCCATCTTGATTTATCTCCCCATTTTTATTAATTATATCGTTTATAAATATTAGTTTAGATTTTATCCAATTGTTGAATATTAAACATTTACCGTTTATTTTTAGTTCTTTGTTTCCCCAAATTATTTGTTTTCTGATAGATTGAAAGCCTTTACACGGTTTATTATTTGTTTTTTTTTCACTTGAATCCAACAGTTTATAAGATCAATATAAAATTCAAATGTTTTTAAAACTGTCTATATTCATTTCAAAAATTAAGTAATTTTCTCCAAATGTATCTAAAAAATATCTAGGCAAGATTTTCCAATTCGCTTCATCATCATTCGTCAAAACTCTAATCCTTTTCATTTTGAGTGATTTGAAAAAGGAAACTGGATCACAAATTTCTATCCCACCTTTCAACTTATCACCAATCAATGTTGTTCTTTTAATTTTTTCACGTTTACCACTCCACAGAAAATTAAAAATCATTTTGTTTAATCTATTTAAAATATTTTGAGGTACAACTAAAGACTGAACAGCATAAACAAATGTTGGTAATAAAAGTGTTTTTACTATTTGATTTTTTCCAAAAAAAGTTTGTTTTCTTTTTTGCCAGTTTTTTTATTGTTTAGTCACATTTTTCTAGTTTTGATTCCCAGTTAAGAATATTACATTCGTGTTTATTGTGTTCAAAATGAATACCAAGTGCTTTAATTGGTTTTTCCGATTATTTCTTTACATGTTTTTAGCCTACCTATCCAAAGACCATCAGTTTTATTGCGATTTAGTTTTAACCCCGAATGTTTTCTATTATAGTAAGTGATATAACAATTTCCTCTTTTGAATTTAAAAATAATGTAGTGTCGTCAGCAAGTTGAGTAATTTTTATTGATTTAATGCCGTTATGCGCTTTCACTTTGATGCCTTGTAATCTTATGTCCTGTTTTATTTTTAATGCCATGATTTCAACTACAAGTATAAATAATAAAGCAGATATAGGACACCCTTATCGTATTCCTCTTTCAAGCTTAAAACAATCAGATTTTCATCCGTTATTTATTATGCATGTCTGACTGTTTTTATTTAACGCTTTTATCCAATTAATGAAAGAATTATTGAAACCAAATTTATTTAAAATTAAGAATAAAAAGTCCCATTCGACTGAGTCAAAAGCTTTTCTAAAATCTAAAAAAAAATAGCGCCATCTATATTGAGTTTTTCTGTATAATCTATAATATCTTGAATTTGTCTTATATTATACCCAATAAACCTGTTTTTTTATATATCCTTGGTGATCCATATTGATAATTTTTGGAAGAACTTTTTGTAAACGTTTAGCTAATACTCGTGTGGCAATTTTATAATCAATATTTAATAATGTTATTGGACGCCAGTTTTCTATATTTTCTGGGTCGCCCTTTTTAAAAAGTAATGAAAGAACACCTTGTCCTTGACTTCTGGACAATTCTCCATTTGTATAACCTTCATTTAATGAGGCTAAAAAATACATTTCATTTCATTCCAAAATGTCTGATAAAATTCAACCGTCATTCCATCAATCCCTGGACTTTTGTTTTTCTTCATTTCAAAAACAGCGGATTCGCATTCATCCATAGTTAAATAGCCATCACAAATAGATGATTCATTGTTATTAAGTGTCTTTTCAAAAGTTGTATTATTTAAATAAGTATTTATTTCATCTTTATTCAAATGTTCTGATTTATAAAGTCCTTTGTAAAATTTAACTTCTTCTTTTAATATATCAGTTACATTTGTTATTATGGTACCATCAACATTAAGTGAATGAATAACTTTTCTGGTTTGTCACGAATTTTCTAAGCCTTAAAAAATATTTTGTATTTTTTTCTCCATTTTCTAGATAGTTTATTCTTGATCTGATGTATGCACCTTTTGCTCTAATGTTATATATTTCTTCTATTTCTGTTTCTAGTAATATCGTTCTTTCTTTTAATTCATCTTCAATTTCATTATTGCTATCTACCTTTTCAATGATATAATTCAGTTCCTTTTCTTTTTCTATTAAGTTAGTATTTCGCGGTTTTGCTTTCTGCTTAGCATAACCTATTGATTTTCCTTTAATTTCTATTTTACATAATTCCCATATGGTTTGATCTTTTGCATTGCATTGTTTTAATTCAGATATACATTTATCTATAGTTTTATTTATTAATTCGATATATATTTTGTCTTTTAGAAAAGAATTATTCATTTTCCAAATCCCAGTCCTCTAGATGTCGTATTGATGATTTTTAGAGAGATTGCTAGATGATCAGTATATTTTATTTGCGCTGGTCTGATGTCTGTATTAGCTGTGGCTGGTCTTATATTTTCACCAATTAACCAAAAATCATTCTACTTTTTTCTGAACCATTTTTTCTTTTCCATGTGAATTGTGTTTTATTTTTATTCAGATCTCTCCAAATGTCTATAAGTTTGTGATTTTTAATTAGTTTTATTAAACATGTTACCGTCTGCATTTTTTCTTAATGTCCTCTGTCTTTGTATGCAGTTTGAATAAATTCCATTCAGCACTTTTAGAGGTATGCACAGGAAAAGTAAATTTAATAAAGAGAGATAATTCAAAAAGTAAGCAAGGTAGGGTTATGGTACTTACACACTTCACTCCCTCTCAATCTCCTCGGTCATTGTGTGAAGATTCGACAACATCCCTTGAATAGTTTGGAGTTATGCTCCGGACAAAAGTGTTAATTTAATAAAAGGAGATAATTAAAAAAGTAAGCAAGGTAGAGTTATAGTTCTTGTATACTGCACATCCTCTCAATGTCCTCAGTCATTGTGTGAAGATTCACCAAAATCCTTTGATAGTTTTGGAGTAAAGCTCCGGACAAAAGTGTCAATTAATAGAGGGAAATAGTTAAAAAAGTAAGCAAAGTAGAGTTATGTTTTTTATACACTGCACTTCTTCTCAATTTCCTCTGCCATTGTGTGAAGATTCAACAAAATCGTTTCAATAGTTTTGTAACCATGCTCCTAACTAAAGGGTTACGGATGGACACACGGATGGACGGACGGAGATCATTACCATATCCACATTCGCCTTCGGTGGGGGATAAAAAGGGGATTTTCTAACTTTAGCTTGTTTTTATCTGATTTACTCCCTTTAAAACGCAATCTTAGTAAACTGTCTATCTGCAATTTATGTTAATTTTAACATGCTTTAGTTAGATGATTTACTGATTTATCCTCTGGTTTAAATTCTTGCTCTGTATAGCTTTATTATTAACCTGAGATAGTATTATTTTACTAAATTTCAAATACTTGTGTGGATATGTGCGTGCGTGCGTGCGTGCGTGCGTGCGTGCGTGAATATATGCAGGTGTGAATGAGAGGGTGTGTATTGTATATATATATACTAGCGGAAAAAAGAAACTGTGCATGGGTATAATATGCTATAACTTAAAATAATGTCAACAGGGTTTTATCTGACCTTTATTTAACACCAGCTCAATTGATATGGTTATTGCATCAGCAGCGTCTTGGATAGAGATCAGTTATCAGAAACGTTCTCTTAACAAAGTTCATCTCATCAATACCGTGTATGTCCACCATTGGAATCGATGCATGCTTGGCAACGAAGCCTCATTGATGCGACAAGTGTGCTGAAAAATGCCTGGGGAATACCATTCCAGATTCTCACAAGCGCACGTGACAGGTCAGGTAACGTCAACGGCTGATTTTGGAGGCGACGTAAGCGACGCTGCATCTCTTCCCACACGTGTTCTATAGGCGACATATCCGGTAACATTGCAGGCCAGGGCAGCACATTCACATTGTTCTGGATCAAAAAGTCAGTGACGACCCGCGCGACGTGCGGGCTAGCGTTATCCTGTTGCAGAGTGGCGTTACGTTGCTGCACAAATGGAAGGACGTGAGGCCGTATGATTTCGTCACGGTATCTGATGCCTGTAAGTGTGCCGTCCACAACCACAAGAGCTGTTCTGCCACGGGATGAGATGCCATCCCACACCATGACACTACCTCCGCCGAATGGACGTCGTTGAATCACACAACTGTCATGGAAACGTTCACCAACACGACGGTTCACTCTAGAACGACCGTCGCTGCTGTCGAGATGAAAGCTGGACTCATCCGTGAAAAGAACACTGTTGCGTGAAGTGTATGTGTCGTCTACACCAGGCAAAACGTGCTACACGATGACGTTGCTGGAGAACAGGACGTATGGCTGGACGTCGTGGACGTATGCCTCGTTCAAGCAATCGATTACGTACCGTTCGGGGACTAATTCTTTCTTCTAAGGCCAGGAATACTTCTAGCCATTAAAGTAGCAGTTCTGAGTCGTTCACGGAGATGAACGACCCGGATGTACTTATCCTGGCGATTAGACGTAACGCGTGGACGTCCTGACCGAGGCCGGTCTCTGGTGGTCCCAAACTGTTGGTACCGTCTCCACAAGGCGTTTACAGTATTTCGGTGCACACCAAGTTGTCTGGCAACGTCAGTATGACGTACACCAGCTTTTATCATGCCTACGGCGCGGCATCTGTCAGTTTCATTCAACCTTGGCATGGCGTATCAAAGACGTTTTTCAAAATTATGCTGGTTTTGTGTCTTACAGGTATCAACGCTATGATTTTACCCAGGTTTAGGCGACAAACGTGTTTGCGATTGACTGCTGGCCGAAAAAAAAACGTGAAAACGAAACGTTGGCCAGACAGACAAACTATCCGTGCAACTCATGCACTGACCAGTGTAAATGACCGAGAGGGATACACAACTTACCTGTGTAAAGTTTCAAGCTTTAATTTATAAAATTGAGCGATACATGAACATTTTACACATGCATAGTTTCTTTTTTCCGCTAGTATATATGGGAATATATGTTGTGCATGCACGAGTACTTTGTATGTGTGGGAGCTGTTTACATGTATATGAAGATGTGGGCAATGTGTATATGAATGTGTATGCATGTATGTATATGTGTATGTATATATATGTATGTGTGTATATGAGTGTGCGTGTATGCTTATACTATATGCATGTTAGTATAAAAAATAATGTCAACGGCAAATAGCTTTACAGCTAGTGTTTTATATTTGTATATCCGACACAAAATAAAGTTTCTTGTATCTTGTATCTAATCTGTGATTTATTTTTAAAATTAATTCTGATGTAGTGAATCATTTAGTAGTGTGGAATATTTCACATTGTAGGTTGTTTAATAATGTGATAAAATTGTCATTTAACTAGTTACCGGTATGTACTAGTACATGTGGTTCTAATCAGTTGTAATTAGTAAACAACATAGTGTTCTACTTTGAAATTCATTTTCGTTAAAAAGCAGAGACATAATTGAACTCTTACTGTGCTTAATGACAGGGATTTTCTAGATTATAAATAGCAATGTGTTCCCCGAAACGACGTCACTAGTCCCAATTTATAAGCGCCACCTAGTGATAACACAAAGGTATAGATAAGCGTGAAACTGCTGTCTTGTGTCGTCAACGCTGCAAAGGTAAATAAAAACTTATATTATACTGACTGACTCGGGTGTCATTAAGTCGAGGAATTCAGTGGGAGAAAGGCGTGCTTATCAGAAATAGAACAATCCTCTAAATGCTGAGCGCAAAGCATCTAATTTTTTAGGCCCGTTTTTGCACTTAAGTTTGGTCCAATTCTACTTGTAAAAACGTGTTATAACCGTCAATGTAATAAAAATCTCCCCTAAAAGCATTTTTAGTATAGTTTAAAGCTAGTTTAACAGTTAATGAAAAACAGGAATGTTGATCTGTAAACTGTTTTAAACAAACATACTTACGATTTGTAAACATATGGGTGTGGGTGTGACACACAATTGGCAAAGCGGTAACATATGGGCGAAACACACAATTGGCAAAGCGTAGTAAATTATATATCAACTACCTAATCTAATATCATATTATTAAACGATGTTACAGAGCACGATTTTAAAGAATTGTGTAGCGTCTAATACACAAGTATGCTAGAGAGAGCAATAGCAATGCTATGACTGTATTGGATGTACTTTATATTATGTTATTATGGTTATGAGAAACACTGTCTGTTTAAGTTACAAATAACAGAAGAAAAATAATCTTGAATGTATAAAGAGCACGGGGAAACACACACTATAGTATTCTGGAACGAAACGTATAACAACAATATTTAGAGACAAACTTGATCAAGATATCAACAACATAATAAGTGAAATCGTAAATTCCAAAGTGCTAGATATATATATAAAATCGTTAAAACAATTTCGGAAATCATAACCTCCAATGTCAATCTATTTTTAAATTAAAAAAAAAGTCACTAAATATAAAGCAGTGCGCCTTTAATGATACAAGCCATAGTAATCAAAAGGAATGGTTTAATGAGAACGTGACAACCCTAACAAAAATAAAGGAATTACGTTAACACGGTACTTACCTTAATTATTTACGAGTGTGATAAACGAATTTTTTGTTCATTTCCAAGCACCAGTATTCGTTCCGACAGTGCTTCATGCAAGGCTTCTTACATCTAAAAATTAGGTTCCAACAAAATGAAAATAAAAGAAATATTTGTCCATATATATATGCATTAATATTTGCACATAATATTGAATGATGACGGAATTGGCCGAATGTATACGATTGAATCGGAAATTTTACGATAATTTCCATTAGTGGAGTAGTTAATTTGCACATAAGAATTTATTTATTAACTAACATAGATTTAAAACACGATTTATTCACGTGTAAGCGCGGTATCGGCTGTCACGTGCATCAGATGAAAATTCACGAAAATGTTTGTCTTTCTCAAACAAATTGTTTCTTTCTTTAAATAGAAATATATTCTGCTATTACTGGTTATGTCGCTTTAAAACCATTATTTAACTGGTAATGACTTTCCTATTCTCCTTTGTTTGTCAATAATTCATATACAAAGGTCGCTATGTCAAAAATAGGATTTTTAAAAATGAACGTTATTGGTAATATTGTAATACTAATGACTTGGAAGATGAATTTCATTTTTATTTTAATATGTCTTTATTATTTTGATAACCTTAAAACATGCATACGTAAAATTTTCACCAAAACTATAAGCTATAGAATTACTTAAATCTGATAATAGAAACAATATTGCTAATTAGCCTTTGTTATTACATATACGTTATCTGTATGGACTTCTCTGACACATAACTGATGTTTATTTCGTCGTTTTTAATAGCCTGGTTTTTACTTTAAAATGCAATACATGTTTTTACATATATGTCACGTGATTGAATTGTATTTTGTGTATACATGTATGTTTGTTATATGACGATATACGATGTACAGATATGTTCTGTTCTTTTCCTTTCTGTTCACAAACATCAGACTTAGCAGGGTAAATGTTCAACCCACATTATTAACACCACCCGCGAACATAGTTGAGCATACCATGCATATCGGATTTGATGGACGCTTCTCACAATACTTGTATATCTGTATATCATCTATACCATACCATCTAGGTCTCTTAGTATCACTACGGTGATTGTATTTTGTGCTACCTTGTTGTGTACGGTGTTGTTTTAGGAATGTAAGTGTTTAAGTAATTATGCATGAGAGTCATGAGTGTCAGATAAACATAACCTGTTTATAGACAGAGTTATGTATAAAAGTGCGTGTGAATTCATGTTGTGGACGTATCTATATGCTGCATGGGATTAATCGTGCATGCCACGAACACTTTCATAAGGGGGGAATTAAAGCATTATTGGCGCCGTTCAGCCAGAGTAAGCTAGTGACAAGGCCTACCTTGAGGCCTCGTCATTATTGAACTCAATACACGTGGATGCGCCGGTAAGTTTTATATATTATTGTTCGTTTCTCCTTTATCGATTATTGACTTGTGCTTTTATTGCTATTAGTTTCGTTTAGTTACGTCTTGTCTGTCAATGTATTTATGTAGTCTTTGTATGCCTTTCCAGGTTTTAAATATTGTTATCCATAATTAAACTACCACAAAAAACAATCCAGTGTGTTCTGCTACGTTCTTACACATCAAGGGTTACATAAAAGATAAAAACAAATTTATTACCTCCGCTTGGGACCATATATTCGCGGCATGATCTTTTTAATTAAGACAAGTCGAAACTACAAAATGATTTCGATTTTTCACCATCGTAGTTTCGACTTTTCACCATCGTTGTTTCGACTTTTCACCATCGTAGTTTCGACTTTTCACCATCGTTGTTTCGGCTTTTCACAATCGTAGTTTCACGTTTTAACCATTGTTGTTTCGACTTTTCACCATCGTAGTTTTGACTTTTAACCATCGTTGTTTCGTTGTTTCGACAGATCATCATCGTAGTTTCGTTGTTTCGACTTAACTTAAATTGATAAATATGCAGCGCTTGCCCTAACGAGACGCCGTACGTACGTAACACTAAATTGAATATAAACGACATGAGTGAACTATCGGTAAACGCTTCGTCAAATCCACTGAAAGGTTAGATGCTACAATAATTATAACTAGTGTGGACCACTTGGTCCAGTGATAAAGCATCCAAGCCATGATCGGAGGATTTAGTTTAAACATATTTTATTACGTATGTTACATAATATCAATATATACAAATGAACATTAAATGATAACAAAATATATAACATATGCAAATGAATTGAACTACAAGTTATAACAACATTAGTTACAGTTCTCTCCAGTGCGGCTGTATGAATGTATATGTTTACCGGGTTGAAAAAAAAAAGGAAAAGGGAACTTAGTACAAAAAGAAAAAAACCATATTGAAAGAAAGAAAAAACAGTAAGAGAGAAAACAAACAACAAAAATAATACCATTCCGCCCAGTCCCCATAGAATCCACACTCTTCACCACATACACTGTTCACGCTTCAACAGTGACAGCACCCAGTTAATTTAAGTTAGTATTCAGGTTGAAAACGTTTTGTCTGTTTAATATATTTCTGGAAATGTTGAAAAATAAGTTGATTATTCTCTAGTGTTAGATCTGCATTGCCGTATAATAATTTATTGGTACTTAATGGATGGAATTCACGAGTATTTGTAAATAGTTGCCGTCTTTCAATTCTGAAAAGGTCACATCGAAAAATAAAATGTTCTGCATCTTCGAATTCATCACCATTAATAATAGTTTCTGTATATACTGTGTCCGCTGATGATACTGCAAGAGAACTATCATCAGCGAACAATCGCGTTACACTTTGTAAAGAGTCGGCAATATCATTTACATAAATTAAAAACAAGAGAGGTAATAAAACAGAAACTTGGGGCACACCAGCATTTAAATATTTTATTTCAGAAAAAGAAGACTGAACAAATACTCTCTGATTACGATTTGTCAAATAGTCAAATATCCAATTGATAAGGTAGCCAGTTATTCCGTATTGACGAAGTTTAAAAATTAAACCTTTATGCCAGACACGATCGAATGCCTTATAAATATCACAAAACACCATACATGTAAATTTTTTATCATCAAAAGCTTTTCAAATTTGATTGTAGATATCGATTAATTGGTAAACTGTGGAATGTCCGGGTAAAAAAACCGGATTGTTTTTTATATATAAGTTTGTTCGCATGTAAATAATTGTGAATGTGTTTATATATAACACGTTCCATAACCTTTCCTACACAACTTATAAGTAAAATTGGCCTGTAGTTTGATGGTGAGTCTTTTGTTCCTTTTTTTAATAATGGCATAACATTTGCTAACTTCCAAGCATTTGGATATTTACTTTCTTGCAAAGATCGATTGAATAATATACAAAGTGGATGCAAATAGTTTTACATGTTTCTTTTAACATACGGTGGCTTATTTCATCGGGTCCAATAAGTGCGAGAATTTGTTGAGTTAATATCATCCAATGAGTATTCTAGATTATTAAAAAATGTTTCTTTTGCGTGTTTTTTCATGTTATTTACCTTGTTTCTAAATGTTTAAAAACTTGCCAATCCGATTTTTTTCCTGTGCAGAGAGCTAATTGTTTTTGCCTATGGCGCTTACGGGATGTTTGATCGCGCTTACGAGATGTTTGTCTAACTCCGGAGTTGTAACATGGCTTGTCTCTTGGACGAATTGTTACAAGATTTGTTGGAATACATAATTTCGCTATGTCAATAAATTTTGTAATAAAAGATTTAGTAGCAACATCTAGAGATCTATCAAGTACAAATGTCCAGTCTGTAATGGTAATTAAATTATTAAATATTTTAAAATCAGCACGCTTATAGTTCCAAACTGTTCTTTTAAATTGTATATTTTCATATATATCATTTTTAATAAATACATATATACCAAAGTGATCACTAATGAAACCAGGTGTTTCGTGAATGCCCGAGTCAAAACATGTTAGCTGGTTCGAAAGTGCTATTGGATCTATCAATGTTTGAGCAGTATTAGTTACATGCGTTGGTTCTTTTATTATATTAGACATATTATTAAATTCAAGTATATTACGAAATTTTTTATTAGAAGGATTTAACTGATCTTCATTTATGTCACCTAAAATTATTATATTTGAGTGTATTTCCGAAGCCTTTTCAATACAGACGTTAACTCTATCCCAAAACAAAAATCAACTGGATAGTGTGGAGGTCGGTATACAAGGCAAATAAAATAAAATTGACTTTGATCTTTAATTTCAGTCCAAATAGATTCAGGAACAATATTTTCTAAGTCAAAATTTCTAGTTGGACTTAAATCGGATGAAACATAAACTAAATCCCCGCCCGAATGAGATGATTTGTCTTTACGATATATTTTATCTAAGCCTTCTAGTAATAAATCACCGTCATGGATATCTATCGAGAGGTGTGTTTCTGTGAAACATAAAATGTCGAAATCAAAGAAATTATGTTTGATATAGTCAAGCTTGTTTCTTATACTACGAATATTTTGATGTAATGTTGAAAACATTTATTGTTATTCTCACTTGGCCCGGGATTAAGTTCTATATCCCCAGATCAAATTAATAAAAAGCGCAATATTAAAGACATACATATGTTTTGGAGGTTGGAAGTTCGCAAATACTTCTTTGAAATACGATCATTTGCATATTTTACATGAACTAAATATAATGAGTTAGATTAGAGCAAAACAGTTATCAATGTAAATTGAACGTTAAAAACACTGTAAAATATAAAAGTACTCACGGTACGAATATCACTTATTAAACGATGTATTATACGTTTGGGTGTAATTAGAAACTGTTTAAGTGGGTACTTGTAAAAGGTATACGATCTAGGTGTCCGCTGTCTACTGTTATAATAAAGTCCAATGGTCGCTCTCCAAAGGCCTAAATCATCCATTACCTATGAGGATATATCGTGTAATCATTTCTAACGAAAAGTGACCATTGGACACAAAAACATGTGAACAAAAGAGGCAGTGAACAGGAATGTATGCGGCGAAACAATAAACAAACACAGGGTTTCGAACGGCATGCGAGTACAAAATTGAAAATTACAAAAACGAAAAATATAAAATAAATCATGACTTCTAGAAATAAACTGTTTCCTCGTACGGGATCAAAAGTTAACGGGGGGAAATGCTTGAAATAATTGTTCATTGTCAATATTCATGACCAGATATAGTAATAATTTGATTAAAACACAGGGTTGCGAACGGCATGGGCGTGCACAAATAAAGATGACCAAAAAATAAATAACAAATAATAATTATGACTTCTAGAAATAATCCACAGATAAATTATATAACCACACAGCGCTACAGTTATTATGCATGAATGGGTCATGTATGATGCACCCAATCACATGATACAATATGTGGTCTAATGCCACACAGCGCTACAGTAATTATGCATGAATGGGTCATGTATGATGCACCCAATAACATGATACAATATGTGGTCTAATGCCACACAGCGCTACAGTAATTATGCATGAATGGGTCATGTATGATGCACCCAATAACATGATACAATATGTGGTCTAATGCATTGGTATTATTACACAAACATTAATTGTATGAAAATGGGAACCTAAAAACAACAACAAAATCATACACATGTTTAACTAACCAAGTAGCACGTACACTGTAAACAGAGTATGAGAATAGGTACCAAGGGTAATTATTAGTTATCAATTAAACGGGGAGGTGTTTGATTGTACAAGCAGACAATACATTTTCAAGGGATTATAAAACGTTAAATAGACACCATATATTGAGATATCGGCTCAGACAAAACGTACAAGCTGATCCTTACCGATATATCAGTATATAGCGAAACATGCTTACGATTAAATGTCTTTTATGACATATTTATATATAACCCTGTAAAATATAATATAACATGTACCTTGTTTAAATGAAATCAAAAGTAAAACAAGTTGATAGTGTGGTCATGGCAATATTTGGAGATAAAGTTAACAAATATACATGCAACAAACAGCTGCAGTCGAAAATAATTATTGACATGAAATCTTTAAATACATTTAAACCAATTTGTAAAAATGAATAACTCGTCAACCTTCGGAAGTCTGCAAACACAAAAAGACACTGTACTTATAATATTTTCAATCGAAACAGATCCCATGAGACCCCGCTCCACCCCATACTTAAAAATATTATACGAGCGCACGGGTTTTTAGTAGTACAGTACAGTGGGTAATTGTATTTACAACCGACTTGTGATAAATGTGATCATCATTGAATTGATACGTCTGGATTTAGTTCTTTAACTTCATGTGAAATATACATACATTAATTAAAAAACGTTTAATTTCTGTATTTGATATGTGTGTTCGATCCCCTCCCCTACGGCTATTTATGGTGTTCTTGAGCAAGGCATTTTTCCGCATATGTTTAGTATTGGTTCTACCCAAGAAAACTTCGAGCGTGATTTGCCTTAGTTAAGTTTATAATCATTAATTTGTTTCACAATCGAAGTAAAATGAATACGTTTAAACTAAACTAATAGCAGTAGAAACTGAAAGATTTAACTCAGCAGAACTCCATATGAATATATCAACACTATGGGTTATTTAGAGGTTAATACACGACAGAGCCGAGCCGGGAGATGATAATCGGCCTGAAAGGCCATTATGAATTCGGGCCGATTATCACTTCCCGGCCCGGCTCTGTCGTGTATTAATGTCTTTAATACACATGTTCGGTTGCGCCACTCAGAGGGAGTAATTACGTTTTCACTTACCACTACAAGGCAATGCTCATGAAGTCCATTAATCAACCTCTTTATTACACGTGCTTCTAAAGTATGTGTACACATACTTTATTTATAATTCAACAGAGTATAAAATGAAAGAAAAAATAATAATAAAAACAATTTTAATTTAAAACAAAAAGAAACCGTCATTGACGCGTCTTGAACATACGACGTTCAGATTGATAAAATGTAATATGACGTGCACGTTAAACAGCTGAATTATTGCACCATTATGACGCTGGCGTCGTATTTTAAGATATTTATTTGCTTTCCAGTTTCAAATGTAGGTCGCTATGCAGTTGCTTCCCTTGATTTGTTTACATTAGAAACAGAATAGATAATAAAATAATGTACAACACTCAATACCATATCAACGATTTTCTTTAAAAAAAGACACTTACTTTTTATCCGTGAAAACATACCGACATGTTGAAAACAAACTGACAATGATGACGTTCTACGTGGCCATTGGTTTCACGCGCACGCGTTCACCGGGCCGATTATGACTGAGTTTTCGGCCCGGGTCGAAAAATGATAATCAGCGCGTGAAGGCAATAACCGGCTTAAAACACGCCCATTTTTGTTACTATATATAGTAACATGTGTATTAATATGTGTTTATTGATGACGTTTGTAAGTTACGTCACTATGAAGTTACATATAGGTCTTCGAATGGCCCTTATGTGTGTATTTTCCTGGATAAACCTTTTCAGTATAAGTATATATCTCTATAACATGACATAGTTTTAAATTTACATGCATTTTAATACTCTTATATGTTAATATTTAAATGTTCGGAGAACACATTTACGTGTGTGTATTGCACTGAATTCACCTTGGAGCACATTCAGCAGTGAGGAGTGGGCCCTACCCATTGCGATACCGAACAGAAAAGAATTGTCAAAAGTGTGAAGATCCTGATTAAGTCGGTGGAATCTTGTCGTGATCTATCGTATCGTATCGCATCTCATCGCATCTTATTGCATCGCATCGCATCTCATTGCATCGCATCGCATCGCGTCGTATCGTATAGTATCGTATCCTTTAGAGTTGTATCGTATCGTTTTATATCGTATACTATATCACTTTGGAATCATCATATCGTTTTGTATATTATAGTGTCGTATTAATTTGAATAGAATTATGTTATATTGCATCGCATATTGTAATGTGGTCGATCGTATTCCTAATAAAGGATAACAACTGGTGTAACTAAGATAAAGATCATAGATTATATACCTAACTACAGAGTTGAATTTCGTTCTTTGTTCTATATAAAATAAGGTCTAAGATTTCTACATAGAATTTTTTTAAAGTATTACTTTTTTCATTGCCAGCTTTTGCACACTACGGTCATTCCTTAATCTACAGTTGTATTCTCCTAAGCCTAATTCTGAAATGTTTCGAAATTCGTTTGCTTATTCAGGCTCTTCCTTGTTGAACTCTATTCCATCTTATATAAAAAATGGAAATTCTATAAATCAGTTCAAAGCTTTATATTTACGATGGAGTACAAATTCTTAGCAATTCAAATGAATCCGGTAGCTCTCTTCAAAAGTGCTATACATTCACGCATGCACGCATTCACACACGAACGCACGCACGATTGCACGTACACATACATAAACTTTCTGGAACTTTTGCTCTCCTCTAACACGGTGTCTGTCCTTTTGTTTACAGTTTTATCCTGTAAGGAAAAATACGACAGGGTGGTACGAGATGAACACCGGGTCGCGTGCACATACAAATACTGGGTCATCTCGGATACCTACATGTACCTGTCGCATACAAAGGTATCCATTGTGTGATAAATGGTTTATTAAGAGAACAGCAGTAATCAAATATATAAAATACGGAAACCAAACTTATTTATTTACATAAAGGTGTAATTATACAACGGTATTGATAAAATATATCAACTAAACTTTGCTTATATGAAATACTTACCTTATGTTTAACCCCACGTTCAAAGTCAGAAGCTACGATGGTGAAAAGTCGAAACAACAATGGTAAAACGCGAAACTACGTTGGTGAAAAGTCGAAACAACGATGGTGAAAACGCGAAACTACGATGGTGAAAAGTCGAAACTACGATGGTGAAAAGTCGTTGTTTCGACTTTTCAAAATCGTAGTTTCGTTGTTTCGTTGTTTCGACTTTACTTAACCCTGACGCGCGACGTGTGAATTACAGCAAAGGTTAACAACTGGAACGCACAATGTGATGTCGAAAGTGTAAAAAAAAAAAAAAAAAAAAAATGAAATTGGTTTTCAACGAATTTAAGTCCCCACGAATATGTCTTTGAAGTGGAAACCACGAAATTTAATACCCACGAAAATAAATGATTTCACAGTTATTTAGTGCGACATATTGCACGTCTCTATGGAGCCTTTTAAAGATTTTTATTTTGCGTCTCCCGAGACGTGCAACCGCGGAAGCCGATTTTACTAACTGGAAGTTCCCAACGGAATCTGTTGGGAAGGTTTCATGACTTTAAAATCCAAACAATTGACATATTATGAAAGAGGATTAAAAAATTAACATTAAATACATCGTTCCGTGATAAAATTATATGCAATGCACGCTAAGTATACCGATAAACCGATCTCAAACACGAGAGGGGTCCCATTTCAGGTGAATATGTATTGTCCGCCATTAACATCTGACATCGAGTGTTCCGAATGAATTATCACCATGTTGTATAACAACAGATGCCTGTATATTCTGAATTCGAAGAATGCACGGTGTTGGTCTATTTTTGTTTAGTTTTAATCGAACAGTTTACATTAATTTTATGTTTTTTTTTGTAATACTTGTTAGTATAAGTTATATATAATATGATAAGTTCTGTGTTTAATAACTTTAAATTTTATAAGGTTTTATAAGGAAAAATAATAAAAAATGCAATGTATAGGCAGAGACTGATAGGCTTATATCAGTGCAACGTACATGGCTGAAATTTCGGATGACACCTTTAGTATTTCTTTAAAATCTTCTGAACCTTTGTCTGGATTTAACAATTTTGGTACCAAAGATAATAAAGTTTTTGTCTATATCCAATTATTTTTCTTCCGTTTTTAAAGTATTACGGGTCGAAAACAAAATAAAATTGGCTTTTCACGATTTTTTTTTTATTTTAACAAAAACGGTATTGTGTAGTTGTTTTAACAAAAAACATTTTAACAACACGTCAGAAATTTCTTTGCAGAAATCTGAAGAAGTACGTCTTCGATGGATGGCAAAAAAATAATGTAGATATATTTTTTTTTCCCTATTTGCTACTTTAAAAATGGACTAAACATGAGAAAATGGTCACACACAAATAACTGTAAGCATAACTTGAAATGCTTCTGTATTTTTTTTTTCATTTAAAAACCCAAAGTCCTTCCTTTCGATACCAAAAGGACAAGCATATTTTGTTAGGGTCAGTGGGGAGTCGAGCGCCAAATGTGCCATCAGAAATTTAGACAAGCAAATGCAATCACTTATCTCTGTATATGGGTCTCTGATATATGATGTATATTACTTTTCGAAGAATTTAATAAGTGATATATTACTCTAAATTGCACTACTGCCCAAACCATGCTGATGATATACATTTTAGCCAACAATATCTCTATGCTGGGCAAGTCGATTAGGCGTTGTTGGGATTATAAAAAAAATGCTTACCTACCAAACCGATTTTTTAAAGAGGGTCGGGTTTTGATAAACAATGTGTTATTATTGATTGTTCTAGTCGAATCGTGCTGTAAGGTAATCAAGTTCGGTGCCGTAGTCACTTTTTCGGCAGAATATTGAATTATTCTCTGATTGAACAAGTAATTTGTAATAGCAAGGGTGACTTTTTGAGAGAGAAAAAAAGGATTTAAAACTGGTACATAATATCGACGAGTTTGTTGTAAACTTTGGGATGAATTCAGACTTCACAACCCTCTTCGGTAAAACGTATTGGTCACTATAAAATGTATAGTTTACATTAAAACCATAATATTATATAACTACCATAAGTTCTTCTCTTTCTCTTTATATTGTTTTCTTTTATGAAAAATGAAAACTAGTAAATGTTCATGTAAATAGACAATATTTAAGTCTTTTTACTGACAGAAGTCGCCTTAAATAAAAAAGATAGATTTATTTATTTTACTTTGATTGGGAAACAATTGCTTACAACAGATCATGCTCGAAGAATTCTTGCGTAGATCCAGTACTAAGCTTATACGGACAAAGTGTCTTGCTTGGACACAACAGACCCAACTCTGTATTGTATGGAAGTCACCATACTAGTCAGATTGATAACTCGCATAACAACAAACACGACAGTACACGAATAAACAACATGTACATGTCGTTTCAAAGACAATTTCGATCCATCATTAAAATTGTGTTTTCAATAAGCTTACAACTAGGTTGCACGTTTGTGTGTAGTCGTCGTGCTCGGACATACGCTTTTATATTAAAGAAGCTTATGTTAAATGCCTGTTTAACACCTTCATGACAAGTGGAATTCAGTTAGAGTACAAGCGATTTCTACTATACACACAGTGTGTGATCTTGTCGACCTATTTACTGATTCATATTAAGTGACCTTTACGAAGCATAGCATACAACAACGTTCTTGACTTCCGTACATTTTTTTTGCTATTAAAAAATATTTGTTCGCTTTTTTCAGACACAGTATTTTCACATTATGTATGTAGGTAGCTTTTTGGTTGGTTTTGTTGTAAATGGACATCATTCTTGGAAAAAAAAACACCCAAAAAACCCAATTCTTTCAAGTTTAGATAGCTAATATCTGAGTGAGTAGATAGGAGCACAGCAGATAGTGACTTGGTTTTACACACGTACGTCTCTGCGGCACATAGGTATTTATATGTACGATCTTATGTAGTAATTGTTTGATATCGCACAAAAGATACTCGAACTGATACTATTTGAATAGTTTTTGAGGTACTTATTTAATATTGTTTTTGTAGAAATAATATCAAAATGTAAAAACATTACCCAACACAAAAAGAGTAATACATGTATCATAGACGGGTCATTGCGTGTATCCGTATTTAAGCAATAACCCTTTTCTAAATTTACAGTCAATAAAACTAGGAATAAGTAAAGTTTTCTGGGGTTATTAAAATTACGTTTCATATAGAAATTATAATTATAAAATAATATTAAAAGTGTAAAAGCACCCACTCCACAAATTATTATTTTAAAAGATGTAATATATTCTCAGCACGCATTTATTCGTATTTCAACTATATTTCATGCCTATAAAAATAAGATTATCATGTATGTCAAATACCAAATTCCCAAGGACTTATATCAGTGACCTATCCATTAAGTATTATTAAGTTACTGCTTAGGCTATATAGATTGCAAATTTCTTTAATGATATATGGTAACCTATTTTATTTTCTTTATTCATAACCATTTTATAATATTTAAATCGTAACAACAAAGAATGATTACTAGACACCAACTTTCAAGAAAATATAAACTTCTGCGTGTATTTCGCTTCAACCGTATGTACATCAAATCTTCTCCGTTATATGTTGTTCACGGTGGACAATTATTCATTTCCGTAACAGGTGCGCGTGATGTCAAAATTTCGTTCGCGATTACGATTTTAATGGTTCACCCAGTAAATTGTTAATAATTTCATTGTAACTCAACAAAATGATTTATTTTATTAACACCGTTTGATAAATTAATGTTTCATTGATTTATTTCAACAATTTGTTTATGTTGTCAAGCCGTATAACAGCGTTAAATGACATACACAGCGAAGCGGTGTCGGTGGATTTTTTTCCAGTACATAAATTGGTCTAGCACAATAAGGCGTTATGGACAGCAGATCAGAAATCAAAATAATAAAAAAAGCTGTCCATTCACGCCTTATTTAATCAGACTAACAGTAATTAACCTCGGTTAAAATGTAGCACTTTTTTGTAAGCTTATGGTTGGCCTAAATGTGTTGACTAGAAAGAACTAGAATAGTTCTTGAATTGGTCATATGGAATTCAAGTGAAACGAGTTCTTGATTGATTTAAAAAATGCTGATTTTTTCATGTAGAACCACTAGTTTTAGTGGAACTCGTAAAAAATAATTCATATAATTTAATTATTCATGTACCACCATTACTTTTTAGCTCGCCGGGACGAAGTCCAAGGAGAGCTATTGTCATGACCCCGGCGTCCTTGTCGTCGTCGGCGTCGTCGTCGTCGTCTGTAGACACCCAGGTTAAACTTTGCGTACAAGTTTCAGATATCTATGCAACCACTCATTGGATGTCAATGAAACTTTGCATGTGTGTTAACCATCATCAATTGAACACGCAGAGACAAGAACCATAACTCTGGATTGCATTTTGTCACAATTATGGCCCTTTTTTTACTTACCCTTCCCGGTTAAACTTTGCATTTAGTTGTGTACAAGTTTCACATATCTATGCAACCACTCATTGGATGTCAATGAAACTGTGCATGTGTGTTTACCATCATCAATGGAACACACAGAGACAAGAACCATAACTCTGGATTGCATTTTGGCACAGTAATGACCCTTTTGGACTTAGACACCCAGGTTAAACTTTGCATGTAGTTGCGTACAAGTTTCACATATAAATGCAACCACTCATTGGATGTCAATGAAACTTTGCATGTGTGTTTACCATCATCATTGGGACACACAGAGACAAAAACCATAACTCTGGATTGCATTTTGGCACAGTTATGACCCTTTTTGGACTTAGACATTCAGGTTAAACTTTGCATTTAGTTGCGTACAAGTTTCACATATCTATGCAACCATTCATTGGATATGAATGAAATTTCCCATGAGTGTTCACCATCATCAATGACACACACACAGACAAGAACCGTAACTCTGGGTTGCATTTTGGCACAGTTATGGCCCTTTTTTTACTTAATATTTTCAGTTTAAAGTTTTTTATCATGTAAGATATCTATGCAGCCACTCATTGGATATGAATGAAACTTTGCATGTGTGTTCACCATCATCAATGGAACACACAGAGACAAGAAGCATAACTCTGGATTGCATTTTGGCACAGTTATGGCCCTTTTTGGACTTAGACACCCAGTTAAATTTTGAGTTTATTTGCGTTTAAGTTTAAGATACCTATGCAACCATTCATTGGATCTGAATGAACCTTCACATGTGTGTTCACCATCATCAATGGAACACACACAGACAAGAACCATAACTCTGGGTTGCATTTTTGTCACACTTATGACCCTTTTTGGACTTAGACACCCAGAGGCGAGCTTTGTTGTCTTCTGACAGCTCTTGTTAGTATTGTCATGACCCCGGCGTCGTCGTCGTCATCGTCGGCCTCGTCGTCGTCTGTAGATACACAGGTTAAACTTTTGCGTACAAGTTTCAGATATCTATGCAACCACTCATTGGATATAAATGAAACTTTGCATGTGTGTTTACCATCATCAATGGAACACACAGAGATAAGAACCATAACTCTTGATTGCAATTTGTCACAGTTATGGTCGTTTTAGGACTTAGACACCCGGAGGCGAGCTTTGTTGGTCTTGTGACAACTCTTGTTATTGGATCTTGGTCATCCTGTTGCTGTTGTCGTAGTCTAAGATGTTATCGTTTAATGGCCACGTATTTCTCATAGCTGAGATCGTGGGTTCGGTCAAATCTCGGTCTGTCACAACTACGTAAGAAAGTTTGCCAGCACTTGCATCACGTGACTGTTCGACTCAGATTCATTCTGAGGTCTTACTCATTAACTGGCTAATATTATCTCGTGAAGTTATTGGACCGTGCCGAGCTCGAACCTACACTGTCAGCGGTGAGAGACAAGTAGTCATCATACGACAGCGTCTTAGACCACTCGGCCACCCTTAATTGAATAATTACTAAGTGTTCATTTGTCTTTCAGACTGAACAAACCACTTTGCATAACTCATTACCACCAGTTTAACCAGAGTGAATAAGGACGGACCAAGAACGGATCGAACAAAATAACAAATAACTTGTGATTTTATTTTACTACTGCCCGTTCATTTGACGCTTTTAAGGGACGTACAAGCAAGGCGAATTACACCATTATCAAATCTCGTGGCTAAAATGTATTTTCTCAAAGCTAGGTATAACCATAAACGTGTCATAGCATTTTTGGTAAAACTGGTATTTTCCATTGCAATAATAACCAGACTGCAACTACGACAAGGTGAAACAAAAATCGCTTATGTTGAAGGTGCTGGTACACTTCAGAACAATATATTTAACAAAGAAAATATAGATTCGGATGAATATAATAAAAATTCAAATTCAACGATGTGTCCTTATACCAAAGTGAGAGCTAAAGAAGATGATAACGTTAATGGTGCATTTAATTTTGAATACGCCAAACAACTGCTTGGACAAATTAAAGAGATTCGCAAAGATTACATTCTTGACAATGGACTTTTTAAAAACAGTACTCTTACCAAACGGCTACCAAAATGCATCATTTTAGGAGTAGCAAAGGCAGGAACTGAAGAGATAAAGGAGTTCATGACATTACACCCATATATAGTGGCGGCGAATAGGGAAGTCAACTTTTTTAATACTTTCAACACGTATCGAAAACGGCCAAGTAATTACAAGAAAGGACCAATATGGTATGAAAGTCAAATGCCTCCAAGTTATGCGGAGCAAATTACGGTTGAGAAAACGCCACAATATTTTTGTTCCCCTGAAGCACCGCAACACATTTACGAGATGAACAAACATATGAAGTTAATACTGATAGTACGGGAGCCAGTAGCAAGGACAATGTCACACTTTACATGGCGACAACTGTCTAAACCAACGGACATTCAATATAGAATGTTTGAAAAACATGTCTATAAACACGGAATGATAAACACTATGAGCGAATTTGTTCAGGAATCCTTGTATGACAAATGTATGAAACGTTGGTTACAATATTTTGATTTGAAACATTTGTTAATTGTGGAGAGTAAGGAATTTCAATATAACCCTGTATGTGTGTTACAACAGGTTGAGAATTTTCTCAGACTACAGAAAGTATTTAATAAACATGCATTCATCTTTAACGAAGAAAAGGGGTTTTATTGTGTAAGAGGAAAGGAAATAAAAGGAAGAAGATATTCGAAAGCTTACTGTTATGCAAAGAATCGCGGACGGAAAGCACACGTACCAAATGTCAATGCGTCGGTTACTTCCACCATGCAGGCATTCTTTAAAAACCACAACGAAGCATTTTTTAAAATGATAGGACGGAGATTCGACTGGTGAACACAGACTTCAATGAAATTTCAATACATCTGTCATAAAGAAAATTCTGTTTGACTTTGAATGAATTTAATGTTTTTAGTTTAGACTCCGTTTACTCTTTAACTTCCCGCTTGTGTCTGTCATATAGAAGTGAGATTTTAACAAGTTGATTGTTTAAACGAAAGTTCAAATGAAGTCACAGTTTTTGTAAGCAGCAAAATACAATACATTGTGATAGGTATACAATTCCTTGTGTGTTTGTTGTTCATTGGTATTTAATATTTCCACTAGGAGAATCTAGATTTAGTTCAGTTATATTGTTGTTGACGTCATTGGTGTTGTCAACGGCACAAACACAACCGTACAAACTCAACGAAATACTTTGTGATGATATATAATGACGTTATTGGTTTCGCCAACAGCACACATTCGGCGAATTCCAGTGTGGTGATGTGTATTGGCACCATTGGTTATGTCATCCGTACAAACTCGCTCAATTCCGTTGTGATGATGTGTATTGACGTCATTGGTTATATCAAGTGAACAAATTCGGTAAAGATGTGTATTGAAGTCATTAGTTATGTCAACAGCACAAACTCGAAGAAATCCGTTGTGATTGTTTATCGACATCAGTGGTTCCTTTGAAATGTTGTATATTGACGTTATTGGTTATGCAATGTTGCCTACATTTTAAGCCATTTACGGTAAATATATTAATATGTTTTCCACAGTGAAGGCACTATTGCAGCCAGACAAAATTTGCCCACATTACTCAGTGTACCAGATAATATTTTGTAAATATCACTATGTAGCAAGAATGCCTTTATTGTTAAAAAAATAATTAAAAGTACATATCACAACATTCCCTAAACATGTTTTCCTAGTAAGCATTACACCCTGAAATATGTATAACTGAACATGTAGAAAATGTTACCGTCTATAATGGAAATTATTAGAATGTTAAGAGTGCAACCTGAAAAAGGCAAAAAAATGAACAACATAGTTATAACTTTCATACATATACTTCATCAATATACTTCATACATATACTTCATACATATACTTCATCAATATACTTCATACATATACTTTATTTCATACATACGCTTCATACATATACTTCATACATATACTTCATGCATATACTTCATACATATACTTCATACATATACTTCATACATATACTTCATACATATACTTCATACATATACTTTATTTCATACATACGCTTCATACATATACTTCATATATACATTTCATACATATATATCATAAATATATTTCATACATATACTTCATAAATAAATATACATATACTTCATACATATATTTTATACATATATTTCATATATATACTTCGTACGCATACTTCATACGTATACTTCATATATATACTTCATATATATACTTCATACATATATTGCATACATATACTTCAAACATATACTTCATACATATAATTCATACATATACTTCATACATATACTTCATACATATACTTCATAAATAAACATACATATACTTCATACATATACTTAATACATATATTTCATACATATACTTCGTACGCATACTTCATACGTATACTTCATATATATACTTCATATATATACTTCATACATATACTTTATACATATACATTCTTACATATACTTCATACATATACTTCATACATATACTTCATGCATATACTTCATATATATATACTTCATACATATAATTCATGAATATACTTCATACATATACTTCATGCATATACTTCATACATATACTTCACGCACACACACACACACACACACACACACACACACACACACACACACACACACACATACACATACACATACACATACACATACACATACACACACACACACATACACATACACATACACATACACATACACACACATACACATACACATACACACATACATACACACACATACATACACACATACTTCCATACATACATACGTGCCTGTACTTCGTGCCTGTACTTCATGCATAACATATACTTCATGCCTATATTTCATGCATAACATATACTTCATGCCTATACTTCATGCATAACATATACTTCATGCATAACATATACTTAATGCCTATACTTCATGCATAACATATACTTAATGCCTATACTTCATGCATAACATATACTTAATGCCTATACTTCATGCATAACATATACTTAATGCCTATACTTCATGCATAACATATACTTAATGCCTATACTTCATGCATAACATATACTTAATGCCTATACTTCATGCATAACATATACTTAATGCCTATACTTCATGCATGACATATACTTCATGCCTATACTTCATGCATAACATATACTTCTTGCCTATACTTCATACATAACATATACTTCTTGCCTATACTTCATACATATACTTCATGCATATACTTCATACATATACGTCATGCATATACTTAAAACATATACTACATATACATATACTTCATGCATATACTTAAAACATATACTACATATACATATACTTCATGCATATACTTCATACATATACATATACTTCATACATATACTTCATACATATATTTCATACATTTACTTCATGCATATACTTAATATATATATATATATATATATATATATATATTACTTAATATGTACTAGCGAAAAAAAGAAACTGTGCATGGGTATGATATGCTATAACATAGGAGATATATATACTTCTTGCCTATACTTCATACATAACATATACTTCTTGCCTATACTTCATACATATACTTCATGCATATACTTCATGCATATACTTCATGCATATACTTCATACATATACTTCATGCATATACTTAAAACATATACTACATATACATATACTTCATGCATATACTTAAAACATATACTACATATACATATACTTCATGCATATACTTCATACATATACATATACTTCATACATATACTTCATACATATATTTCATACATATATTTCATACATTTACTTCATGCATATACTTAATATATATATATATATATATATATATATATATATATATATATATATATATATATATATATATATATATATATTACTTAATATGTACTAGCGGAAAAAAGAAACTGTGCATGGGTATGATATGCTATAACATAGGAGATATATAAGAAATCGCAAAAGAAATGTCAACAGGGTTGACTTTTATTTAACACCAGCTAAATTGATATGGTTATTGCATCAGCAGCGTCTTGGATAGAGATCAGTTTTCAGAGATGTTCTCTAAACAAAGTTCATCTCATCAATACCGTGTATGTCCACCACTGGAATCGATGCATGCTTGGCAACGACGCCTCATTGATGCGACAAGTGTGCTGAAAAATGCCTGGGGAAAACCATTCCAAATTCTCACAAGCGCACGTGACAGGTCAGGTAACGTCAACGGCTGATTTTGGAGGCGACGTAAGCGACGCTGCATCTCATCCCACACGTGTTCTTTAGGCGACATATCCGGTGACATTGCAGGCCAGGGCAGCACATTCACAATGTTCTGGATCAAGAAGTCGGTGACGACCTGCGCGACGTGCGGCTGAGCGTTATCCGGTTGCAGAGTGGCGTTACGTTGCTGCACAAATGGAAGGACGTGAGGCCGTATGATTTCGTCACGGTATCTGATGCCTGTAAGTGTGCCGTCCACAACCACAAGAGCTGTTCTGCCACGGGATGAGATGCCACCCCACACCATGACACTACCTCCGCCGAATGGACGTCGTTGAATCACACAACTGTCATGGAAACGTTCACCAACACGACGGTACACTCTAGAACGATCGTCGCTGCTGTCGAGATGAAACCTGGACTCATCCGTGAAAATAACACGTGCCCAGTCCTGTTGCGTGAAGTGTATGTGTCGTCTACACCAGGCAAAACGTGCTACACGATGACGTTGCTGGAGAACAGGACGTATGGCTGTACGTCGTGCACGTATGCCTCGTTCAAGCAATCGATTACGTACCGTTCGGGGACTAATTCTTCTAAGGCCAGGAATACTTCTAGCCGTCAAAGTAGCAGTTCTGAGTCGTTCACGGAGATGAACGACCCGGATGTACGTATCCTGGCGATTAGACGTTACGCGTGGACGTCCTGACCGAAGCCGGTGTCTGGTGGTCTCAAACTGTTGGTACCGTCTCCACAAGGCGTTTACAGTATTTCGGTGCACACCAAATTGTCTGGCAACGTCAGTATGATGTTCACCAGCTTCAATCATGCCTACGGCACGGCATCTGTCAGTTTCATTTAACCTTGGCCTGGCGTATCAAAGACGTTTTTTTCACAATTATGCTGGTTTTGTGTCTAACAGGTATCAACACTATGCTTTTACACAGGTTTAGGCGACAAACGTGTTTGCGATTGACTGCTGGCCGAAAAAAACGTGAAAACGAAGACGTTGGCCAGACAGACATACTTCCCATGCAACTCATGCACTGACCAGTGTAAATGACCGAGAGGGATACACAACTTACTTTTGTAAAGTTTCAAGCTTTAATTTATAAAATTGAGCGATACATAAACATTTTACACATGCACAGTTTCTTTTTTCCGCTAGTATATATATTTCATGCATATACTTAAAACATATACTAAATGCATATACTTTATACATATACGTCATGCATATACGTCATGCATATACGTCATGCATATATTTCATACAAATACTTTATACATATACGCCATGCATATACGTCATGCATATACGTCATGCATAAACGTCATGCATATACTTCATGCATATATTTCATACATATACTTCATACATATACTTCATACATATACTTCATGCATATACTTCATGCATATACTTCATACATATACTCACGCATATACTTCACGCATATACTTCATACATATACTTCATACATATACTTCATACATATACTTCATACATATACTTCATGCATATATTTCATGCATATACTTCATACATATACTTCATACATATACTTCATGCATATATTTCATGCATATATTTCATACATATACTTCATGCATATATTTCATGCATATATTTCATACATATACTTCATACATATACTTCATACATATACTTCATACATATACTTCATACATATACTCACGCATATATTTCATGCATATATTTCATGCATATACTTCATACATATACTTCATACATATACTTCAAGCATATACTTCATGCATATATTTCATACATATACTTCATACATATACTTCATGCATATATTTCATGCATATATTTCATACATATACTTCATACATATACTTCATACATATACTTCATACATATACTTCATACATATACTTCATACATATACTTCAAGCATATAAATATACATAAACTTCATTTCAATAATGTTATTGAAAATAATTTTGAGTTGATATTGATTATTTTACAAGGGGAAAAAAGCGAAAATCGTCCGAAAAATACGTACCGCCAGGAGGCGCTGTTAACAAGAAACTGCGGAACTATATAAAAATAAACAATGCTTTAAACGAAATACTTTATAGATCAATTGTACAGATTTTTTACAAATTACGCTAGACGTCAAAAAATCCGATAGGAAAGCCGCGAACTACTTTAAATCTCCAATACCTTGCTTGACTAATTGTAGATATTTATGATAACATTTTTTTAGAACTCACATACAAATATATTGAGTAAGATGGAGGAATATAGACACAACATGATACGTTATTCTTCTTGGCTTGGACCGTAATAGGCATCCAGGATTTTCAGCGTATTTGGTTTGTTTCAAATCAACATTTTTCAAAGCACTTTTCACTTCCAACTTGGAACTTGTGTTTAGAAATTTGGCAACAATAAGACATGTTTTTCCCGGTACACAGTCACCCTATACGATAAGCTCTGTCAATGTAGATTTTGTTGCGCACATCACTAATTTTTAATATAGACTTGAATATTTTGTACACTGTAGCCGTACAGTCTTCCGGTAAATCACATTGCCTTCTCGTAATCTAACGTTTGACCACCGGTCGCTCACTGGGCTGCTCGCCAGAGGGTGCGTTAGAAGATTTCATCGGGATGTAGCGTTGCCTATGTTATTTGTAATAACTGATTCAACTCGAGAAGTAAGCAGTTGGTCACCGATGCCTAAAGATCATGCTGTCCGAGATAGGCGGTGTTTTATGTACTTTTTATGTCCAAAAGGTTCGAACTTGTTTCTAGAGGTAAATTTTACGCTGAGTTCGAAAGAAAATCCATTTTTTCTAATCGCTGTTGGGTCGTTTGGTCCCAAATCCAAGATGGCAGCCATTTTGGCTGCCAGATATTGGAATGCATGTTATAATATATAAACTGATAGAAAACACCACAAAGTGTTAAAATTTAGATTTCTTGTTTTATTGTAAGATGTATGACATGTTTTTGGGTAAAACAGAATGAAAATATGGTTGATTCAAGTAAAACAAGTCTAAATAAGGGACAAAATGGCTGCCAAAATATGAAAAAAAATACACTTTTTCTGCAAATATACTCATGTTGTTGAATGCTTTAACCTTATTTTTATTTATAAATGCTTGTTTCTAGAGGTAAAATGTATGCTGAGTCGGAAAATCTTATTTCTTACTAACGGTTGTTGTCGCATTTGGTCACAAATCCAAGATGGCCGCAAAAATGGCCACCAAATATTGAAATTCATGTTATAATATATTATCTGATAGAAAACTCTGCAAAGTATTTAAATTTATATTTATAGTGTTGTTGTAAGTTGTATAACATGCGTTAGGGTAAAAAGAGTATAAATATGGTTGGTTCATGTACATCACGTTTAAATAAGGGACAAAATGACAGCCAAATTATAAAAAAAAAAAAATGAGACCTTTTCTGTAATTATACGCATTTGTTGAATGCTTTGGCCGTATATTTATTATAAATGCTTGTTTGTGGAGATAAAATATATTATGAGTCTGAAAATATATTTCTTACTTAACGGCTGATGGGGCGTTTAGTCACAAATTCAAGATGGCTGCCAAAATGGCCGCCAAATATTGATATTTATTTTATATATAATCTGATAGATCTCTAATGGGACTAATACACCTGCACTGCAGATATAGATTATCTTTAAATACCAAGTCATTCTCAGTTTTCATAAACAAGATTTGTTTTGATCAACTGTGTTGTTTATTTGGTCAAACTCGCTACCGTGAAAAGGCTGGCTATCTTCAATGTCTGAAAGTTTGTCCGTGGCCTCGTCTATATTTTGTTTATTGGTAGCAGCAGAAGATTTAATATGAAAGAGCCGTGACAGAATATTGCTTGAAGCATTTCGATGGTATATAGTTTTAACGTGTTGGCATCAATGTTGTCAATTAAAGGAACTTTCGACGTAATAAGTTCCAGTTTGGAATATATATTTGTGTTTAAAGTGGTTGACTGAGCTTGTGAAGAATTCGTCAGAATTGGTGACGCTAGATTCTGAAAAAACTAACTCGGACAGTTACATTTGGGATTATATTGAGCCGTATATTGAGTCTGTTGTAGATAAGAAAACGATGCAGGCATAATGTACTGTGAATTTGGTTGTTTTCCTTGACATTTTTTCAACACAATATTTATTCTCGTCCGATAATCAATTTCTTTTATTAGTAATCGGTGCAATAATATTTTTGTTTTGTGATCGTCCCCTACATTGAAAAGGAGCGAAATGACTTAATTCTTCCCCTCATGCAACGAGCATTGTGTATATTCTATATATAAACAAGGTGCATAAAGGGGAAGAATTACATGACAATTGCATCCGAGTATGTTCGGCCAGTTGCACTGACTGTAACAGCTGGCTTTTAGTGTCAATGCAGCTTTCATGGTGTATATGAAATCTAGTTTCGAAGATTGATACGCAGATGAAGTTGCAAAGTAGGTCAAAAGTGGTGATGTAGGTTCTGTCAAGCCATTACAAGCAAAGTGGAGCGCGTGGTCCAGTGATCCCATGATCGGAGGATCGTGGGTTCGATCCTCCGCCACCACTATGTGCTGTGTCATTGAGAAGGACACGTTTTAGGCATATGCTTAGTACTGGTTCTACCCAAGAAGACTTTGAGCGTGATTTGTCTAAGTTGTAAGAAAGATTAAACTTTAACTAGTTTAAATTTACAAGTCGGCAATGACACTGAGATGATTTAACGTGGGTATGATCAAGCCAATATACATATACAACAGTGGATGTGTTCAAGCCGGTATACATATACAACAGTGGATGTGTTCAAGCCGGTATACATATACAACAGTTGATGTGTTCAAGCCGGTATACATATACAACAGTTGATGTGTTCAAGCCGGTATACGTATACAACAGTTGATGTGTTCAAGCTGGTATACATATACAACAGTTGATGTGTTCAAGCCGGTATACATATACAACAGTTGATGTGTGTTCAAGCCGGTATACGTATACATTAATGGGTGTGTTCAAGCCGGTATATGTATACAACAGTGGGTGTGTTTAAGCCGGTTTACGTATACAACAGTTGTGTTCAAGCCGGTATACGTATACAACAGTGGGTGTGTTCAAGCCGGTATACATATACAACAGTTGATGTGTTCAAGCCGGTATACGTATACAACAGTTGTGTTCAAGCCGGTATACGTATACATCAGTGAGTGTGTTCAAATCGGTATACGTATACAACAGCGGGTGTGTTGAAGTCGGTATATCTATACAACAGTGGGTGTGTTCAAGCCGTTATAAGTATACAACAGTGGGTGTGTTCAAGCCGGTATACGTATACAACAGTTGATGTGTTCAAGCCGGTATTGTGTACAACAGTTAATGTGTTCAAGCCGGTATACGTATACATTAATGGGTGTGTTCAAGCCAGTATACGTATACATCAGTGGATGTGTTCAAACCGGTATACGTATACAACAGCAGGTGTGTTCAAGTCATTATGCATAAACAACAGCGGGTGTGTTCAAACCCGTATGCATACAACAGTGGGTGTGTTCAATCCATTATACGTAAACAACAGTGGGTAAGATCAAACCGGTATACATATACATCAGTGGGTGTGTTCAAGCTGGTATACAACAGTGGGTATGTTCAAGCTGGTATACATAAACAACAATGGGCATGTCGAAGTTGGTATACATATACAACAGTGGGTGTGTTCAAGCCTGTATACGTATACAACAGTGGGTATGTTCAAGCCGGTATACATATACAAAAGTGGGTGTGTTCAAGCCGGTATACGTATACAACAGTGGATATGTTCAAGCCGGTATACGTATACAAAAGTGGGTGTGTTCAAGCTGGTATACAACAGTGGGTATGTTCAAGCTGGTATACATAAACAACAATGGGCATGTCGAAGTTGGTATACGTATACAACAGTGGGTGTGTTCAAGCCGGTATACGTATACAAAAGTGGGTGTGTTCAAGCCGGTATACGTATATATCAGGGGGAGTGTTCACACCGGTTAACGTATACATCAGGGGGGGTGTTTAAGATGGTATACATATACAACAGTGTTTAAACCGTTATACATATACAACAGTGGGTGTTCAAACCGGTATGCGCATACAACAGTGGGTGTGTTCAAGCCAGTATACGTATACAACAGTGGATGTGTTCAAGCCGGTATACGTAACAGTGGGTGTTGCGTTAGATTCACACGTACTCCCGATAGTCCACGCGTGTGGATCTGCCGTGGGATCATGAGTTTCACACGCGGAAAAATCACACGCATTTGTTACTGTTTTGAATCGACTAATTATATTTCTTCTTCTTCATCTTCTTCAAAATACAACACTCCTTCTGTGCCAGCGCCATAAACTGTTTAAAAATGTTAGTTATGCAGTATATACAGTTTTGGGTACTCAGAGATGACTTTGAAGTTTTATTTTCTGAAGAGCGTTATAAATTTATAATACGGTTATCATAAAAAAATTATCATTATTTATATTTCTTCGAATATGGAGTCATTACTATACATGTATTGTCATATGAAGCTCTATATCTATTTTAGAAGTTGGCCCAGATATTTTGTCCAGTAGTGGTAAAAAGTGATTGGTGAACCGTGGATTATGTGCCTCCCTCGTGTATATTGACGGAAGTGAAGTCCAGAAATATGTAATACCTCAAGTGCTATATTTCAATTTGTCATAGGTGTTGTTTTTCAAATGTGTTTTGTTTTCATTGCTTTTTCAAAGCATGGGAATGTCAAACACGAAAATTAAGCCTCACTGTTAAAATCGGAATTTCCAGGATGAAAAATTTATTGATGGAAGGGCATGACGTCATATCATTTGCATACGTAAAATTCGCGCGTTTTCCATGCAAAGATTACCGCCATCTTGGTTTCAGCTGTTGATGGTTTTGGACGCTGTATTTTGGAAATTTTACTTTATCTAGGTCGCATTACATTGCGAGGAAATGTTAGTATTATTACTGATAAGCTAAATTGCATAATAATGATTTATAACAATCAAAACTTATTTGAACTATTGTTTTGCGATGTGCCAAGTTTTCCAAAGGGTACCGCCATGCGATGTCGTTTGTTTACTTTGTTTTCGGCTTATTGGAATGGTGTTTTACATTTTTGTTGTGTTGCGTGAAAGAGTTATTTTGTTGTGTTCTTTTTAACGGGATTCATACTCAGCATTCTTTCTTACGTGCTTTCTTATCTGGTTCCATGGCTTGATGCCATCCATGTATCATGCACCTTCATGGGCTGTACGCATGGTGTAAATGTCAAGGTCACAATCGCTTATGTAATTCTTGGTTTGCTTCTGCGCATGTCAGTCTGCTTGAAGGAATATATACATGTTTGGAGTTTTTATTAAATGTTGCCATGAATTATAAAAAAATAAACATATGCTTTCCAAAGCAGTTGAACATGTGTCACATGTTTGTGTTGATGTTGATTTAAATGTTTAAACGGGTTCGCCACTAGAGGGTCACAGCTTTTAGTCGGCACTATTGGCAGAATTAGACAAATCTTCTGTCTAAGATTCCTCGCTATATTGTGATCTGGATGTACGCCCATCATTGATAATATGTCCAATTTTCCCAGCCAATGAAATTGATCAGATTTTTTAAAAATAGAACATATAATTCCTATGAAATCGTTCCAGGAACAGATCAACAACTTAGCCGGTTAGATGTTGTAAATGGATTTTTTTACTAGCCAAGTAATTTCTAACCTATACATGTGTTTTTGGACAAAAATTGTAATGAGGCATGTTCCAAAACCGTATCAAAGAGCAAGAACAATATATATTCATGTAAACAGTGTAAGGTCACTACCACCAGCAGCGGGAATTGCAGTAGGCATGTATCACCGCAGCGTGGTCAAGTGAGAGAGCGTCTGCTTCGCACGCAGAAGGTCGTGGGTTCGATCCCCGGCCGGGTCATACCAAAGACTTTAAAACTAGAAGCTTCCTCGCTTGACGCTAGCATTTAGAGGAGAGTTCAGGGTCTGGTCAGCCCGGTGTCAGTATAATGTGACTAGGTGGGGTATCTTACCATGTGTCTGCGGCATGATACTCCAGTGTGACAACGCTCAGAATACTGTCTCAAGTAGACATCATCACGATATGACTGAAAATTATTTAAAAGCGACGCTAAACACCATACAACACAACAATAGTAGGCATATGAACTGTGCACACAATGGCAGAACATTGTCCGGTCACTCGTGCGACCCCAAGTATAGCACACTGCTTGGTTTAAAAGGAGACGATCGTTCACAACATCTAAATAATTTTATGTGAAAAAAACAATTAATATTTGGCAAACTTAAAATATGCACACGTCAAAGTATTGTATCTTTGAACGACAACACCCACCCTACGCACAAAAAAATGACACAAATCTTGTATTTGTGTGTTCGATGTTCATTTGAAAAAAATATATATACAGTCTAACTTTTCCTTGCGGCCACCTCTTATAAGCGGTCACCTGTGTTAAGCGGCCACTTCAAAATCCCCCCATGTAAATTGCCTATACAAAGTACATGTATTAAACGGTCACCTCTTTAACACGCCTGCAGCCAGTCTATTTCATCCCAAACAATGCCCGTAAGCGGTCAGTGCGACCAAGTGTAAGCGGTCAGTAGTAGCGGCCGACCCTTATATCACTTATTGGTCACACCTTTTTGCCGGTTGCTATTCCAATTCTATTGTATAATCCCTTAATCAATTAACGCTTCTGCTTCTGTAATGAAAACAGACAACTTTACCCAGAGCGAAATTATGTATATATGGTCTTATAGGCAAATAGAATAGCGAGATTATGACGTAAGTGAAACTGTTACCTAGGCTGGATACATGACTGTTTATGCGCGTGTATTTACGGTAGTTTTATTTAGGTTTATTTCACGTGTAAACACATTCGAAGCAAATTTCATTGAGGTGTTTATGCACAATTATCGAACTTGGTAAGATCAAAAAGTTAATTGCAATTGGTCAGTTTGTTTAAATTATAAATAAATTTTATCAGCTATGAATATGGGTGCGGATGCAATGGAAAAACAATATTTTTCATATCATAATACGATTGACTCGATGTATATCGTACACGATATCTGCTGCGAATACAAAGTGTTTTGACTTTGGCTAATTTAAACGTCTGAATTATCGCACAGGTGTCGATACAACACAGAATCAGAATGTGTCCTTAACGTAACCGCGAGATGATTGAAGAATACAAGCTATTATTTGCTGGATTGTATAGCGTCTGCTTAATGAAAAAATCATATGGATTTATTTTATGCTAAATTGAAACATAATGATTTTTTTATTTAAATAACATAATCTATTTATTTATTTAAATGCTCTATATAAAATAGTGTCAGTTCAAATATTTTCTTCCTGCGGATCTTTATCATTTACCCCCAGTACAACTTACAGGCATTTATTTTCTAATTCGCTTTGCTCAAACGAAAACAAATCATTTATTTTATTTTCAAAGCAATCTGAGGGAAATAAAGAGAACAAGACATTGTATAGGAAATGTCACTTGCACTGCCGTTATAACATCGAACAAAAACAAAGAACGGGCCACTAATGTCAATCTGTTACTAATATTTGAATTATTTATCTAGACTTTTCATTAATTTAACCACATAAACATCGATAGGTCAAGTCTGATCCAAGCAATTTATAATTTTATGTTCACAATATCAACACGACATATATCCTTAACATTTTGCGCGTATATAAGCCTATTTCATAATGTCAGAATAATAGTACGGTACAATCGGTACCAAAACGTTCTCAGCCGCGAGTCTGTGCTGAAATGAGTGTATACTAATTGATATACGATAGCAAATGAAATATATTTCAGCCAAACATGTAACTCATTTACTAGAAATTTATAATATATTGTTAGTTTTATAATACTTTGTCAAATACATAGTCCGTACCAAGTGGCTTTGGACTCCAATCTGTACCAAGTGGTTTTGGACTGCCCAATATACAATATTGTCAAATACATAGTCCTTACCAAGTGGCTTTGGATTCGGATGACTTTCTTTTAACAATTGAACATTTTGGTTCATCTCCCGAAGGCATGGTAACAAATCTATCAAGGTCAATGTTCTCAGTATAATCTAATCTCTCTCCTACCCTACTATTCAGATCACCAGTGCAATAAACCTCGCCTTAACTACTATAGTTCATGATGTCATCATTCAACTGTTCAAAAAAGTCATACTCATATAAACATGCATTCCTATATACATTAGATTCTTCGAGTGGAGTAACAAACACAGAAATAAACATCATTATCAGTACCTAAGAAATTCATGTCTATTTTGAACCATATAATGCCATTTAAATTTGTTTTGATATGTTCCACAGAGTCTGTAAGTTTTGTTTATAATATACCACAAGGCCCCCACTATCACGTTTGACCTTTTTATTACACTTCGGTCTTGGGCAACTGAAACTCTCGTAACCATCAATGTTTATATTAGAATTTTGAGAAGTCCATGTTTCCGTTAACAAAACAATGTCATAATTATTAATCCAGTTTAAAAGATCATTGTCATCTAATTTATTTACAAGTCCCTGAACGTTCCACAGGCTAAATGATAACTGCTTCTCGTTTCCGTCCTAGCTCACTCGTGGTCCGGCTGTGGCTGCAGGCGTGAATAATCGACCATCGATGTATAATTTGTCATACGACAAAAACGCCTGCTTGTTTTCTTGCTTGGCTTTGACGAGCTGCGGGATTAGTTGTCTACGTCTCTCCTGTATAGCCTTAGGATATTGTTCACTAATCCTGTATGTTTATCAAAAGCGGTCTGCTTCACATCCATTTTATGACGGTCAAAGTTGAACTTCACAACTATCGGGCGTTTTTTACCGTTAATGTATCGGCCTATTCTATTCGCTCGATCGATTTTGATTCGGTCACGTGCACCTGTTATACCTAACTTGCTATCACAAAATTGTAAGATGGTGTCCGTGCAGTTTTCATTCTTTCTATCTTCAAAATTTAGTCTTTCTTCAAAATTGAAAAATAATAAGTTGTCACGCATTGAGCGTGCTAGGGCATCAATGATTTCTTCGAACAGCCTAACATTGTCGTTTTTTAGTGCGTCGATATCATTTTGCATCTTTTGTTTACACAATTTATCATTTGACAACTGTTTATCAATCAAATTCGGTTAAGATTGGACTTTCCATAGATGTAATTTTGTCGTTTAACTGAGACATTTGTTGCTCTATTGTGTCAATTTTGTAATTTCACATTCATGGAGTCGAGTCTCTCAATTATCATTTGATAACTGTTTTGGTTGGGCTGTGTAGGCTGATTCTGATAAGCAAGTGAGCTGTACATAGCGTTCATTTGATTAGTATACAACGGCATTTGTTACATTTGCTGTGAGTACATCTTCGGTGTAGATTGTTGAGAAAGTGTGGGTGAGAATTGTTCACTCATGGCTAATCGTTTATCAACAGGTAAAACACTCACCGACTCGGGCGACGTTTGTGATTTTGTCCTTTTTTAGATTTTGACCGTCCAGCACCTTTTTTATCCGATTTTGGACCCATCTATGTATCACTTTTACTTTAAAGAATGTATAAGCATGTTTTTAAATCCATAAATCCACGTTTTAATTGACTTTGATCAGATTTTATAGAAATTTTCATTCACAGTTTAAAATTACATCCCGCCATATTTGACGCATGCGCACTATAATATCAGTAAAACAAAGTAATTTTTCACACTTTTTTAAAGATCCACATAATTATGTATGAAGTCAAGACAATGCATGCAAAAGAATCATACAAAATATGTACAGTTTGATGTTTTCAATTATGAAGTTTGTAAGACGGTATTGAACAGTATGTTTGAGTTTTACAATTCAATTAATTCTTAAATTTAAGATCACACTACAGGTAAACACAGGTGAATTGCCATTGAACACATTTTGATTGATTTGGAAACAATCAATATTACTTTCATATAAGTGTTTCGTAAAAGAACAATAGAAATATTGATTGTTTACAAAACAACCAAAATGTATACAATGAAAATGTACAGGTGTATACTGATAGTAAATAGCATCAAATTGTGCATTCATTGTATTATTCTTTTGCATGCATTGATGTCATACATAATAAAAAAAAATACGGATCTTTAATAAAGTATTTAAACGTTACTTTGTCATACTGTTATTTTTTATTATATTAGGTATTATGTCCACCTTGTAAATTTCACGGGAGGTGTTTTGTCTGTCACGAACATAAAAGGAGAAAGTGAGAATAAAGTGACTTCGAACCCAAGAGACGTAGGTCCGATCCCCCGCTCCTACATCTAAAAATAAATTATCAGTCTTTCGGATGAGACTTTAACAAACAATGGAGATCCCATGTATCGGTGCTTTCGTCGGGCATGTAAAAGACTCGGGGACACTACAAAAGGGTATTCTGTATCTCTGCACTATCCTCTAAAACTCTAAAAATTACTAATACTCTTCTGGAGGCGTTGCCCATAGAGGAAACGTTAGTGACGATGATTAGAATTATCATCAACACCAGGATAAAGTTATGGTAGGGAAGAATATTGGAACACATAATGATAGATGACAGAGAAAGAAAGATAGGTGATTAAGTTCTGATACGGTTCCTTATATAACCAGGTACAATTTTGATACACTTTTGATACAATTTTGATACTGTATGTTATTATTTAAATACATGTATCATACCATATTCGTATTCGCATTTTCTAGCATGGTACTATAATAAATTATTTCATAAACTTGTAACTACGGCTAAACTTAGAGTGGACCTATCATATAAAGTCTAAACATAATTTATAATCACTTAAAATGCGTCTTCGTCTAATTGACGTTCTATCGAATATATTCAATATTCGGACAGTGAACATGATTGTAATTTTAGGGGAAAGTTTGAATTCGCAAGGGATGAAATTCGTGAATATAAATGAAAAAATAACACTGTACTAATAAAAAAGTGTTTTATAGTACAGTAGCAGGTGGTTGATTAAGAGAAAGAATGAGATAGAGTGTGAAAGAGACAGACATACAGAAAGACTTTGAGAGAGAGAGAGAGAGAGAGAGAGAGAGAGATTTTATAAGTTAAAAAGTAAATTAAAAGGCAAAACCTTCATATACAACAATTACTTCGATTGTATATAAACCTTTATTTAAGAAGGCATTAAACAGTATTACAATTATCTTTTCAAGTTGAACAAAACACGTATATGCATAATACCTATATAAAGTTAATTTAACTTGACAAACCAAACTGTAACTATGTTTTATAGTTATAACAAAATAAATGCTTATCTTGAATAAAATAATTATGGACAGCATTTACAATAGTTACGCTGTCTTCTATAGATAGAGTCTCACTTCCAATCAGTGGTAGATAATATTTAACGAATAAAATGCTCGTGTCGTGTGAAACAAGAGGCCCATGTGCCTTAACGGTCACCTGAGTGGCGTATTAGCCTGACACTTTGGGCATCAACAGAAGACCAAGGAATTTGATAATTTTGGTAAAGATCTAAGTCGACATCATCACCAAGCATAGCACTTATATCCAGACAGCTGTCCAGTGGAGAAAATTGTGCAATATACATTTCCACTGAATTGGGAACATGGGTACTGAATGAAATAATTTTGATGAACGAGTCTTACAAGTGGACAATATAAAAATAACATTCATAGTATTTGTTTCTACAAGAGAAGATATTTTCAATTATAAATAAGCGTTTTAACTGTATTGGCATCACTGGGACATGAATAGTTGATACAGGGGCAGTGAAGTTTGTTGATGTGTGCAATCAAACTGGATTGTTAATTATCAATGAGAATAACGTGGAACAAGTAAATTTTATTTATTAGCGAGTATGGGAAACGTTCTAGTTACGTTGTCCCGGTCATACATAAAAACCACACATATCGTAATAATCACTAATGTCAACATCTTCTTTTCTTTCAAAACAATAAAAATAAAATGGGAATTCATGAAACTGATTGATAAAGGAAAATGCAAATAACTGATCACGTAAGTGAATGAGGAGAAGCTATATAATGTTCATCATTGTCTTGGAGTCTGCAAATAGATTTAAACCTAACTGAATACTATTTCTAACTAACTTGGATCATATGAAAAGTGACGACACGGGGATTATTGTGCCCCTTAACACAGTGCTGGTCACTATTAACTTTTGAATTGACACATTAAACTGGTTATTTATGTTTCTCTGTCTATTTTAGTATCGCACATAGTCTTTCAAATAAGTTGGTTCTCTTTTAGGGCGACTAGGTCGTTCATTGGTATCATCATAGTTTGTGTTTGTCTCCGAAACAGGTAGAAGTTCCTCGTTGGTAGATCGCGAATTGCATAACATTGGTGATGATACCGTCGGTGGGGAATTGGGTATCATTGGTAATGAATTGGATATCGTCGGTGGGGAATTGGATATCCTCGATGGTGAATTGTCCCGTATGGTCACTTCAATCTCTGTTGGCCTCACGTGAACACGATTCCGCGAGTATACCGCATTGTCGGTGCTTTTCACAGTATAATTTCTGTCACTGTGACTAGCAATTTTACCTTGTTTCCAAGGCCTGTCTTTCCTGTGTTCAAAATATACAGATTGTCCCGGTTTTAACTTGGGAAGGTTTCTCGACCTCCGGTCATAGTTTTTTTTGACGGTGCGTTTGCGCGAGATACGCTGTGGGCACAGTTTCTGCGCCTTTCTTTTTAAAGGTAACATGGTTCTCATTTTCCTACCAAACATCATTTCCGATGGACTAAGTCCTGTATCTTGTCTGGGCGTATTGCGTTGCTCTAGTAAAGCTTCACTTTGGTCAGTCCCCGACTGAAGACATTTAATCATCATGTTTTTCATAATCTTAACACCAGCTTCTGCTTTACCATTTGAGTTTGAATGGTAAGGTGATGTTATATGATGATTTATACCCCATGCTTTCACAAATGTTTCAAATTCAGTTGATGTGTACTGCGGACCACCATCGCTTATAATTTGACGTGGTACGCCAAATCTTGAGAACTGTTTTTTAAATTTTTCAATTACTTGTTTTGATGACAATGTAGAGAGATAGTCGATTTCTATGAAATTTGTGAAATAGTCAATAACTAATAGGTAGTTTCTATTTTCGATCACAAACAGGTCAGTTCCAATTTTGTCCCATGGTTCTTTTCCATCATCATGCTGTTTAAGGCTTTCTCTCTGATTTTTTTGTTTCATCCGTTCGCATTGCTCACATTTCTGTGACATGTCTCTTATTTCAGCAGCCATTCCTGGCCAAAATATTATTCTACGAGCTCTTCTGAGCATACTGTCCTGGCCTAAATGCGCACTGTGAAGTCTGGTTTTCATATCAGTCCTCAATGATTTGGGAATCAGAATTGCTTCGCCTTTCAGTATGATACCATCTTCATAACTGAGAGTGTCTCGAAATGAATAATATGGTTTTAACGTACAATCTAGCAGATTCTTTTGTGGCCATCCGTTCGAAATGACCCCAGTCAACTTTTGCATCACGGAGTCATCTTCTGTAGCTTTACGAATTTCGTCTATGCGTGCATCTGGAAATTCTTCAAACGCATTTACTTTAAAAATCCTAGGACGGTCATCCTCATCTACTTCATCAGTTTCTATGTATGCGCGACTTAGTGTGTCTGCAATGATTAGGTCAGAACCTTTAACAAACTGAAAGTCAATATCATATCTAAACAGCTTCATGATAATATCTTGCAGCCTTTTGGGCGCCTGACTAAGCGGCCTTTTTATAGTTTCAAGTGGCTTGTGATCGTTCTGAACAGTCACTTTCCTAGCGTAAGTATATTGATCAAAACGTTCCAGTCCATACAACACTGCTAGGGCTTCCTTTTCTATCTGTGCCCACTTTCTCTCTGATGGTTTTAATGAACGTGATGCAAATTCCACTGGTTGCCCTTCCTGCAGTAGCACTGCACCAAGCCCATTGCTTGAACTGTCAACTTGTATGACAACTTCTTTCTCAGGGTTGAAATATGCAAGTATTGGCGCTTCAGTTAACTGTACCTTGACTGCCTGGAAAGCACTTTCACATTCTTCTGTCCAGTTCCATTCTACGTCTTTGCGTGTTAGTTTTCTTATTGGCTCTAACATATTTGCGAGATCTGGTAGAAATCTGGACATATATTGTACAAGACCACAAAGTCTTCTTATTTCACTGACATCGCTTGGACTTTTCATTTCCAAGATAGCATCAATCTTTTTGGTGTCTGGTAAAACTCCTTTATCGGTGATTTTGTGCCCGTGGAATATTATGTCTTTTCCAACATCTTTCTTTTCATCGTTTAAAATGATGTTTTGTTCTTCACACCGTTTGTACAACTGCTCCAGTTTTTTGTCATTGTCACATTTAGCTACCTCATCGGTTTCACCGCAACCTACTACTATGATATCATCAGCTATTGTGAAAACACCGTCAAGTCCGTTTAAAGCATCATTTAGTTTACGCTGAAAAATTTCGCTTGATACATTTAACCCAAATGGAAGTCTACTCCAGCGGAACCTTCCGAATGGTGTTATCATTGTCGTTAAATAACTTGACTCTTCATCTAGTTTAATGTGCCAAAAGGCTTCTTTGACATCTAGTTTTGTGAATATTTTGGCATCACATAATTGTGGGAGTACATCATCAAACGTTGGAAGTTTATATCTTTCTCTAATAAGTACTTTGTTAAGTGGTTGGGGGTCTAAACAAATTCTGAGTTTGCCATTCGATTTTCTTACAACTGCCATTTGGTTCACCCATTCAGTCGGTTCAGTAACTGGAATAAGGATTCCTCTCTCTGTAAGGTGATTCAACTCTTTTTTAACTTGGTCGCGTATTGCCAATGGGATGTTTCTAGCCGGCAAGGCCTTTGGCGTAGCAGTTGTATCCACTTTTAGTTTCACGTGACCAAGGTCACCAAGATCTCTATCAATCTTTCCTATAAACTTTTCAGAGTTTATTGTTATCAGATCAAGCTTTTTGATTGTTTTCAATCCTAGCAAACATTCAAACCCATTCGGTACTACCACAAACGTTATATCATGCTCCGCACCGTTCAACGGATTTGTTACCTTTAGCGTGGTTTCTCCTAATGAGTTCACCACTGATTTGTTCCACATTCTCAGTTTTGTCTGTTTGTTTTTCACTTGCTGCTTTTTTACATATTTCTGGCAAATTGTATTTATTTCAGCTCCTGTGTCTATTTGGAATACAACATCACAGTTGTTAACTCTCATGTTAGCAGTTATTTTTGATTTGGATTCAGCCTGCACATATGCCAGCCAAAATTCATCATCCGAGTCGGAGTTTCCATTTTCAATGCTGTGAATCTTCTTACATTTCGACTTAAAATGGTTTCTGCCATTACAATTTTCACATGTCTTTCCCCAGGCAGGACATTTTTCTTTTTTGAATTCATTATTATATCCGCAGAAAGAGCAAGACTGTCTTGACTTCGCTTGGGTTTGAGGTTTTCGCCCTCCTTGGGTGTGTGTTTTCGATCTAGCCACTGCATTCGATTTTGAGCTAAAACTTCTTGCGTTTGATTGACTCAAATTATCACTAACTTTGTGCACCGTAATTTCTTGGGTTTCTCGTATTTCCTTCACATGTTTATTTGATTGTTCAAATGCTCTACAAATTTTGATGCATTTTTCTAAATCCAAACTGTCCTCTCTTAGTAATAACTCTTGCAATTTACCTGTAGCACTAAAAACTATCTTATCTCTCATCATGCGGTCCTTTTCTTCAAAATTACATGAATCGGCTCTTGTTCGTATTTCAGTTAGAAACTGTTCAAACCCCTGTGCATTTTGGTATGAAACTGACCAAAACCTGTGCGATTCAACAACTTCATTTTTTCTGGGATTACAGTATTCTTCTATCTTCTGAATAACCATGTCTGGTTTATTCTTATCGCCATCTTCTGCCCATGTAAATTGGTCATATATCTCAATCACCTTTGCACCAGCACAATGCAGCATAATAGCCGTTTGGACTTCCTTAGATTTTTCTTTGGCACCACTTGCAGTCAGATATATCTCAACCTGTCTTTTCCATCTTTTAAAGCTTTCTGAAATGTTGCCGTCTATGATATTAAGTTCGCCTGGTGGTTTAAATAATGAATCGGCCATTATTTTCAATATAACAGATTAGTAACGAAAAAGTTATCGTAATATCGTAATAATCACTAATGTCAACAAAGTTCACAGTACTAGTAGGGGGTAGTGTGAACATTATAATCATGTATAATTCCAGATGGTACTGTAATGGACAAGGCTGTCAAGTACTGGTAGGGGGCAGAGTGGACATTATAATCATGTATATTACCAGATGTTACTGTAGTAGACAACGCTGTCAAGTACTGGCAGGAGGCACAGTGAACATTATAATCATGTATAATTCCAGATGGTACTGTAGTAGACAAGGCTGTAAAGTACTGGTAGAAGGCAGAGTGCAAATTACAATCATGTATAATTACAAATGCTACTGTAGCAGACAAGGCTGACACGTACTGGTAGGGGGCAAAGTGGACATTATGATCATGTACATTTCCAAATGGTACTGTAATAGACAAGGCTATCAAGTACTGGTAGGGGGCAGAGTGGACATTATAATCATGTATATTACCAGATGGTACTGTAGTAGACAGAGATGTCAAGTACTGGTGGGAGGCAAAGTGGACATCATAATCAAGTATATTTCCAGATGGTACTGTAGTAGACAAGGCTATCAAATACTGGTAAGGGGCAGGGTGGACATTATAATCGTACATATTTCCAGATGGGTCTGTTGTAGACAAGGACGAAAAGTATTTGTAAGGGGCTGAGTGAACATTACAATCATGTATTATTCCAGATGGTACTGTAGTACACCAAGCTGTCAAGTACTGGTAGGGGGCAGAGTGCACATTATAATCATATATATTTCCAGATGGTACTGTAGTAGACAAGGCTGCCAAGTACCGGTAGGGGGGCATAGTGAACACTATAATCATGTATATTTCCAGATGGTACAGTAGTAGACAATGCTGTCAAGTACTGGTAGGGGATAAAGTGAACATTACTTTCATGTATATTTCCAGATGGTAGTGTAGTTGACAAGGCTGCCAAGTACCGGTAGGGGGGCATAGTGAACACTATAATCATGCATATTTCCAGATGGTACAGTAGTAGACAAGGCTGCCAAGTACCGGTAAGGGGGCATAGTGAACACTATAATCACGATATTTCCAAATGGTACAGTAGTAGACAAGGCTGCCAAGTACTGGTAGGGTGGCATAGTGAACACTATAATCATATATATTTCCAGATAGTACTGTAGTAGACAAGGCTGCCAAGTACCGGTAGGGGGGCATAGTGAACACTATAATCATGTATATTTCCAGATGGTACAGTAGTAGACAATGCTGTCAAGTACTGGTAGGGGATAAAGTGAACATTACTTTCATGTATATTTCCAGATGGTAGTGTAGTTGACAAGGCTGCCAAGTACCGGTAGGGGGGCATAGTGAACTCTATAATCATGTATATTTCCAGATGGTACAGTAGTAGACAAGGCTGCCAAGTACCGGTAGGGGGGCATAGTGAACACTATAATCATATATAATTCCAGATGGTACTGTAGTAGACAAGGCTGCCAAGTACCGGTAGGGGGCATAGTGAACACTATAATCATGTATATTTCCAGATGGTACAGTAGTAGACAATGCTGTCAAGTACTGGTAGGGGATAAAGTAAACATTACTTTCATGTATATTTCCAGATGCTAGTGTAGTTGACAAGGCAGTCAAGTACTGGTAGGGGGCAGAGTGAACATTATAATCATGTATATTACCAGATGGTACTGTAGTAGACAAGGCTGCCAAGTACCGGTAGGGGGGCATAGTGAACACTATAATCATGTTTATTTCCAGATGATACTGTAGTAGACAAGGCAGTCAAGTACTGGTTAGACGCAAAGTGAACATTATAATCTTGTATATTTCCAGATGGTACAGTAGTAGACACGGCTGTCAAGTACTGGTAGTGGACAGAGTGGACATTATAATTATATATATTACCAGATGGTATTCTAGTAGACAAGGTTATCAAATACTAGTAAGGGGCAGAGTGAACATTATAATCATGTATATTTCCTGGTGGTACTGTAGTAGAGATGGCTGTCAAGTACTGGTAGGGGGCAGAGTGGACATTATAATCATGTATATTAATAGACGGTACTGTAGTAGACAACGCTGTCAAGAACTGGTAGGGGGCAGAGTGGACATTTTAATCATGTATATTTCCAAATGGTATTTTAGTAGACAAAGCCGTCAAATTCTGGTAGAGGGCAGAATGGACATTACAATCATGTATAATTCCAGATGCAATTGTAGTAGACAAGGCTGTCAAGTACTTGTAAGGGGCAGAGTGGACATTATAATCATTTACATTTACAAATGGTACTGTAGTAGACAAGGCTGTCAAGTACTGGTAGGAGGCAGAGGGGGCATTATAATCATGTTTATTACCAAATGGTAATGTAGTAGACAAGACTGTCAAGTACTGGTAGGATTCCGAGTGGACATTATAATCATGTATATTACTACAGGGTACTGTAGTAGACAAATCTGTCAAGTACTGATAGTGGGCAAAGTAAATATTATAACAATGAATAATTCCAGATGGTACTGTAGTAGACAAGGCTGCCAAGTACTGGTAGGTGACAGAGTGAACATTATAATCATGTATATTTTCAGATGGTACTGTAGTAGACAAGTCTGTCGAGTACTGGTAAGGGGCAGAATTGACATTATAATCATATTTATATCTAGATGGTACCTTAGTAGACAAGGCTGTCAAGTACTTGTAAGTGGCAGAGTATACATTATAATTATTTATATATTTCCAGATGGTACTGTAGTACACACGGCTGCAAAGTACTGGCAGGGACAGAGTGAACATTATAATCATGTATATTTCCAGATGGTACTGTAGTAGACAAGACTGTCAAGTACTGGTAGGGGGCAGAGTGGACATTATAATCATGTATTATTCCAGACTGTACTGTAGTAGCCAAGGCTTTCAGGTATTAGTAAGGGGCAGAGTGAACATTATAATCATGTATATTTCCAGATGGTACCTTAATAGACAAGGCTGTCAAGTACTGGTAGGGGACAGGTTCGACATTATAACCATGTATATTACCTGATGGTACTGTAGTAGACAAGGCTGTCAAGTACTGGTAGGGGACAGAGTTGACCATATAATCATGTGTATTACTTGAAAGTACTGTAGAAGACAAGGCTGTCAAATACTGGTAGGGGGTAGAGTGAATATTATAATCATGTATTAGTCCAGATCATACTGAAGTAGACAAGGCTGACTAGTATTGGTAGGGGGCAGAGTGGACATTATAATCATGTATAATTCCAGATGGAACTGTAGTAGACAATCCTGTGAAATGCTGATAGGGGACAAAGTGGACATTTTAATCATGTATATTTCCAGATGGTACTGTAGTAGACAAGACTGTCAAGTACTGGTAGGGGGCAGAGTGGACATAATGATCATGTATGATTCCAGAAGGTACTGTAGTAGCCAAGGCTGTCAATTACTGGTAGGGGGCAAAATGAACATTATAATCATGTATATTTCCAAATGGTACTGTATCAGACAAGGCTTTCAAGTACTGGTAGGGGGCAGAGTGAACATTATAATCATGTATAATTCCGAGTGGTGTTGTATTAGACAAAGCAATATGTACTGATAGTGGGCAAAGTGAACATTATAATCTTGTTTATTTTCAGATAGTACTATCATTGTGTAGGCTGTCAAATACTGGTACTGGGCAGAGTGGACATTATAATCATGTATTATTCCAGACTGTACTGTAGTAGCCAAGGCCTTAAGTTTCGATTAAGGGGCAGAGTGAACATTATAATCATGTATATTTCCAGATGGTACCTTAGTAGACAAGGCTGTCAAGTACTGATAGGGGACAGGTTCGACATTATAATCATGTATATTACCTGATGGTACTGTAGTAGACAAGGCTGTCAAGTACTGGTAGGGGACAGAGTTGATCATATAATCATGTATATTACTTGAAGGTACGGTAGTAGACAAGGCTGTCAAATACTGGTAGGGGGTAGAGTGAATATTATAATCATGTATTATTCCAGACTGTACTGTAGTAGCCAAGGCCTTAAGTTTCGATTAAGGGGCAGAGTGAACATTATAATCATGTATATTTCCAGATGGTACCTTAGTAGACAAGGCTGTCAAGTACTGGTAGGGGTCAGAATGGACATTATAATCACGTATATATCCAGATGGTACTGTATCTGACAAGGCTTTCAAGTACTAGTAGGGGGCAGAGTGGACATTATAATCATGTATGTCTCCAGATGGTACTGTAATAGACAAGGCTGTCAAGTACTGGTAAGGGGCAGAGTGGACATTATAATCATGTATATATCCAGATGGTACTGTAGTAGACAAGGCTGTCAAGTACTGGTAAGGGGCAGAGTGGACATTATAATCATGTATATATCCAGATGGTACTGTAGTAGACAAGGCTGTCAAGTACTGGTAGGGGTCAGAGTGGACATTATAATCATGTATATATCCAGATGGTACTGTATCTGACAAGGCTTTCAAGTACTAGTAGGGGGCAGAGTGGACATTATAATCATGTATGTCTCCAGATGGTACTGTAATAGACAAGGCTGTCAAGTACTGGTAAGGGGCAGAGTGGACATTATAATCATGTATATTTCCTGATGGTAGTGTAGTAGACAAGGCTGTCATGCACTAGTAAGGGGCATAGTTGACATTATAATCATGTATATTGCCAGATGGTACTGTAGTAGATAAGGCTGTCAATTACTGGTCGGGGGCAGAGTGAACATTATAATCATGTATATTTCGAGATGTTACTGTAGTAGACAAGGCTGTCAAGTACTGGTAGGGGGCAGTGTGAACATTATAATCATGAATAATTCCAGATGGTACTGTAGTAGACAAGGCTGACAAGTACTGGTAGGGGGCAGGGTGAACATTATAATCTTGAATAATTCCAGATGGTACTGTAGTAGGCACGGCTGTCTAGTACTGGTTGGGGGCAAAGTGAACATTATACTAATATATATATCCAGATTGTACTGTAGTAAACAAGGCTGTCAAGTACTGGTAGGGAGTAGAGTGGACATTATAATCATGTATATTTTCTGATGGTACTGTACAAGGTTATCAAGTACAGGTAGGTGGCAATGTGAACAGTATAATCATGTGTATTGCCAGATGGTACTGTAGTAGCCAAGGCTGTCAAGAACTGGTAGGGGGCAAAGTGAACATTATAATAATGTATATAACCTGATGATACTGTAGAAGACAACGCTGTCACGTATTGGTGAGGGGCAAAGTTGACATTATTATCACGTATATTTCCAGATGGTACTGTAGTAGACAAGGCTGTCAAGTACCGGTAAGGGGCAAAGCGAACTTTATAATCATGTATATTTCCGGATGGTACTGTAATAGACAAGGCTGTCAAGAACTTGTAAGAGGCAGAGTGGACATTATAATCACGTATATTTCCAGATGATACATTAGTAGACAAAGCTGTCAAGTACTGGTAGGGGGCAAAGTGGACATTATAGTCATGTATAATTCCAGATGGTACTGTAGTAGACAAGGCTGTCAAGTATTGGTAGGATGCAGAGTGTACATTATAATCATGTTTTCTTCCAGACGGTACTGTAGAAGACAAGGCTGCTCAGTACTCGTAGGCAACAGAGTGAACATTATAAACATGTATATTTTCAGATGGTACTCTAGTATACAAGGCTGTCAAGTACTTGTAGGGGGCAGAGTGGAATTATAATCATGTATAATTCCAAATGGTACTGTAGTAGACAAGGCTGTTAAGTACAGGTAGGGGACAGAGTGGACATTATAATCATGTATATTACCTAGTGGTAATGTAGTTGACAATGCTGTGAAATACTGGTAGGGGACAGGGTGGACTTTATAATCATGTATATTACCAGATGGTACTGTAAACGACAAGGCTGTCAAGGACTAGTAGGGGGCAAAGTGGACATTATGATCATGTATAATTCCATGTGGTTCTGTAGTAGGCAATGCTGTCAAGTACTGGTAGGGGACAAGGTGGACATTATAATCATGTATATTTCCATATAGTACTCTAGTAGACAAGGCTGTCAAGTACTGGTAAAGGGGAAAGTGAACATTATATTCATATAAATTTCCAGATGTTACTGTAGTTGACAAGCCTGTCAAGCACTAGCAGGGGACAGAGTGAATATTATAATCATTTATATTTCCAGATGGTACTGTAGTAGACAAGGCTGTCTAGTACTAGTAGGGATCAGAGCGGACATTATAATCATGTATATATCTAGATGGTACTGTATCTGACAAAGCTTTCAAATACTTGTAGAGGGCTGACTTGACATTATAATCATGAATATTTCCAGATGGTACTGTAGTAGACAAAGCTGTCATGCACTAATAGGGGGCAGAGTGGACATTATAATCATGTATATTTCCAGATGGTACTGTAGTAGACAAGGCTGTTAAGTACTGGTAGGCTGCAGAGTGGACATTTTAATAATACATATTTCCAGATGGTACTGTAGTAGACAAGACTGTCAAGTACTGGTTGGAGGCAGAGTGAACATTATAATCATGTATATTTCCAGATAGTAGACAATGCTGTCAAGTACTGGTAGGGGGCAGGGTGAACATTATAATCATGTATATTTCCAGATGGTACTTTAGTAGACAAGGCTGTCAAGTACGGGTAAGGGGCAGACTTGACATTATAATCATGTATATTTCCAGATGGTACTGTAATAGACAAGGCTGACAGGTACTTGTATGAGGCATAGTGGACATTATAATCATGTATATTTCCAGATGATACTATAGTAGACAAGGCTGACAAGTACTTGTATGAGGCATAGTGGACATTATAATCATGTATATTTCCAGATAGTACTATAGTAGACAAGGTGATCAAGTACTGGTAGGGTGCTGAGTGGACATTATAATCATGTATTCTTCCAGATGGTACTGTAGAAGACAATGCTGCCAAGTACTGTGAATATCATAATCATGTATATTACCTGATGGTACCTTAGCAGACAAGGCTGTCAAGTACTGGCAGGTGACAGAGTGGACATTATAATCATGTATATTACATGATGGCTCTGTAGTTGACAAGGCTGTCAAGTACTGGTAGGGGACAGAGTTGACATTATAATCATGTATAATTCCTGATGATAAGGAAGTAGACAAGGCTGACAAGTATTGGTAGTGGGCTGAGTGGACATTATAATCATGTATAATTCCAGATGGTACTGTGGTAGACAATGCTGTCATGTACTGGTGTGGGACAAAGTGGACATTATAATCATGTTTATCTCCCGATGGTACTGTAATAGACAAGGCTATCAAGTTCTGGTAGTGGATAAAGTGGACATTATAATCATGTATATTTCCAGTTGGTACTGTGGTAGACAAGGCTGTCATGCACTAATAAGAGGCATAGTGGACATTATAATCATGTATATTTCCTTATGGTACTGTAGTAGACAAGGCTGTCAAGTACTGGTAGGGGGCAGAGTGAACATTATAATCACATATATTTCCAGATGGTACTGTAGTAGACAAGGCTGTGAAGTACTGGTATGGGGCAGGGTGACATTATAATCATGAATAATTCCAGAGAGAACTGTAGTAGACAAGGCTGTCAAGAACTGGTAGGGGGCAGAGTGAACATTATAAGCATGTATACTTCCAGATGGTACTGTAGTAGATAAGGCTATCAAGTACTAGTAGGTGGCAGAGTGGGTATTTTTATCATATATAATTCGAGATGGTATTGTAGTCGACAAGACTGTCAAGTACTGGTAGGGGGCAGAGTGGACATTATAATCATGTATATTACCTGATGGTATTGTAGTAGACAAGGCTGTCAACTACTGGTAGGGGACAGAGTGGACATTTTAATCATGCATATTACCTGATTGTACCTTAGTAGACAAGGCTGTCAAGTACTGGTAGGGGACAGCGTGGACATTATAATCATGTATATTATCTGATGGTTCTGTAGTAGACATGGCTTTCAAGTACTGGTAGGGGGCAAAATGTATATTTTAATAATATATATATATATATCCAGATGGTAGTAGACAAGGCTGTCAAGTACTGGTAGGGGACAGAGTGGACATTATAATCATGTATATTACCTGATGGTGCTATAATAGACAATGCATAATCATGTATAATTCCAGATGTTACTGTAGTAGACAAGGCTGTCAAGCAATAGCAGGGGGCAGAGTTAACAGTATAATCATGTATATTTCCAGATGGTACTGTAGTAGACAAGGCTGTCCAGTACTGGTAGAGGGAATGGTGAACATTATAATCATATATATTTCCAGACGGTACTGTAGTAGACAAGGCTGTCAAGTACTGGTAGGCTGCAGAGTTGACATTATAATCATGTATATTTCCAGATTGTACTGTAGTAGACAAGGCTGTCAAGTACTGGTAGGGGGCAGGGTGAACATTATAATCATGAATAATTCCAGACGGTACTGTAGTAGACAAGGCTGTTAAGTTCTGGTAGGTTGCAGGGTGAACATTATAATCATAAATAATTCCAGATGGTACTGTAGTAGATAAGGCTGTCAAGTACTGGTAGGGGGCAGAGTGGACATTATAATCATGTGTATTTCCAGATGGTACGCTTGTAGATGTGGATTTCAAATGTCGCCCTGATTGTCACTTTAGTGACAAATTTGCTCCATTCATATTGATCAATAACAAATGATACAAGCGTTTATAAATTATAACATACGAGGTTTCAATATTTTCTGACTACATGCCCCATTTGTGATCACATGTTTGTCAAATACTATGAATATTTATTATTCAGTCTACAACTATGGTTTTCAATGTGCAATCAACCCGACTATTAAACCTTGGTGACACCGTTTTGCAGACATTCATCAATCATATTTTGTTTCATTTCTTTTAGGCCGAGAAATTTGCGAATAACAAATATTATCGAAGAACGATTCATAAAAAGACGCGAAAGGTATTTGACGGCCAACCAATAAAATGTCTTAAGAATAATTTGTTAATTCCAACTACTAAATGGCTTTTCCTCCGTGTAGGGCTCAATATACTCACTTTTTGCGACACGATATTTACCCGACGATACGATATGTTTCGTTATTTTTATTTTATTTTACACATAAGCCTCAATAATCATTCTTACCATTGGCTTCCCAGTGCATCTTATAATAAGAAGAAGATTTTTAAAGTTTATCTTGAATTTGACTCTTTTTACCCCAGTCTCCAAGGTCACAGAGGGATGGGACACTCAGTAAAACACTTGATATAATACTTAACATTGAATTCTGAAGATTGGATTATAACACGTTGAGATTTGTGTTTCTGAAACTGATAACCAACTTTGTAATGTACCGTTTATGCCAGTTTCTTCAAGTTTGAATAAGACTTCCTGATGCCAGACGCGATCAATGGCCTTTGATAGGTCACAGAATATCATGCAATAAAATTGTTCGTTTACTATCAAGTTTTGCAAATATGATGATTGATGTAAATTAACTGAACATATTATTTTCTCTGTTAACAGAAGCCCGTGTGGTTTCGGCTAAGAATATAATCACTGTCGATCTCTGCAGAGGGGTAGGAATCCTCCGAATTGGTGTCATTATCATTTTATCATTTTTTGTCATGTTCACTATTGTGGTTACATTATCAACCCCTGTGTGGTTCTAAGGAGCCATGAGTGATGGCAAGAATAGAATCACTGCGACAAATTGAGTTATACGAAAGAATTTGCTGAAACTCTGCAGTTCTGCAGGTATCAAGGCTCTAGGTTCATTCTGCATATTCATTTGTTGATGTATTTTTTTTTAATCTGTATGTTAATTTGTTGTTTTTGTACATGTAGAGTGAACCTGGAATCTTCTTTCCTGTTGGCGTCGAATAACCTATAATGTGTTGGTACTCCGTAAAACCCTATTCATTCATTCATTCATTCATTCTGTTTACGGAACCCAAACCTAGGGATCTAGTAGTGCATTTTGCCTTGATCGAGATTTCATTTTTAAGTGTTAACCTACCCACGGCTGGGGATATTGCCGAATCCATCTTCTTCTTTATGTTTTGGATTAAAGAGGGAAAATTAATTTGAAGACAGGAACTAATATGCTAATTTTATATAATGCGTTGTATACGGATGCAATAACACTTGTTAGAAGGTAGGTTACAAGTTCACATACGAGTTTTTGATTTTGACCACTTTAGAATCGCCATTAAATATATCAATGTTGACATTAGATGATTGTATATAACATTTAAATAACTATAAAATGATATTTTTGTACCAAAAAGATATCAAATACATGCCCATTGCCTTCACCAGGGTAGATGGAAGTAACCGAGCACACCTTTCCAAGACAGATTATGTAATGCATGCAGAGTTCTAGAGGAAGAGTACCATTTGGTATTTGAATGCCGTTGACACAAGGACTTATATTTTTAAGATATTACTATATCAACCCAAGTATGTTTAAAAACTATTCAATTGTTACAAACAAACTGACAGCGAACAATTGATAAGAAAACTTCTGTTTATATTGTTTTACAAAAAGCGTTTAAACTGAAAAACGACTCTTTGGTCATTGATAAATTTGAAAATCAAATGAAATAAATTTGTTAAAGTCTACACTGTTAAATGCCATATATACTCCCCAGATCTGTGTAATAGTAATTGATGAGTAAATACTTGAAATAAATAGGTTAGCTCACAGGAACCAAAATGGTGCAGTATTTGTGATATTATTAAATATTAATATAACATATATGTTACAATCCAATTTTTATGTTTGAATCAGTAACAACATCCGTCATTTAATGTAATTCTAATAACAATATTGTGAAATGTTTGATCACGGGTCATGATGATCTATGTCAAATTATGTTGTACAATGTACTCTATATATATTACGAAATAAAATATGTTCTGTGCTGTTCTTATATTGTATCCTCACAGACTTTTTGCCTTTTTGGCATCTTAATAAAAGTTATCTATTTATCTTTCTATGAAGTTTTAAATAGCATTTTTTGGAAATTAATATTTTCCCGACGGTATAGGAGGGGCGAAGAGTCAAACAATTTAGCAAACATTTGACCAAGGGGATGTTCTATGTGGATAGGTTAACGTTGTGGTAATGTTCATCCATACACCGTCCCAGTCACTAATTCTTCTGCAGAGACGTATATGCATAACACATCCGTAAGAAACATGCAAAGTGCTTCCGTGGGGTAGTCGCATAACGGCGAAGATAATAATTCTTGTTTCTGTTTATTTAAAATGTATTTTCCTTATTTTAATGCTCATTTTGTTATTTAAATGGCATTATTGATGTATCTGGTACATTTTGAGAGCATTATCATGTTTGAAATGTGAATTTAGAAAATTATAATTGATGCATTGATATTGGGCTATGAATACATTATATCAGAGAGACTTTGTCAACAGTACACGCACTAAGCGGAAAATAACCTATTGGATCAAACACGACCCTTACTGTTTCCCATTCGTTGATTTGCGTCTTCCTTTGAACGACAAAGCTTTAATTCACTATAGGCATGTATATAAGAAGGAAAATCAATGATGGTGTAACACCTAAACCAAGAATTAAGGGAGACAACCTAAGCACCAGTGTGCTTTGCTCAACAAGTGTAACTTCCCGTAGAAAGGCATTCCAGACACATGTATACTACGATATTTTAGATTTACAAAAAGCTTTCGATAGTGTAAATCGTATGTGGAACATTTAAGGTATTGGAAGTGGAAATCGTTGACTTGTTCAAATTAATCTCTTGAGCAAAAAGAATATTGTTAATATTGACAGCATTTTCTCTTCACCTGTTGCAGTAAGCTTGTGGGTTACCTCAGGGCAGTATATTTGGCCATTTGCTGCTTTTATGGTATGAAAATGACAGTATTACTAATATGGATCCAGACTTATTCTTTGTGCTGATGATTGCACCATATCTTTTTTTTCTCATCGTAAACCTGAATGTTTCTAAAACAAATAAAGTAAAGTTCATGGATCTTACTAAGATGACTTGTAGATAACAAGTTCTTTCTTCATCTGGGAAAATAATGAATGTATGTTTTTACCTAAAAAGAGGTTAAAGAATGTTAATCATTTCACTATTGTATGCACGGTCATCATATAGAGGCAACAAAGCATGTTAAAGATGCATCATCTATAACTTTCTGTTCAGTAAATGATGGAACATTTATTGAATCACAAAGAGGAGGTTCCCATTTGAAGATAATTTGTGATTCCGTCGTTGTAGTTGATCTTATCTATAAGAAATTCGTTCATACACAGGTCGGCACTTTCCGTTTTATTCGTCAATGGTTTAGCATAACCCGATACTGACCTATGAATAACTTGATCGCGGGCCGCTATTTAGTATTTGGTCAACAAACTTTAATACTTTTGCACATCAGAGACAAACTGCAATATAAATAATTGGACAGAATATCCATAATATTTGATGTTTGATATAAATGTGCAGTTTTACTGCTATGATCGAAAACATATCGGTGATATGGGTGAGGCCTCTTTAACTATATATGCTTGAATATTGACAATATGCTTTCTGTAAAGCTACTGTAAATAACATTGTATCAAATGTTTGTATAAAAATAAATGTATCCTGTTCAATTGCAGAAAGTTGTTGCGGTCTGCTTAAATACAATGTCACTTTACTTTACATGTTCTTTATTGGTATGAAAATTAAATTTGAAAAAAAAAGAAATTGCATTCAAAACTACAAGTTGCACAATACATAAGTTTTATGGCCGTATCTAATGTCCAACGAACTCGAAGTCAGACTCTTTTGCCTAAAATGGTATATGATTTACATATTATATGTAATTATATTATTGTGCATTTTCACTTTCTTCTACTCAATAACCAACCAGCTATATGTGTTCATATTTGGTATAAGTAATCCCTATGAGTAAGGGTTCCAACGTGTTCAAATAAAGAAGACAGAGTTCGTTAGGGCCTGTAAGGAGACATTGATTGCTACATATGTAAATGCAAGGTTCGTTAGGGTCCAGTAAGGAGGCATTGATTTCTACATATGTAAATACAGATTTCTTTAAGGTCCAGTAAGGAGACATTGGTTTCTACATATATCAATACAGGATGCGTTAGGGTCAGAAAGGAGACATTGATTTCTACATATGTAAATACAGAGTTCGTTAGGGTCAAGTAAGGAGAAATTGATTTCTACATATATAACTACAGATTTCTTTAAGGTCCAGTAAGGAGACATTGGTTTCTACATATGTAAATACAGGATGCGTTAGAGTCAGTAAGGATACATTGATTTCTACATATGTAAATACAGAGTTCGTTAGGGTCCAGTAAGGAGACATTGTTTTTTACATATATAAATACAGATTTCTTTAAGGTCCCGTAATGAGACTGGTTTCTACATATGTAAATACAGAATGCGTTAGGGTCAGTAAGGAGACATTGATTTTTACATATGTAAATACAGAACTCGTTAGGGTCTGTAAGGAGACATTGGTTTCTACATATGAAAATACAGAATTCGTTAAGGTCCAGTAAGGAGACATTGATTTCTACATAAGTAAATACAGAACTCGTTAGGGTCAGTAAGGAGACATTGATTTCTACATATGTAAAAACAGGGTTCGTTAGGGTCCAGTAAGGAGACATTGATTTCTGCATATGTAAATACAGGGTTCGTTAGGGTCCAGTAAGGAGACATTGATTTCTGCATATGTAAACACAGATTTCTTTAAGGTCCAGTAAGAGACATTGATTTCTACATATGTAAATACAGGATTTGTTAGGGTCCAGTAAGGAGACATTGATTTCTACATATGTAAATACAGAGTTCGTTAGGGTCCAGTAAGGAGACATTGATTTTTGCATATGTAAACACATATTTCTTTAAGGTCCAGTAAGGAGACATTGATTTTTACTTATGTAAATATAGAACTCGTTATGCTCAGTAAGGAGACATCGATTTTTACATATGTAAATACAGAACTCGTTAGGGTCAGTAAGGACACATTGATTTCTACATAAGTAAATACAGAACTCGTTAGGGTCAGTAAGGAGACATTGATTTCTACATAAGTAAAAACAGAACTCGTTAGGGTCAGTAAGGAGACATTGATTGCTACATATGTAAATGCAAGGTTCGTTAGGGTCCAGTAAGGAGACATTGATTTCTGCATATGTAAACACAGATTTCTTTAAGGTCCAGTAAGAGACATTAATTTCTACATATGTAAATACAGGATGCGTTTGGGTCAGTAAGTAGACATTGATTTTTACATATGTAAATACGGGGTTCGTTAATGTCCTGTAAGGAGACATTGATTTCTACATATGTAAATACAGGGTTCTTTAGGGTCCAGTAAGGAGTCATTGATTTCTACATATGTTAATACAGGGTTAGTTAGGGTCCAGTAAGGAATCATTGATTTCTACATATGTAAATACAGGGTTCGTTACGGTCCAGTAAGGAGACATTGATTTCTACATATGATAATACAGGGTTAGTTAGGGTCAGTAAGGAGACATTGATTTCTACATATGTAAATACAGAACTCGTTAGGGTCAGTAAGGAGACATTGATTTCTACATATGTAAATACAGGGTTCGTTAGGGTCCAGTAAGGAGACATTGATTTCTACATATGAAAATACAGGGTTTGTTAGGGTCCAGTAAGGAATCATTCATTTCTACATATGTTTATATAGGGTTCGTTAGGGTCCAGTAAGGAATCATTGATTTCTACATATGTGAATACAGGGTTATTTAGGGTCCAGTAAGGAATCATTGATTTCTACATATGTAAATACAGGATGCGTTATGGTCAGTAAGGAATCATTGATTTCTACATATGTTAATACAGGGTTCGTTAGGGTCCAGTAAGGAGTCATTGATTTCTACATATGAAAATACCGGGTTTCGTTACGGTCCAGTAAGGAATCATTGATTTCTACATATGTAATACAGCGTTCGTTTGGGTTCAGTAAGGAATCATTGATTTCTACATATGTTGATTCAAATGCAGGGTTCGTTAGGGTCCAATAAGGAGACATTGATTTCTACATATGTAAATACAGGGTTCGTTAGGATCCAGTAATGAATCATTGATTTCTACATATGTTAATTTAAATACAGGGTTCGTTAGGATCCAATTAGGAGACATTGATTTCTGCATATGTAAATACAGGGTTCGTTAGGGTCCAGTAAGGAGACATTGATTTCTACATATGTAAATAAAGGGTTCGTTAGGGTTCAGTTAGTAGACATTGGGGTCCATATTTAGAACTTATTGTATGGTAGGGTTAGCTATAGCCCGAGGGCAAATGTGGAACACCAGGGCAAATATAACCAACAGCACACCTCTACCATACGGTAACCTTTTTATTACATTAATACATTTATATATGTGTATACGACGACTTTGAATTTCCATGATATACTTTTTCAAAGGGAAAGAGTTAACATCAGAAAAAAATAGAAAAAAATACTACAAAAAAGTTTATTTTTGCATTTTTGCCTTTTTTCAACCATTTAACGAATCACTTAAAATCAAAGAGTGATAAATAATCCCCTCTGGCAATAGGCCTTCAAATAAAACTAAAGTCTTTTCATTGCCTGTTCTTCTGTTATTTGCAGAATGCGACATGGAAGATGAATATCAGCTGCAATACAATGAACTAAATGGTTCATTCACCGAAATAACAGTGTCGAGCAGCATAGATACTGGCGCTATTGAACTAGCAAAACCAAAGAACAGCAGCAGTGTTGCTTCTAGAAGTACTTCTGATCAAGCAGGACCCTCCTCGTCCTCTACACAGTCATCTCGCTCTACTCTATTCATGTGTCTCACTTGTGGCCGGAAATACATGACCAAGTCATGTTTTACGAAACATATGGAAAACTGATACTAGTAACTTCTTTTGTTCCTCAGGCACTCAAGGTTTTGGCACGGAGGACTTATGATGATGATGATGATGATTATTATTGCAATTTTTTTTTGTTAATATAAAATAATATGTCAGTTATGAAATGATGTTGCCTTTGTAAATATGAAAACTTTTTTTAATTTATTTATTTGTTTGTTTGTTATTTATTTATATGAGAACTGATCCATGTTGATTTCTTGCCATTTATGGTAAAACAGTGTTGGTTTTGATGTTTGAGTGTTTGTTTTCTTGCTCACTTTTTTGTTTGACGATACTGTTTAATGATTGAAGGATATTAATTAATCCAGATTATTAAAACAACTAAACACATTTGGTCCTCGTCATCATCATCATCATCATTACGAATAGATCATCTAATAATAATAATAATCATAATTGTAAGAACTAGGAAATGTTTTACCAACAGCGAAATTGTGTTCTGAAGTTAGTTTTTACTTGAAATTCGTTAATCAAAATCCACACACCCCCTGGCGATAAAAAAGGGTATTTACAGAGTTATCCGTTTCAATATTTAACTTTATTTTTGGACGACATTGTGCAGTGGCTGTTTTTGTTCAGATTGCTTGACAGTATTTGTAGAAATTCAGCCAAACAAAAGTATTGAGTGTACGATTTTGAAAATCCTGGTGTATACTATAAATTTACCAATGGACGCACTATATATTACTAGGGCATTCCTCATCACGTTGGGGTATACGTAAAGATATATAGGGAGCAGTGGTTGATACTGCCTTACTCAGTATGTTCACAAACGGATCCAGGAAGGGAAAGGGGATTTTGGTAACACTCCCACTGTTTAATTCGTCTCTTGAGAAGTAAACAGCGTGGGAAACGAGACTGACTGGACATCGTAACTAAGTGAATGAATTGCTGGAGATCGTAACTTCATTAGAGGATTTTTACTGCTAAGGATTGCAACATAGGACTGCGCAGGATTGTAACGTAAATGTTCAATATGTCCCATATATAATCCATCAGTGTGAAACAAATACTAGGCCGTGTGGCCCTTCTTGTATTTGCCGCGTAGAGAAATGATTGTAGTTTATACTTTCTTTGCATGGAGTTACCAGGCGATCGCAAATTTAAACAATCTTCGCTTAAAACTGGTAAATGTACCTGCCAACCAGCCTATTGTGGCACATTTTTACGAATTCTGAGATAATCACATTCTGCAGGTGTATGATCATAGCGGACTATAAGTCGTTACTTTTAGCAAACTATGGGTGAAATTGGACCAGATTCAATTAATAAAGTTAAGTATTTTGACTTACCGCCAAACCGTGCGTGGCTATGTAAACAATCCATCTGGATCGTAGCACGACTGCTTAGCTACGACTCGGGTATATGGTGTGGAGCCATTGAAGTTCTAGTTATATTTGGCGTCAAATGTTACATTTTGCGTTAAATGTCACGCGACGGCAAACGTACGTTTGACGTCATTTCCGTTTGGGTTTAAAATTAATTTCAAGGGGCTTAATGTACCGAGTTGTAGATTGTAGTACGGACGCAGCTCTCCCGATTGGAAGAATCAAGTTCCGGGATAGACTAACCGAGTAGAAACACCAAAGTCGGTAATAGTTTATTATCATTATTATCATTTTAATGCGTTCTTAAAAAATTGTTAGATGAATTTTTATTTAATCTACTAGTATTTAAATTTATGAATTTCTCATTAATTGAAATACTTGTGGTAGATAATCGGCAATTAGACACTAGGCATACAGAAATGAAATAAATTCGTATGTCGCCTATATCTCGCCGAGTTCCAATGTTGGTATTCACCAACTATTCTAAAGAATAGTCTTAGACTTATACTCAAGAATGAATTTTGAAAAACACATTTAGAGACCATTTTTTGAGGCCAAAATTTGCAAGCATGCATCTACACCTAATAAATAGTCAGAAAAACTCTTATAATTATTCTTTACGTCATGGTAAACTAGATATCTAAGGTTGAAATTTGGATTTTCAAGCTCAAGTCTAAGAATATTCTCAAGAATGGTTGGTAAATACGACCCCAAGTTTCTTACAATACCGGTATTTCAAGGACTAGCACGTGATAACAAGAAAACTAAATAAGTCAGATTGTAATAATAACAATGTGTATTGAGTTTTAGCCATTTTTTTGTAACTAAACGCATCAATATAGTCAGTTTTATAATAATGGCTGTCATCGTTATCAACGTCACCTTTATCATCATTAACATCATCTACAATTATATTGTAGCATACTTATCACAGCTGTAGTGAAATCTGGAACATGGCATACCAGTTGTTTTGCCTAATACGGGTAGCTAGGGTACCAGTCAAGTATAACACTCGGGAACCAATCCATATTCCTAGTAAATAATAATAATAATAATTGTAAACCACAAAATAAACATTTTTTTTATATATTTCCAACAATAACCAACCGATTTACAACAAAGTATTTATTTTCCATTGCCAATCTTTAATCGTCCGACTCAAGTTGATCCAAACAGTGTGTGTACAAAACCCATTGCAGCACTGTATGGTGATCAGAATTTGCAACGAGTACTTAAGAGAAAAAAAATAATGTCACATTGGAAACATTTATTTCGTCATAGATCAGCACAGCATGTCCCAAATGTAAAGAAGTAACACGGCGTCGACATACCTTGAAGACCTGGCTTATATATTGGCAATGACTGGTTATGGAATTGTCGGCTTTCAAATTACCTGAAATCTTTAAACGCTACCCTTTGTTTGATACATTTTGAACTTCAAAAATGGTAAGCCACTTTTGTCTGCCAGATTGTTTAACCGATCTTCATCTGCACGTTAATAAACTATGAATAGTAAGTACAAATCTAGAAAAGTATATATCCAAATAGCAAAGGTCACTGATTTCGTTCTAGAAGCTGAAAGCAACTTCACATTTCTTTCATATGTATGTGTAGTTTGGCACAGTGGATGTAAAGGACTATGACTGTTTCTACACATATAATGTAACCGTGCCTACTTAGTAACTGTCCATTATTGGCAAACAATTAGTATGTATCTATATTTTGGTTGTTTTGGGGGGTGCTTTTTGTTGCTCTTTTTGTTTCTGGTGCTGTTGGTTCTTTTGTCTTCTCTTGTGACTTTCTTCTCTGGAGTTTTTGTCGTCTTTGGTATTACTGATACTGCTGTAGGCTTTGTGAATTTGTGACTTTGTCTTCTATGATACTTTTGTCGTTTCAGATGTTATTGCATGTAGATTTTCATTTCGTATGTCACTTTGTCATCACTGGTCATTCTATTGTCTGGTGTTTATGTCGCTGATGTTTTTGTCGTCATTGGTCATTTTATCCTCTGGTGTTTATGTCACTGGTGTTTTTGTCATCACTGGTCATTTTATCGTCTGATGTTTATGTCGCTGGTGTTTTTGTCGTCATTAGTCATGTAACCGTCACTGTTCCTTTTGTTGGTCCTCGTGCTTTTGTCGCTGGTATTTTTGTTATCGCTGCTGTTGCTGACATCGCTTCTGGTGATTTTCGCCACAACTGGTGTTTTATGGTTTTATTATATCTGGAGATGTTGTTTTTTAAATTCATGTATTTTTCGGCGTTGGTACTTCTGTTTAATTTCTATGGACGTATATGCCTTGAAATCTAATAATTTAGTTATAGATGCCAGGGCAACAACAAATCTTGAATTGCTGTTTTCAGTTATAGATGCCTGGGCAACAACAAATCTGGAATTGCTGTATTCAATTATAGATGCCTGGGCAACAACATATCTGGAATTGCTGTATTTAGTTATAGATGCCTGGGCAACAACAAATCTGGAATTGCTGTATTCAATTATAGATGCCTGGGCAACAACATATCTGGAATTGCTGTATTTAGTTATAGATGCATGGGCAACAACAAAACTTGAATTGCTGTATTCAAATCTGGAATTGCTGTATTGAGTATTTGATGCCTGGACAACAACATATTTTGAATTGCTGTATTCAAATCTGGAATCGCTGTATTTAGTTATAGATGCCTGGACAACAACACATCTGGAATTGCTGTATTCAGTTATAGATGCCTGGACAACAACAAAGCTGGAATTGCTGTATTCAAATCTGGAATTGCTGTATTTAGTTATAGATAACTGGACAACAACAAATCTGAAATTGCTGTATTCAGTTATAGATGCCTGGACAACAACAAATCTGGAATTGCTGTATTCAGTTATAGATGCCTGTACAACAACAAATCTAAATGCCTTGACAACAAAAATCTGAAATTGCTGTATTTAATTATAGATGCCTGGACAACAACAAATCTGGAATTGCTGTGTTCAGTTATAGATGCCTGGACAGCAACAAATTTGAAATTGCTGTATTCAAATATGGAATTGCTGTTTTTAGTTATAGATGCCTGGACAGTAACATATTTGAAATTGCTGTATTCAAATTTAGAATTGCTGTATCTAGTTATAGATAACTGGACAACAACAAATCTGGAATTGCTGTATTTAGTTATAGATGCCTGGACAGCAACAAATCTGGAATTGCTATATTAAGTTAAAGATGCCTGGACAACAACAAATCTGTAATTGCTGTATTGGTGTATACAGTTATAGATGCCTGGACAACAATAAATCTGGAATTGCTGTATTCAGTTATAGATGCCTGGATAACAACAAATCTGGAATTGCTGTTTTCAGTTATAGATGCCTGGACAACAACAAATCTGGAATTGTTGTTTTCAGTTATAGATGCCTTGACAACAGCAAATCTGGAATTGCTGTATTCAGTTATAGATGCCTTGACAACAACAAATCTGGAATTGCTGTTTTCAGTTATAGATGCCTGGACAACAACAAATCTGGAATTGCTGTATTCAGTTATAGACGCCTGGACAACAACAAATCTGGAATTGCTGTATTCAGTTATAGACGCCTTGACAACAACAAATCTGGAATTGCTGTATTCAGTTATATATGCCTGGACAACAACAAATCTGGAATTGCTGTTTTCAGTTATAGATGCCTGGGCAATAACAAATCTGGAATTGCTGTATTCAGTTGTAAATGCCTGGGCAACAACAAATCTGGAATTGCTGTTTTCAGTTATAGATGCTTGGGCAACAATAAATCTGGAATTGCTGTATCTAGTTATAGATGCCTGGACAACAACAAATCTTGAATTGCTGTATTCAGTTATAGATGCCTTGACAACAGCAAATTTGGAATTGCTGTATTTAGTTATAGATGCCTGGACAACAACAAATCTGGAATTGCTGTATTTAGTTATAGATGCCTGGACAACAACACATCTGGAATTGCTGTATTTAGTTATAGATGTCTGGACAACAACAAATCTTGAATTGCTGTATTTAGTTTTAGATGCCTGGGCAACAACACATTTCGAAATGCTGTACTAAGTTATAGATGTCTGGACAACAACAAATCTGGAATTGTTGTATTTAGTTATAGATGCCTGGACAACAACACATCTGGAATTGCTGTACTAAGTTATAGATGTCTGGACAACAACAAATGTGGAATTGCCGTATTTAGTTATACATGTAGATGCCTGGGCAACAACAAATTTGGAATTGCTGTATTCAGTTATAGATGTTCGGGCAGCAACAAATCTGGAATTGCTGTTTTCAGTTATAGATGCCTGGGCAACAACAAATCATCTGGAATTGCTGTATTCAGTTGTAAATGCCTGGGCAACAACAAATCTGGAATTGCTGTTTTCAGTTATAGATGCCTGGGCAACAATAAATCTGGAATTGCTGTATCTAGTTATAGATGCCTGGGCAACAATAAATCTGGAATTGCTGTATCTAGTTATAGATGCCTGGACAACAACAAATTTGGAATTGCTGTATTCAGTTATAGATGCCTTGACAACAACACATCTGGAATTGCTGTATTTAGTTATAGATGCCTGGACAACAATAAATCTGGAATTGCTGTATTTAGTTATAGATGCCTGGACAACAACAAATCTGGAATTGCTGTATTTAGTTATAGATGTCTGGACAACAACAAATCTTGAATTGCTGTATTTAGTTTTAGATGCCTGGGCAACAACACATTTCGAATTGCTGTACTAAGTTATAGATGTCTGGACAACAACACATTTGGAATTGCTGTACTAAGTTATAGATGTCTGGACAACAACAAATGTGGAATTGCCGTATTTAGTTATAGATGCCTGGACAACAACAAATCTTGAATTGCTGTATTCAGTTATAGATGCCCCGGACAACAACAAATCTGAAATTGCTGTATTTAGTTTTAGATGCCTTGGCAACAACAAATCTGGAATTGCTGTATTCAGTTATAGATGCCTGGACAACAACAAATCTGGAATTGCTGTTTTTAGTTATAGATGCCTGGACAACAACACATCTGGAATTGCTGTATTTAGTTATAGATGCCTGGGCAACAACAAATCTGGAATTGTGTATTTAGTTATAGATGCCTGGACAACAACAAATCATGAATGGCTGTATTCAGTTATAGATACCCGGACAACAACAAATCTGAAATTGCTGTATTTAGTTTTAGATGCCTGGGCAACAACAAATCTGGAATTGTGTATTTAGTTATAGATGCCTGGACAACAACAAATCTTGAATTGCTGTATTCAGTTATAGATGCCCGGACAACAACAAATCTGAAATTGCTGTATTTAGTTTTAGATGCCTGGGCAACAACAAATCTGGAATTGCTGTTTTTAGTTTTAGATGCCTGGGCAACAACAAATATGGAATTGCTGTATTAAGTTATAGATGCCTGGGCAAAAACAAACCTGGAATTGTTGTGTTAAGGTACAAGAAGTGAATAATTTACTTGTATGCAAGTAATGTAGTGAGGTGTTTTTTTTTAATTTTTTTATAGATTTTGTTATACTCCGATTTGTTGTAATGATTGAGTTTGTAGTTAACTGAATTCTTTCTCAATGTATCAAAATTCTGAAATAAGAAATTTTATCAACTAAAACGCTGATTCCTTTATCATAGGTCAAAGAATTGGAATAATAAGTGTCTACTGTACTACTGTTACTTTCAAATGAGTTAATTACTAAAATGGAAGAGATTATTTATCAAATCACTGGTAGCTTTTGGATAGGCAAAGTACTGTAGAATAATGAGTTTTATCTACTGAAGCAATGGGAACTTTCGCATTGGTCAAATTATTAGAATACAATGTTTAATCAACTATATCCCTGGTTACTTTTACATAGGGAAATTACTAGAAAGGGGTCACTGGGTTCCTTTGAAAAGACAAAATACGAGAGAGAGAGAGAGAGAGAGAGAGAGAGAGAGAGAGAGAGAGAGAGAGATGTTTTTAGATGCGTTCCGACGTAGCCTCGAAAAGGACTACATATTATGCTGTGATATACTATACCCAGAGAAATAACGGACTCCTTTATTAAATTAATGTGGAAAATATTATGAATTCCCCCAACGGCACCTCCTCGAGTCGTTGGCAGTGTTGAATCTAAACCTTTGCTTACACGTTTTTCATTATTTTTCCTTTTTGGTATGTATCTCCTTCACATACTAGTAATCAATTATTCATTTATAAAACATTGCACAAGTTTTCAAAACATTACCCAATTCAATACTCTCCATATACGCGTCAGAGGTCAAAGGTTAGACTTCTCGCCGATCCAGACTACGCTATTTATTTTAGTATAAAATAAAACAACAAAGAAGAAAACATGACAGAACTTGTTCAAAACACGAGCAAATTATATACATCAGAATCAGTATAATTAAGCAATGGAAGGTTTTGTTGATTGATTTAGAAGGTCCCTGGGACCAACAACCTCTAGACAAGGCACCACTAGAGAATTGTCTGCCACATTTTTTACCTAACCCAACACAATTACTGACAGGCTCGATGGCAGGATTTCTAACAGATTGAAACCAGATTTCTGTCATTAAATCAGCTTTATTTGCATTCTGGATCAAATAGGGCATGTTAGGTTTGGAATTGCAGATTTAACATGGATACAAAATGTATGTTACTTCTTTGCAGCGCCATATTGTCAATACAGATATCTTGTTGTTTTTATTTTATTTATTTTACTGCTGGGAACGGGGTAGGTACTTTTCCTTTAAGGAACGGGGTAGGATAGTTTTACTTTTGAGAATAAGGTCGGATGCTTATACATTTGGTACTTGAGGAGGTGTTTATACTTTATTTGAATGGGATCGGATGCCTAAACTTTTGGGAATTGGCTTAGATGCTTAAATCTTTGGAAATTGGTTCGTGTACTTACATTTTCGGTAAGACGATCGCGTGCTTATATTATTCCAAATAAGGTCCGATGCTCCTGCTTTATAATAATAATAATAATAATAATAATAATAATAATAATAATAATAATAATAATAATAATAATAATAATAATAATAACAATAACAATAACAATAATAATAATAACAAAAATAATAACAACAATAATAATAATAATAATGATAATAATAATAATAATAATAAAATTAATAATAATAGTAATAATAATGATTAAATAATAACAATAATAAAAGTAGTTCATTATTTAAACGATAAAACTAATAAATACATTCAATCTACCTTGGGGACCTCAAGATCACATATATGATATATTGGCTTATATAAAATTATATTTGCTCGATTAAAAAGAAAGCTAAGAGCCTATGCGAATTAATCTCGGGACCGTTTTCTGTGTAGAACCAGTACTCAGTGTTGCTCTCTCTCTCTCTCTCTCTCTCTCTCTCTCTCTCTCTCTCTCTCTCTCTCTATTTCTCTCCATGAGTTTAAAAATTGATATGCATTGATGTATATGATATATAAATATTATATTACTGGAACCCGTTTCATTAACCTTCGTAAGTCTTAAGATTTTCATAAGAACAAATTGTGACATATAGGAACGTTTAATTTGCGCAGTATTTTTGCAATTTTTTAAAAGAATTCTATTTACAAGGTTTACGAAAGATCATAAATTGATGTAAGTGAACCACGTAATGAATTTCCTGATGTTGTTTTCGTTACTTCAAATGTTACACCAAGATGTTCGTAAACTTACGATCGTTAGTGAAACTGGTCCATGTCACATACGTAATCGATCGATTTTAGGGAGACAGATTTTGAATCCCTTTCAAAATTGTATACTTAAATTAATATGTGATATTTTTTCAATGTAAGTGTATACTATTTGTGATTTAACATGTTTAAACTTAACTAATATATCGTGAACGCTGTTTTTAATTTACAGTGTTTCCGAACCTTAAAATGACCGTTCACAGATATGTGTTCCTGGGATATGAGCTACACAATTACATATTAAATGTACGAGTTACGCTGCAGCTTTATATATACAGTTATGTGGGCTGTATTAACAGGTTGTTTGCGAAAACATCAACATCTCCAAGAAACCTTTCCTGTGCCATTTACCTTTGCACAGTCTCTGAAAATTGTGCGACATTTTTACAATCTCTCCTAGGGTTCATTCGAAACACTTCATTCTCCTCTTCCAATGTCTCAGACTTTGCAAGATTCTTGCAAACTTCTTCCATAGTTGTTGAAATATGAGTTTATTCATTGGTTTATACATTGGATTTGTATACGAAATTGTTTTCAAGTATACATGAATATTTTAGTTTGTAGTACGGACCCTGCATTCCCGATTGCATAACTCATACTGAAGCAGATATTGAATATAAATTCTCCATGTCTTTATTTAACCAAACGCTTGAAATGTTTGAACATTTCAAAAATATTGAAGACCACGAGACGTTTAAACCGAACAGGGTTGCACGACCAGTCGGCTAGACCCGAGATATCCTTTAATTATATATAACATTGGACAACAATGATGTTTAAAAAGTTAATTGGATATATATCAATAGGAGAATAGTAAAGTTTTATCTGGTTTTCATAACTTTAAACATAGTAGGTACTTTGTAGGTTGACACACGTAATAATAATGCGATGGATGGTTAGGAAGTATGTTTCCTTTTTTTGATAACTAAACAACGTTCTAAAAATGTGAGGACCGATCGCATTCACACAAGTGTAAGCACCCACCCATTAAAAAAATGTAGGCATCTGACCACATTTTCAAAGTTGTAAGCACCAATCCCATTTACAAAAAAATAGCAATTGTGATCCCATTCACAAAAAAAATATAAGTATTATAATTATTATCATTATTTTTATATAATTTTATGATAGTACCACGGCGTTATCCGGAGAGTAAGATGAGCCGGTCCCATTGATAATATCACGGCGTTATCCGGAGAGTAAGATGAGCCGGTACCATTGATAATATCACGGCGTTATCCGGATAGTAAGATTAGACGGCCCCAATGATAATATCACGGCGTTATCCGGAGAGTAAGATGAGCCGGTCCCATTGATAATATCACGGCGTTATCCGGATAGTAAGATGAGACGGCCCCAATGATAATATCACGGTGTTGTCCAGATAGTAAGATGAGACGATCCCATTGATAATATCACGGCGTTATCCAGAGAGTAAGATGAGACGGCCCAATTGATAATATCACGGTCCCATTGATAATATCACGGCGTTATCCGGAGAGTAAGATGAGCTGGTCCCATTGATAATATCACGGCGTTATCCGGATAGTAAGATGAGACGGCCCCAATGATAATATCATGGCGTTATCCGGAGAGTAAGATGAGCCGGTCCCATTGATAATATCACGGCGTTATCCGGATAGTAAGACGAGACGGCCCCAATCATAATATCACGGCGTTGTCCAGAGAGTAAGATATGACGATCCCATTGATATTATCACGGCGTTATCCAGAGAGTAAGATGAGACGGCCCCATTGATAATATCACGGTCCCATTGATAATATCACGGCGTTATCAGGGGAGTAAGATGAGACGATCCCATTGATAATATCACGGCGTTATCCGGAGAGTAAGATGAGACGATCCCATTGACAATATCACGGCGTTATCCGGAGAGTAAGATGAGACGGTCCCATTGGTATATCACGGCGTTATCCGGAGAGCAAGATGAGACGGACCCATTGATAATATCACTTCGTTATCCAGAGAGTAAGATGAGACGGCCCCATTGATAATATCACGGCGTTATCCAGAGAGTAAGATGAGACGGCTCTATTGATAATATCACGGCGTTGTCCGGAGAGTAAGATGAGACGATCCCATTGATAATATCACGGCCCGATTGATAATAACACGCCATTATCCGGAGAGTAAGATGAGACGATCCCATTGGTAATATCGCGGCGTTATCCGGAGAGTAAGATGAGACGGTCCCATTGATAATATCACGGCGTTATCCGGAGAGTAAGATGAGACGGCCCATTGATAATACTACGGCGTTATCTGGAAAGTAAGATGAGACGGCCCATTGATAATACTACGGCGTTATCTGGAGAGTAAGATGAGACGATCCCATTGGTAATATCACGGCGTTATCCAGAGAGTAAGATGAGACGATCCCATTGGTAATATCACGGCGTTATCCAGAGAGTAAGATGAGACGGTCCCTTTGATAATATCACGGCGTTATCCAGAGAGTAAGATGAGACGGCCCCATTGGTAATATCACGGCGTTATCCAGAGAGTAATATTTTTTTTAATTTGAATATGCCTATGTTTCTTTATAAACTGCTCACATTTTATGCAATAGGAAATAAAACAAACATGGGCGACATATTTTAACGCTGACAGATTTTAGATTGTATAGGTAATTACGTTTCCCGCACTTACCAACTCGAAGTTAATTTGATCTCCATGTTTTATATAAATTATATTCCATGATGATTCTTCATCTCCTAGAAAGTATTTTCACTCCATAGCAGGAATGATTCCGCTCATAAATAGGCACAATAGCTCGCATGTTGTCCAGTCTCTCTTCCAGACAGTGCCGTGATACCCCTATATGTACGTTTTATTTCTAAAAATCTTCTCTAAAATACACCCGTCAGGTAAACATCGACTAAAGGTACGTTTAAGAACCAGTGGTGTATATACTCTGTCAACCTTTGCTCTACTCACCTGCAGCTAAAATCACAATCTCTATAAACAAGCTCTAGAACTGTCTTACCGTCACTCGAAAGGGACATAACCCTGCATTGAGCCGTATGCACTCCATTTCGGTATTAAGATTTGGATGATCTGCGAGGTGCTCCGAAAGACTCATAATATTACATTTATCTGTTCTCTATCGCCCATTTTGTTTCATCTATCATCAGAAACCTTCGGCAAGTTGTTGTTTTTTCACGATTGTGTTTAATAAATAATATTTTAATTTATTATTTTTTCTGCTGAGTTTTGAAATTAGAGCACGCGGGTATGAACTCGTTTCGGATTTTCCGTCAATTAGTGCATCTCGTACATAGATCGCTGTCCTGATATGGCCGTATGCGAGTTGAACAGGTCGTTAATCCCGTTCTTTGTCAGTGTTAATTGCATACTTACAATGTGAGCCCGCGTAATGGAGTCGTTTGTAGTTTATGTTTTCTTTTATCTATTGTCTTTTTAGTTATTTACTTGCTGACGATAATTGTAATTGCAAAAATAAAGTTCACTTAGAAAAAGAAAAATACATAATTACCAACAGCAAACAAATCAAGCACACTTTTGTTTTAAATTTTGTTCGATTAAAAAGCATGAGAACATGTTCTTTCCCACACAGTTTAATTATGAAAATTGATCGTGCCTGTTGCAGAGAAAGTGTATGGAAATGGATTGATGATACTTTATGATTACGGAAGATATAACTCATTGCACAATCTCTCCACAATCTTCAATATGGCTACCCTGGAGATTTGAAAACTTCATTACAAGTTTTAATTGCTTTTAGTATAGTTCGAAATGATTTTCGGAGTTTTCTTAAATTCTCTAAATCAAGACATATTGTTTTGTTGTTATGTATTCTAGTAGGAGAGGGTCTACCACATGTTGCTGTTTTGTTGTTATGTATTCTAGTAGGAGAGAGTCAACCACAGGACGGTTGCTATTTGTTGGTATATATGCCATTATGACAGGGTTATAGTTAGATTGCTGTTTTATTGGAATGTATTCTAGTAGTAGAAGGTCGACAATAGATTATTGTTGGTTGGTATTTATGTCATTGTGGTAGGGTTAGGGTTAGCTTAAATTTTTGTTGGCAAGTATTCCAATAGAAGAGGCTATATTATAAAGTGTTATTTTCGTTGGCCACTATGCTAGGGTCTACTGTAGGTTGCTGTCGTTTTTTTGTTTTTTTTTTGTTTTTTGTTTTATTGGTCTGTCGGGTAATAGGCGATGGTCTACCAAAGGATGTTGTTTTGTTGGCGTGTATACAAATAGACGAAAGCCTACTGAACGTTGCTGTTTTGTTGGTTTGTATCCCAATAGGCGATGGTCTACCCGCGCCTACACACGATGTCAATAAAATAACAACTTGTGGTTGACCCATACCTGGTTGTCCTCATGTCAACAAAACAACGTGTGGTAGGCCCTCGCTTAGTGGCCTACATGCCAACAAAACCTTGTAGTAGACACTCACCTAGTGGTCTACATGTCAACAAAACAACAACTTGTGGTGGACACTCACCTAGTGACCTACGTAACAACAAAACACCATAGTGTGGTAATCCCTCGCCTAGTGGCCCTTCTGCCAACAAAACAACAACTTGTAGTATACCCTCGCCAAGTGGCCTAAATGCCAGTAAAACATCTTGTCGTCGACCCTCGCCTACTGGCTTACATGCCAACAAAACCGCATTATGGTAGACCCTCGCCTAGCGACCTAAATGTCAACAAAACAACAACTTGTAGTAGACCATCGGCTAGTGCCATACATGATATCAAAACAATATAGTGTGGTAGGCCCTCATCTAGTGGCCTTCATGACAACAAAACAACAACCTGTAGTAGATTCTCACCTAGTGGCATACATGCCAATAAAACAACATAGTGTGGTAGGCCCTTATCTAGTAGCCACCATGTCAACAAAACAACATTTTGTGGTAGGCCTTCGCCTAGCGACCTTCATGCTAACAATATAACGTAGTGCGGCTGGCCCTCGCCTAGCGGCCTTCATGCAAAAAAAAAACAACCTTTGGTATGCCCTCACCTAGTAGCCACCATGTCAACAAAACAACATTTTGTGGTAGGCCTTCGCCTAGCGGCCTTCATGCCAACAATATAACATAGTGCGGCAGGCCCTCGCCTAGCGGCCTTCATGCCAAAAAAAAACAACAACCTTTGGTAGGCCCTCACCTAGTAGCCAACATGCCAACAAAACAACAACATGTAGTAGCCCTCGCTTAGTGGCCTGCATGCCAACAAAACAACAACTTGCAGTAGGGCCTCGCCTAGCGGCATACATGCCAACAAAACAACAACTTGTAGTAGGCCCTCGCCTAGCGGCATACATGCCAACAAAACAACAACTTGCAGTAGGCCCTCGCCTAGCGGCATGCATGCCAACAAAACAACAACTTGTAGTAGTCCCTCGCCTAGCGGCATACATGCCAACAAAACAACAACTTGTAGTAGGCCATCGCCTAGCGGCATACATGCCAACAAAACAACAACTCGTAGTAGGCTTTCGCCTAGTGGCCTTCATGTCAACAAAACAACAACTTCTAATAGGCCCTCGCCTAGCGGCATACATGCAAACAAAACAACTTGAAGTAGACCCTCACACAGTGGCCTACATACCAACAAAACAACAACTTGTGGTAGACCCTCACATAGTGGCCTACATGCCAACAAAACAACAACTTTTGATAGGCTCTTTTTTTACAAATACATACTTTTTTGCATTTTTTTTTAAATAAACATATAGAAATGAAATAACGCTTATAAAACTACATATAATATTTATAATAGATTTTCCTAAATCAATTAATGGACCACCTTTCTTTAATGACCAGTTTACTGTTTTTGCTTCGTTATTACAATAATAGCATGTGGGACTATTTAAGACATCCCACTGGCTTATCGAGAGAAGTAACCCTCCTTGATATCGGCGGTTTTTACTACTTACCTGGCTAAACCATCATATTTGGTTTACATAGAAACATGTAGGAGAAATTTAATTTTATCGTTATAACTTTTTCATTATTAGATTGCCAAACTATTACAACATCTAGCCGTTAAGTTAAAAATATAACCTTTATTATGATAATATAAAAATTAAAATAAGTTTACGTCTTCTTGCTTCCTTTTTTGATTTTATAACAGTATATATGCTCCTTATATGTTCTATATAAAAAATACTCAAAACACATTTTCGGCCACGTTTAATGTCTTATAAATCTTAGTTGTGATTTTTTGCCAACCTATTACAACGTATACGTTCATTGCAAATAAAATTCTCTTTACGATGATATTTTGATCGGCAACAGTACGGGTTGCTGTGTCGTCTGGAAGCATTAACCAGCTCACTCCCGGACGCTGACAGATTCTACATCCTCTGACTAATACCAGAACACATTCCGGAAATAACAACAGTACGTGTCGCTGTATCGTCTGGAAGCGTTAACTAACACACTCTCAGACGCCGATCACTTCTACATCATCCGACTAATACCAGTACACATTCCGGAAGTAGCAACAGTATGGGTCGCTGTGTTGTCTGGAAGCGTTAACCAACACAATCCCGGACGCCGATCACTTCTACATCCTCCGACTAATACCAGTACACATTCCGGAAGTAACAACAGTATGGGTGGCTGTGTTGTCTGGAAGCATTAACCAACACACTCCCAGATGCCAATCACTTCTACATCCTCCAACTAATACCAGAACACATTCCGGAAGTAACAACAGGATGGGTCGCTGTGTTGTCTGGAAGCATTAACCAACACAATCCCGGACGCCGATCACTTGTACATCCTCCGATTAATACCAGTACACATTCCGGAAGTAACAACAGTATGGGTCGCTGTGTTGTCTGGAAGCATTAACCAACACACTCCCAGATGCCAATCACTTCTACATCCTCCAACTAATACCAGAACACATTCCGGAAGTAACAACAGTACAGGACGCTGTGTTGTCTGGAAGTGTTAACCAACACACTCCCGGGCGCCGATCACTTTTACATCCTCCGACTAATACCAGTACACATTCCGGAAGTAACAACAGTACGTGTTGCTGTGTCATCTGGAAGCGTTAACTAACACACTCCCGGACGCCGATCACTTCTACGTCCTCCGATTAATACCAGTACACATTCCGGAAGTAACAACAGTACGTGTTGCTGTGTCATCTGGAAGCGTTAACTAACACACTCCCAGACGCTGATCACTTCTACGTCCTCCGACTAATACCAGTACACATTCCGGAAGTAACAACATTACGGGTCGCTGTGTCGTCTGTAAGCGTTAACCAGCACACTGCCGGACGCGGATCGTTTCTACATCCTCCGACTAATACCAGTACACATTCTGGAAGTTACAACAGTACAGGTGGCTCTGTCGTCTGGAAGCATTAACCAACACACTCCCTGACGCTGATCACTTCTACATCCTCCGACTAAAACCAGTACACATTCCGTAAATAACAACAGTACAGATCGCTGTGTTGTCTGGAAGCATTAACCAACACACTCCCTGACGCCGATCACTTCTACATCCTCCGCATAAAACCAGTACACATTCCGGAAGAAACAACAGTACAGGTCGCTGTGTCATCTGGAAGCGTTAACCAACACACTCCCGGATGCCGATCACCTCTACATCCTCCGACTAAAATCAGTACACATTCCGGAAGTAACAACAGTACAGGTCGCTGTGTTGTCTGGAAGCGCTAACCAACACATTCCCAGACGCCGAACACTTCTACATCCTCCGACTAATACCAGTACACATTCCGGAAATAACAATAGTACGGATCGCTGTGTTGTCTGGAAGCATTAACTAACACACTCCCAGATGCCGATCACTTCTACATCCTCCGACTAATACAAGTACACATTCCGAAAATAACAACAGTATGGGTCGCTGTGTCGTCTTGAAGCGTTAACCAACACACTCCCAGACGCCAACCACTTCTACATCCTCCGACTAATACCAGTACACATTCCGGAAGTAACAATAGTACGGATCGCTGTGTTGTCTGGAAGCGTTAACCAACACACTCCCAGACGCCGACCACTTCTACATCCTCCGACTTATACCAGTACATATTCCGGAAGTTACAATAGTATGTGTCGCTGTGTCGTCTGGAAGCGTTTACTAACACACTCCCAGACGCTGACCACTTCTACATCCTCCGACAAATACCAGTACACATTCCGGAAGTTACAACAGTACGGGTCGCTGTGTCGTCTGGAAGCATTAACTAACACACTCCCAGACGCCGACCACTTCTACATCATCCGACTAATACCAGTACACATTCCGGAAGTAGCAACAGTACAGGTCGCTGTGTTGTCTGGAAGCGTTAACCAACACAATCCCAGACGCCGAACACTTCTACATCCTCCGACTAATACCAGTACACATTCCGGAAGTAACAACAGTATGGGTCGCTGTGTCATCTGGAAGCATTAACCAACACACTCCCAGATGCCAATCACTTCTACATCCTCCAACTAATACCAGAACACATTCCGTAAGTAACAACAGTACAGGACGCTGTGTTGTCTGGAAGTGTTAACCAACACACTCCCGGGCGCCGATCACTTTTACATCCTCCGACTAATACCAGTACACATTCCGGAAGTAACAACAGTACGTGTTGCTGTGTCATCTGGAAGCGTTAACTAACACACTCCCGGACGCCGATCACTTCTACGTCCTCCGACTAATACCAGTACACATTCCGGAAGTAACAACAGTACGTGTTGCTGTGTCATCTGGAAGCGTTAACTAACACACTCCCAGACGCTGATCACTTCTACGTCCTCCGACTAATACCAGTACACATTCCGGAAGTAACAACATTACGGGTCGCTGTGTCGTCTGGAAGCGTTAACCAGGACACTGCCGGACGCGGATCGTTTCTACATCCTCCAACTAATACCAGTACACATTCTGGAAGTTACAACAGTACAGGTGGCTCTGTCGTCTGGAAGCATTAACCAACACACTCCCTGACGCTGATCACTTCTACATCCTCCGACTAAAACCAGTACACATTCCGGAAGTAACGACAGTACGGGTCGCTGTGTCGTCTGGAAGCGTTAACCAACACACTCCCAGACGCCGAACACTTCTACATCCTCCGACTAATACCAGTACACATTCCGTAAATAACAACAGTACAGATCGCTGTGTTGTCTGGAAGCATTAACCAACACACTCCCTGACGCCGATCACTTCTACATCCTCCTACTAAAATCAGTACACATTCCGGAAGAAACAACAGTACAGGTTGCTGTGTCATCTGGAAGCGTTAACCAACACACTCCCGGATGCCGATCACCTCTACATCCTCCGACTAAAATTAGTACACATTCCGGAAGTAACAACAGTACAGGTCGCTGTGTTGTCTGGAAGCGTTAACCAACACATTCCCAGACGCCGAACACTTCTACATCCTCCGACTAATACCAGTACACATTCCGGAAATAACAATAGTACGGATCGCTGTGTTGTCTGGAAGCATTAACTAACATACTCCCAGATGCCGATCACTTCTACATCCTCCGACTAATACCAGTACACATTCCGAAAATAACAACAGTATGGGTCGCTGTGTCGTCTTGAAGCGTTAACCAACACACTCCCAGACGCCAACCACTTCTACATCCTCCGACTAATACCAGTACACATTCCGGAAGTAACAATAGTACGGATCGCTGTGTTGTCTGGAAGCGTTAACCAACACACTCCCAGACGCCGACCACTTCTACATCCTCCGACTTATACCAGTACACATTCCGGAAGTTACAATAGTATGTTTCGCTGTGTTGTCTGGAAGCGTTAACTAACACACTCCCAGACGCTGACCACTTCTACATCCTCCGACAAATACCAGTACACATTCCGGAAGTTACAACAGTACGGGTCGCTGTGTCGTCTGGAAGCATTAACTAACACACTCCCAGACGCCGACCACGTCTACATCCTCCGATTTATACCAGTACACATTCCGGAAGTTACAACAGTTCGGGTCGCTGTGTTGTCTGGAAGCATTAACCAACACACTACCAGACGCCGACCATTTCTACATCCTCCGACTAATACCAGTACACATTCTGGAAGTAACAACAGTACGGGTCACTGTGTCGTCTGGAAGCGTTAACCAACACACTCCAAGACGCCGACCACTTCTACATCCTCCGACTAATTCCAGTACACATTCCGGAAGTAACAACAGTACGGGTCGCTGTGTCGTCTGGAAGCGTTTACGAACACACTCTCAGACGCCGACCACTTCTACATCCTCCGACAAATACCAGTACACATTCCGTAAGTAACAACAGTATGGGTCGCTGTGTCGTCTGGAAGCGTTTACTAACACGCTCTCAGACGCCGACCACTTCTATATCCTCCGACTAATACCAGTACACATTCCGGAAGTAACAACAGTACGGGTCGCTGTGTCATCTGGAAGCGTGAACTAACACACTCCCAGGCGCCGATCACTTCTACATCCTCCAACTAATACCAGTACTCATTCCGGAAGTAACAACATTACGGGTCGCTGTGTCGTCTGGAAGCGTTAACCAACACACTCCAAGACGCTGACCACTTCTACATTATCTGACTAATACCAGTACACATTCTGGAAGTAACAACAGTACAGGTCGCTGTGTTGTCTGGAAGCGTTAACCAACACACTCCCGGGCGCCGACCACTTCTACATCCTCCGACTAATACAAGTACACATCTCAGTCTGTATCATTTAAATTATCACTCATAATTTCTATTTCCGTTTCTCATCTTGTCGATGACAAGACAAAAATTCTCAGCGGTATTAAACAGCCATACAAAATGCAAATCAATTTACTCAAATCCGAACACTTTATTACGTATTCACTTGACTTAACACAGACACTAATTGGAAATTAATCAAATCTAGAATAGCTTCTCCGTACAACTGATTCACCTTTTGCCATTAGTTCTACTCTCTAAACAATCAAGATCGAAAACAGTTATAGTATCAGTTCGGAATGAATTGGATCAGATTTTAAAATCTCCTGTCACGAGGCACGATCTCGCAGTAGCCACTTTATTTAATTACATGTGTTTCACCTGCTTTTCAATCCAATAGTTCAGCCTTAGGACGGCTTCATGTAACAAGAAAACAGCGGCCACTTTTTTACTCTCTCAAACAACAAAAATCTCGTGGGATTAAACGAGCAATGTTTGCCACCAATCAGAATTAATTAATGGAGTCTCATCGGAGTGTTTCTGGTTTCTTCGCACAACAGATTAGAAACGAACGCGGCAGACGAGCAAATTGCATTATGCCATATGAACTAGATATCGTGATTTAGGTCCCTATATGCTCGGAAACGTCGGTACAGATGTGATTTTACGTCGCCTTTTAGCTATTTAGATTCAAGGAATGTAACATAAGCTGGTGTCATATCGATGATTATAGCTTGGAGTGACAACCCAATGAGCTTTTTATTTTATTGCAGAAACGAAAATTTACATTTGAACTTGGAATATGCCTTTGATCACGGGGGTTGCATGTAAAGACTTACCTTATAGATTAATTAATCCTTGACAGCTCCACAATTCCAGTAAATCAACAATCTATGTAAAGTTTGAACAGAGGTGCATTAGTTGATAGCTTGTATCTATATATGATAGAATTGTTGCGTGATACAGAATTTGTTATGTTCATTATTTAATTGGAAATCCAAGGTAGTTGCCCATTTAGTTGAAAAATACAAATGAAATAGTGTTTATAAGTATTTCCAAAATTACAAATCAGTTAATGTTAATATTGACATTGTGAGAAATTGAAGTGGTGGCTATTGTATGTCAGCTGTTTGCTCTATATGTCAATTAAGTGTCAGTGTGCTAATATAACCATTAATCGGATGCTTCAGGTCTCACTTCACAGTGTTTTTTTTTTATTTAAAATAAGGTCTAGGATTTCAACGGTATTTTTTTCATAGTAGGAATGTATCCGCACATAAAATGCACAGTAACTGGAACTGGTGTTTTTATTTAAATTACATAGAACTTAATCATGGAAAAAAGGAACACAACTGTGTAGTATAAGCAGGTTAAATATGTATATATACACAGATACGTGTGTACTTGTTTACAATTTAGAGTACATGAACCCACAAGCTCCTCCCCCTGGAATTGTTTTCCTCAGTTATTTGGCAGTTAGAAATAAACTGCATATAATGAGCACCTTTTGGAAATTACATTTTTGGCCTCTTTAAGGTGAATGTCAGATTTCTTAATATAGCCACCATTTGATTTTTTATAGCTTGTTGATGCAGTTCAAATGTACAATGTAAGACTGCATATTTATAAAATGTACCTCATGGCTACAGAAAATGAAGATTTTTAAAAAGAAATATCAGTTTAAATGCACCTTTTTTCTGTTGTACATGACAAGATCCATTTCATCTGATAACAAATTTTAGAGCTGTTTATATGTGCTAAATATATAAATAAATTGTTCCTAACTGTTTTATACGCAGGCACTGCTTACAATCTGTTTAAATCTACATGGCTATATACTAGTAGTATATAGGTACTAAACGACCATAGATATTAAATTAAAGTAACTTGGGCTCTCAGGCCGTTTACAACAATACAATCTTTATATGACGATGTAAGATAGTGTGTACGTTTTAATGAGATGAAGGCAAACTGGTTCTCTGTTAACTGTGGATTGAAACAAAGCTGTACTTTGTCAACTATTTTATTTAATCTTGATATCAACGATTTTGTTGAAATGGTAAACGCACTCAATATGGGTATTAACGTTTACGATGAAAAAGTGTCTGTTCTTCTGTTCGCCGATGATTTAATTATACTGGCTTCATCTAAAAACGACCTACAAATAGTGCTTGATGAACTGAATATATGGTGGAAAAATCCAACGTTATTCACTTCCGATCAAACGCAAAACTAAGAACAGAACAAACGTTCAACTCGATGTTTGAGGAAGCCAATATTAATTACCAATTACTCAACCGTTGACATATAACTTTAGAGTAGCAATAACTAGATTAATTGTTTCATCGCACCACCTTAAGATAGAATCTGGTAGTTGGCATAGACCGAGAAGTATCCCTTTTGAAGATAGAAAATGCAACTTTTGTCAAACAATTGAAGACGAATATCATTTTACTATGGAGTGTTCATTATATATATATATATACCTTTATTAAAATCTCATCTATGTACAAACATATAAATAAAACATACAGTAACACATACAACATACATAGCCATTCAATATTAGAATTACAAGAGACTATCGCTATAAAATTAATTGACATAAAATATATACATCTATCACAGATTATTCATGCATTATTTTAGAATAAGATGTATACTATATAGCATTATACACTGTAAGAATTGAGACACCGGTGCTAATCTTGGCTCTAGACCTAAAAGTGTGTTAAAATAACTTTTGTTAAATCGTGAAAGGAAAAATAAATGCAAATGCATCGCTATATAGTCAAAAGCTTTTTTAAAAAATATTTTAAAAGATCAGTTATCACCCCAGATCAGATCTGGAATGACCTAATTAGCACCGATTTCTCAACATAATATAAAATTAATTTGTTTTACATTTTAAGATATATTACATTATTTATATAAACTATTTCTACGTTTTTGTAGTATTGTAAAACAGGTTTTGGCACATATTCTTATTATATCTTTATTGGTAAAGAGAAACTTCATTTTATTAGAGTCATCAAAATTATTAAAGTTCGCATCTATGCTTACTGCTTTAAGCATCAGATCTGTCCTAATATCTTTATAAGTGGCACATTTTAGAATAACATGACACTCATCTTCTATAACATTATTACAGAAAGGACATAACCGGTCATTCTCATTAATACCCTCATATCGACCAGTTTCTAGTTTTAATGGCGCAACACCACATCTGAATTTTGCAAACGCTGATCTATGCTTCATTGGTAGCACAATTTTACAATAATTTTCTAATTCATAATCATTTTTAAAAAGCCTATAAGTTCTTCATTCGTTTCGTCCATTACCACGTATACTAGTTGTTTGATTTACACTTGCTTTCCACTCCGTAATATATACAGACATCATCTTTTCAAATACAGTATCAACAAATTTAATTTTGTTAACGTTTGAGTATGTATGAATATGAAGCTGTAAACTATCAAATTGATTTATAACTGTGAAAATCCAATTTTTACAAGAGTTATTAGCTTTATTTCGTGCCCAAATAAATATTCTTTTATTTAATCTTGTATCAATTGTATAGATGTTGCGTACCCAATGTCTCGCTATACATTTCCATTGTTTGACTATTGGAGGGACCCAACCCATATCGCATGAAATGGCTGCGGTAGGTGTATATTTGCCAGTTCCCAGAAAAAATCGCATCGCTCTATTTTGTATTGAATTTATGTACGAATAAGATTTAACGCCCCATATTGTAGCTCCATACGATATGACAAACCAAACAAGTGAATCAAACAACTTTGTAAATATTTTATGGGGCATTCCACCTAAGCTATTATACCTGGCAATAAGTAAACCTAAAGCACGACCAGCGCTTTGAGCCACTATTTTTGCAGTTACATTAAAATCTAGATGCTCTGTTAATGTTAATCCAAGATATACATATTTATCAGTATAAGTTAGAACATTGTCACCGCAAGTAAATACAATATCTGATTCAGCAATTGACAATGGTCTGAAATGTACGATGTTACTCTTAGTAAAATTAATTGTCATACTGTTAATACTACACCAGCTATTTAACTCATTAAGTATATGCTGCAGGTTTTCTTCATTTTCAGCAAGTAGTACAATATCATCAGCATACATTAAAATGCTAACATTTTCATTATCAATACAGATACCTTTACCGAGGGATTTTAGACGAAATGCTAGGTCATTTATAAACAAATTGAATAATACGGGTGACAATGAACAGCCTTGTCTTAAACCAGAATTCACTTGAAACCAGTTGGTATAAAAATTAATTACCCTCATACAGGAGGAAACAGATGCATATAAAGATTTGACAGCTACAAGCGTTTTACTAGAAACACCAATACACTGCAATCTCTCCCAAAGCTTGTCTCTATTAATATAGTCGTAAGCTTTTTTAAAATCAATGAAAGCACAGAATGTTGAGCGTTTAAGCTTTTTCTTAGTATTTATAATATTTGTTAGAGATGAAAGTTGGTCTATTGTGCTACGTTTTTTTCCGAAAATCATTCTGCTCGTCAACAATTTTATTATTATTTTCCGACCAAGTATATAGACGATTATTCAATATAGAACTATACAATTTATACATGGATGATGATAATGATATACCCCTATAAGAGAGTGGGTCTTTTGGGTCGGCGGAGCTTGACTTAGGTATAGGATTTATAATAGATTTACCCCATAAAGATGGAATAAAACCTGTATTAAAACAAACATTAAAAAGAACATGTAAAAAGTATACCGAAATATCATTTTTAAGAACATCCACCGGTATTTTATCTATACCATGTGCTTTACCTTTTTTTAGCATTTTCAATAGATTTTTTTACTTCTAGAATAGATATATGCTCATCCAAAATAAAACTAGTATTCGTGTTACCAACATTATTATGATCATTAGTTCTTATGAGATCAATAGTAGAGTTATAAAGGTTACTATAATCTTTCTCCCATTTACTTAAAACAACCTTAACATCTGAAGTCAAGCTACCATCATCCAGAAGTACCTCCATTGGAATTGACACTTTCTTGTTATTATGTATGCCTATTTTACCAATAGATTTCCAGAATTCTTTCGGATCATTATTTATATCATTTAACATATCATCTTGTATTTTATACCAATGGTGGCGTTTAGAGCGTTGAACCTCTCTATCAAATAACTTTCTAGCATAACAGTAATCAGATTTGAGTTCATTTTTAGATATATACCATTACAGTTTAACCAATCTTTTTCAGACTTACAAACAGAGTTCCATAAATCAGTCAAAGTATTACTCCACCAAGGCTTTCCAACGCGCCTTTTCTTATTGTTAATGCCGCAACATACAGGCCTAAAAGGCAGCCGGTTATACATTTCATGATTAACAATGTCACACCAGCCATTAAAAGCCACATCGATATCCGTTTGTGAACGGAGACTGCTTTCCAAGTCTGCAATTGCGGCATTAACCTTGGTAACAATATCAGTACCAGCCAAAAAATCATTTGGCATACTATGTACGTCAAATTTTTATACACCATGTTAATACTGAATGATCTGGAATACTTGTTGGAGCAATTGCATTAATAGCATTACAAAGGTTGACGGCATCAACAGCACGTACAACTGAAAAATCATCGAACAGTGATAAATTATCATGACTTACTAAACAGAAGTCAACAACGGAACAACCTTTAGTACATATAGATGTAAAATCATTCTTTATAAAATTACGACCATTAAGAATACATATATTAGCATTAATAAGAAATTCAATTAAAATATCACCAAATGCATTGGTCTTAAAATCAACAACATTTCTTTCACACAAAGAATCAACACCAACAATAGAATCATTGTTATCGCCACAACGGCTTTTGAAATCTCCACATATAAACGGTATTCCTACATTTTGGTATTCATACATATCCATCAAAAGATTATCGTAAAAATTAAAAGCATCTACGTGACGGGACAAGTTCTCGGGAGGAAGGTAACATACGCATGGTAAAATAACGATATCTTCTGTTTTATGAGTAAGTTGTAACCAAAGAACACATTCTCTAGTGTTATCTAGAACAGATATATTAAACCACTGTACAATGTCATTGCGAATAAAAAGCGTAACTGCCCTAGAACCCGTCCTAGCCCGTATATGTAAGTGTTTGCGATTGTTACCGTACCATTGGTAACGTTTTAGCTGTAGTACATCACTAGCTTTAAGATTGGTTTCGGCAATGCCTATAATATCTAGGTTTAGAGAGTTCAAACATGATGACTTCAACATAAAATTATCACTAGTAGAATCACAATTCCAACCCCTAACATTTCAGAACCCGACGTGTACCTAGCAACGACCTCTATGTCCATTACCACGTCGACCATATCCTCGACCACCACGCCTGCCATTGGCCGTGTTCCAGCTGTGTTGGCCCTGTCTGTTAGAGTTCTGACCTTGTTGACCCGAGGTTTGAGCAGCACCAGAGTTTGAAACCGATCCCGTAGAAGTGTCGGTTGAATTATCGGACCTGGGCCTCGTACTACCGCCTCGAGTATGGTAGCCATTATCACGAGTGTTACCATTGTGGTGGTTGCGTCTATTCACAACTCGTGAACCATGTAATGACAATTTATCACCGCGGTTGATGGCATCAATGATGGTTTTGAAATTATTAGACATCAAGCGATCGTCTCTTGTTTAGTCATTATGGATAAAACGTCACGAAATTGACGGTTGTTCTTTAATGAAGACTTGGAAAACATTACCTAACTTTTATCGGCACTAGATTTCAACTAAGCGATTACCACACCGGCTCTACTGTTATTATTCGACAGTTTACGTTCTGTATTGGCAACAGAAACAGAATTAATTTTCAGGCCATGTGAAATAAGTGAGTTGACCTTCACATCCACATTTTCGTTGACACTTTCAAGGAGATTTCTAATGACAACATTCAGAGAAATATCTGGTGTATTGTTTGTCACCGGAGTCGCGAGAGAGTTCATTTTATTGTTTATCTCTTGAAGATCATCAGCGATCTCTTCACGTAATGTGTCTCTGAAAGTGTCGAGCTTAGAGTCAACATCTTTCTTAATGCGCCCTAGTTCCACGTTGACGTGACGCGTTTGTCCAACAGTTGAGCCACTTTGGAAGATATCCGTCGCTCAAGTCCGGATTCTAACTTATCAATACGCTCGGACAGCGAGGTAAAAAGCGTATGCATGTCTGCGGATATCTTGGTTAAAATATCCTTAACACCTATATCCGAATCATGATAGACCTCCGCCTGAGAAACACTGATATTACGGGGAGCAGGAGTAGACGCGGCTTGATAAAGCGAACGTTTAGCGGTCACCCTAACGCGACACGAATCGTCATTTCTGGCCTTCTTCACTGTACTATCATTAGCGAGCGGAACAGAATGATTTCTCTTACGTTGTGGTGTATCAACTCGCGTTATCCGTTGGGACGACATGATAATATCAACATAAGCCTCCGCATCTTGGGTTATATTATCATCGTTAAGACAAGACATCTTAAATGTTCGGTGTGGCTTAATTTGAACAGGTGAACCGTTGATTTGTGCACTCCTCTTGTCGTGTATTACAACATAAAACTTATCGTGTGTACTCAAGCGTGACGAATTTCCCGCTCTGCCCGTGGGGTATAAGCTTGTATACACCCCACCTACCAAATATAATACAGCGGTACACTTCCAAAAATGTCAATCAAATATCACGTTAACTTGTCTGTATTTCAAAAAAGCAAATCGACAGATATGTTCAATACCTTATAAACTGTGTGTCCTGTTAATATAAACGTATTCCAGCCACAGAAAATAAACTTAATCGAAAAAATAGTATTATCGATAAATTTCACAAGTTGTAAACAGGTTACACACCACCCTTTCCCTTATATGTAGAATTACGTAGAACATTTCTAAATAAATACTTTTGGTATAGACCAAGTATGTATAAACTAGTACAACTTTTCGGTAGTAAAGATTAAAATGTTGTTAGAAATTTAAGCATGTTTATTGTTAAATCTTTTGAAAAGAGGAACATCTTTGAAAATACATAACACTATTGTATTTGTTTTACCGTGTCTCTGGCTTAAACTGTATTTGATATATATGTTAAATATATATACGTATGAATGTGTACATGTATATGCATATGGTATGTGTAAGTAAGTACTTGTGTTACGACATGTGTTACTATATTATATGCATAAATAAAATGTAAAGCATGTTCATTTTAAATCACATGAAATAAATTTATATTTTTCAATGGTCTGACTTAAAAAAGTCTGCTTGTAAACATGTTGATTGTGGCTTAAAAAAATAATTTGTATATTCTAATAATTATAAAGTATACTTACTTGTCTATTAACATCATACATGTATTTTCTCCGTAACCGGAAAACATGACAGTATTTCTCTATTTTCTGTGTTTGATTTTCCGCAATTTTTTTATGTATCGATTTGATTAAATGTAACCTCATTAATAAAACCAATTGATTAACATGTATCTGGTATGTATCTGGTATGTATCTGGTATATATGCTTTATGCATCTGGTATGTATATGGTATATATGTTTTATATATCTGGTATGTATCTGGTATATATGTTTTATGTATGTGTATATGTATGCACATTGCGTTATGTATACGTGATATTTTCTCTTTTTTTTGCTTTACACATTTTTGTAATATAAGATACAGTATGTGTCACGTCATGTTTGTAAATTTATTCCTTTTTTGTATATGTTCACACGGGTCTATGGCTTATTGAATTGCAAATAAAAGATTCTTTCTTTCTTTCTATAACTTATTTAAAAGACTATGTTTATTTCTAAATCAGAACAATAAAAAAAGTTGAATATAAAGTTGAATAAGTAATAAGTTAAATGTTTAATGCCTCTACCTCACCGCAGTAAAGATGAAAAAGTAACAAGATCATCTGCCAATATCTGCTTCGAAATTTTTAAACGCAGAAAAACTATTATTAATAATTGATCTAAATATATAATTAGTGATTTTTACCGTTATTATATATATATATATATTAGAATGAAACATAGAAATAACTTTCTTCTCAATATTGTTGTTATATATCGCTGAATATTGACTATATGTATATGTAATGTGTTGATGTTCTTTTTTTCTGTTTTCTATTCAAAGTGTTGTTTGATAATTTTATTTCCTCAGATTTTCAAGAGAGCATATAAACAATACAATGAAAAAAATGAACAAGTACAAGTCAACATATCTACACAAATGAACAATTCATAAACACATTAAAGAAAAAATCACAATCATGTACATGAATATGACTACTATATCTTCAGTTCAAATTAATTCAATTTTCTTATTCTGACAGCACAGTCATCATAAATATTAATATGTTATTTGATAAAATGTAAACTTATTTGGATATGTTCACCTGTTCAGACAATAAATATTATATTTCTCTCACGGGATTATAAAACGTTAAATAAACACTATATATAGTTGATTTTAAATGTATACTTGTAGAACAATAACAATCAGTCTCTCATAGCTCTGTAAAGAGCCTCTCGTTACTTCACTATTTATATTTGTAAATGTTTTATATATCTATGATTGTAATGTGAGAGAGGTGAGACTTAAATAAAATATATGTTATGTTATAAAATGAAATGAGTCATAAAAATGTATTATATACAACAGAAAAAACTGTGCTTTTATTCAAAACAACATAAGCTTTCTTGTCAGTAACCATCAGGTATGAGGTACTTTTACTGGTTTCATAAATCATTTTAAATTTATAATAATAATCATAATTCTGAAAGTTTGTGTATTTTTTTGTTTGTTTTGTTTTGTTTATGTTTGTTTTTTGTCTTTTAAAGCACACATTTTACTAAATATGCAGTCTTGTAATTACTTCTACACGACTGGGACTCCATTAATATCGTACACATGACCAAGTTTGATCATTTTCTATAACAAAAAATATCACGATGTGGCAATTTTAAGAAATATGGATTCTAAGATGGCTGTCACATTACATTCACCTTAATGTGTACATGTGTACATGTATTTAACAAACTAATCTAGTATATGTGAAATTATAACAAAACCAAAGCACAGGTGACGGCTACATTTTGAAAAATATTTCTTTGATTTGAATCATGTATATATTTATATAAAACCAGTCCATGGGCTGTCACCTTGCGGCTTTTATATGGCAGTTTGGGCTATAAACAATAAACCATGTAGTTATAAAATGTATTATTCATATGTCTGTATTCAATGTTATCACACTTGAACATCGCACTAGACCCGTATGCCAATTCAGCTTTTCATGTTTGATATGCCCGGTTGTTGACCGTTTGAAACATTAAATGATACCCCAGCATACGAATACTATATTGGTTCCTTTATGATTTTCTTACCGAATGGTTCATTTGAGACTGATACTTGTACACTTTCTTGTATCAAAACAAGTTTATTATCGATTAAGCCAAATTCTGGTTAGGAAAACCGGTTTAAATATCTTAAAAAGTAATATTACTTTTAAATAAAAACAAAAAATCTCAATATTATATATACATAAAATACGACTGATCTACACTTGTGTTTCTAAACGGTCTTGACACATTGTGCTGAAAAAAAAAAAAAGAAATACGAATTACGTTTTGATTGGCTGAGACAACCACGCCTCTACAAGATTGATGATTAAAATAAAACATTAAGAAATGCTTTATTCCGACAAAAGTCACTGCAGATATGTTTTTCTAAGCTATTTGCCAAACAATAAACATCCGATAAAATAATATGGAAATGTCCAAGGTAGTCCGATTATTTGAATCAACCAATCAGCAACGTTATCAAAAAACCGTTGCATTTTTTTTCTAAGAATAAACTGTCAACACATTTGTCTTTTAGAAAAGCAAGCGTCGAAGATTAATAACACTACTAATGATCTTGAATTTCAAATCCAGTCAAAACGTTACAATACTATGTTAGCAATGTGACGAAATTAAAATTCAAAATCAAAATTTTAAACGGGAAATTCATTTCTGTCTAACCTGGGTGCGAATGCCAAGTTAGGAAACCATTTTCAATATAATATTCAGTCATGTTTTAGATAGATATTCCCATGACAATGCGGTCATCAAAAGTGAGTTAATATCTAGCTATTTTGGAAAAGAATGTGTTGTTGTTTTGGAATTTTTAAATATCCTGATAAACTTCATTTTACGAAGAATAGGTTCACACAAGTATCCATACAGGAATAATACAAAACAGCAGTATTAGTAACATGTATTCAACAAATAATTGACAAGATTTATTTTGCAGAAACAAGGGGTTTAATAATATTTAATAGAACATGTTACAGGAGCACATATATTACCCATAATTCTATGTTTATTGCTCTTTACAAAAATGTAAGATTATGAGTCCGATTCTCCGACTCCAATTATTGATGACTTTTGGCCCTGGGTCCGTTTTGCAGCCCACAACGCATATATGTGAACCATCTAATAAATCAGAAGGCCGGGATGTTTACTTGTTGTCACGTCATATAAAACACCAGATGCCTACACAGGTCGTTAGTCATCAAACGTGATTTGCATACTATAGTAGTTTGGATTCCAATCCAATTAAAATCAGGTCCTAACTATCAGAACGATTGCGTGACACACCTTCTGATTGCTGAGGGATTGTTTGGATTTAAATTTGTTTGATGACATTGTGATTTATTTGTTAAGTTGTTATTGTTGTGTAGTGAATCAATGGTTATTCGAGAAAGATTAAGTTGTTCTGTGTTGTAGGTTTATAGAAGATTTATTGTTATTCTGTTGTTCTGTTTTGTAGGTTTATAGAAGATGTATTGTTACTAGTTGTTCTGCTTTGTAAGCTTATAGGAAGATTAATTGTTATTCTGTTGTTCTGTTTTGTAGGTTTATAGAATATTTATTGTTATTCTGTTGTTTTCTATTGTTGGTTAATAGAAGATTTTTTGTTATTCTATTGTTCTGTTTTGTAAGTTTATAGAAGATCTATTGTTATTTAGTTGTTCTGCTTTGTAAGCTTATAGAAGATTAATTGTTATTCGACTATTCTGTTTTGTAGGTTTATAGAAGATTTATTGTTATTCTGTTGTTCTCTATTGTAGGTCAATAGAAGATTTATTGTTATTCGATTATTCTGTTTTGAAGGTTTATAGAAGATTTATTGTTATTCGATTATTCTGTTTTGAAGGTTTATAGAAGATTTATTGTTATTCAGTGTTTTGTTTTGTAGATTTATAGGAGATTTATTGTTATTTAGTTGTTCTGTTTTGTAGGTTTATAGAAATTTATTCTCAATCAGTTGTTCTGTTTTTTTAGGTTTATAGAAGATTTATTGTTATTCAGTTGTTCTGTTTTGAGGGTTTATAGGAGATTTATTGTTATTTAGTTATTCTGTTTTGTAGGTTTATTGAAGATTTATTGTCAATCAGTTTTTCTGTTTTGTAGGTCTATAGAAGATGTATTGTTGTTTAGTTGATCTGCTTCGTAAGCTTATAGAAGATTAATTGTTATTCGAAAGTTCTGTTTTGTAGGTTTATAGAAGATTTATTGTTATTCAGTTGTTTTGTTTTGTAGATTTATAGGAGATTTATTGTTATTTGGCTGTTCTGTTTTATAAGTTTATAGAAGATTTATTGTCAATCAGTTGTTCTGTTTTGTAGATTTATAGGAGATTTATTGTTATTTAGTTGTTCTGTTTTGTAAAGTTTTAGAAGATTTATTGTTTATTAGTCTAAACATATTTTATTGCATAATTCACATAGCAAACGGGTTGGGCCACAAGTTCTAGCAACATTAGTTACGGCCCTCTCCTTTCAATATACAAATAACATTAGAATCAAGATGGCAATTTTAACAATCAATAGGATGTAAACCAACAATAAAATTGAAGAGATAAATAAAGAAAAATAAATAAATTAGGTGAGAAAAAGAGAGAAAATACATAATGTTTTCAAGTGCTGTCATAATATCGTTCAAATGCATTGAAGGGCTCATAAAATTGGGTATGATGCCGAGAGTCAATTGTTGACAAAACGTTTCGTGTCTTTGATGTATTGTTGTACTTGTGTAAATATAAATGTATTTGTGTCACTGGTATATGTACTCTTACCAAATAATAACACTCGCGTACTTAAGGGATGAAAACGGCGTGTGGAACGAAAAAGACGAAGTTGTTCATCAGTATATATAGAACATTGCATAAAGTAGTGCTCGGCGTCTTCTTTTTCGTCACCGCATCCGTCGCATCTTGCATCAAGTGTTAAAGAATTTAAAAATGTATCAAACTTAAGATGACTACATCCGTTTCTCAAACGAGCGTGGAAAACTGATAAAATTCGACTACCAGTTAGATAATACGATGGTACTATTTGCGTTTTAAAATACATGTTTGTTACATGAGTTTTAAAAATTGATAATGTCTCTGAGTTACGAATGTACTCGGAAAGTGTATTCCAAATAGATACGCATGACGGAATAAACGAATTTGCAAATAGTTGTGTTCTTGTGTTAAAAACAACATAATCGGAAGAATTTCGTAAGTTGTAAGGTATTTACTCCTATTGTTTATCTGTTGTTCTGTTTTGTACGTTAATGGTAGATTTATTGTTATTCAGTTGTTCCGTTTTGTAGGTTTATAGAAGATTAATTGTTATTCAGTTGTTCTGTTTTGTAGGTTTATAGAAGATTAATTGTTATTCAGATGTTCTGTTTTGTAAGTTTATAGAAGCTTTATTGTTAACCAGTTGTCCTGTTTTGTACATTGATAGAAGATTTATTGTTATTCGAAAGTTCTGTTTTGTAGGTTTATAGAAGATTTATTGTTATTTAGTTGTTCTGTTTTGTAGGTTTATAGAAGATTTATTGTAATTCAGGGCGATTTATTGATAAGTTATTGTCTGTACACTGACTAGTTATAGTTATTTGTGGAGTAATAAATATATTATTACTTCTATTTATTTGTTGAGGGTTTGGTAGGTTTTGAAAAAGATTTATTGTTTTAAGTTAGTGGTTTACGTGTTAGATATTTTTAGGTTTTAAAAAATGTTCTATAATCATTCGAGAGCGAATTGTGTGATAGATTTACGTAGGTTTTAAAACATGTGTATATTGTTATTCAAGAGCGATTTGTTTGTGTGTTAGATTTGTATGCGTTTACAGAATATCAAGATTTAATTGATAGTCATTGTTATGCCACCGAGGGCTAACAGACGATCAGTTAACCTAACCACTGTTTCCTGGGATTAACCAGTACTCGAGCACACCCCGTCTCCGTAAGTAACTGATAACTTTCCCACTTGAATCAGTGGTGAGAGACGAATGATAATTAGACACAATGTCGTATATCAATCATCACGGAGACTGTTGCCGGGCGGGGGATTCGAACTCACGACCCTTGGATTGATAGTCAGATGCGTAACCGACTGAGCTAATCGGGACCGGCTGTTGTGGAAAAAGAAGATTATTGTAAAAAAAAGATCACTGTAAAAAGAAAATCATTGTAAAAAGAAGCTCATTGAAAAAAGAAGATCATTTTAAAATGATCATTGTAAAAAGAAGATCACTGTAAAAAGAGGATCAATGCAAAAAAAAAAAACTTTTGTAAAAAAAAGATCATTGTAAAAAGAAGATCATTGCAAAAAGAAGATCGGTGTAAAAAGATCATTGTAAAAAGAAGATCATTGCAAAAAGAAGATCATTGCAAAAAGAAGATCATTGTAAAAAGAAAATCATTGTAAAAAGAAGATTATTGTAAAATGATCATTGTAAAAAGAAGATCAGTGTAAAAAGAAGATCATTGCAAAAAAAGAAGACTATTGTAAAAAGAAGATCATTGTAAAAAGAAGATCACTGTAAAATGAAGATTATTGTAAAAAGATCATTGTAAAAAGAAGATCGGTGTAAAAAGAGGATCATTGCAAAAAAAGAAGACTATTGTAAACAGAAGATCATTGTAAAAAGAAGATCATTGCAAAAAGAAGATTATTGTAAAAAGATCATTGTAAAAACAAGATCGGTGTAAAAAGAGGATCATTGCAAAAAAAGAAGATTATTGTAAAAAGAAGATCATTGTAAAAAGAAGATCATTGTCAAAAGAAGATCACGGTAAAATGAAGATTATTGTAAAAAGAAGATCACTGTAAAACGAAGATCATTGTAAAATTATTGTTAAAAGAAGATCATTGTAAAAAAGAAGATTATTGTCAAAAGAAGATCATTGTGTAAAATAAATTAACTTTGTAAAGAAGATCATTGTAAAACGAAAATCATAGTAAAAAGAAAATCATTGTAAAAAGAAGATCATTGTAAAAAGAAGATCATTGTCAAAAGAAGATCACGGTAAAATGAAGATTATTGTAAAAAGAAGATCATTGTAAAAAAGAATAGTATTATAAAAAGCAAATCATTGTAAAGAAGATCATTGAAAAAAGAAAACCATTGTCAATCAGATAATTGTAAAAAGAAAATCATTGTAAAAAGAAGAGTATTGTAAAAAGAAGATCACTGTCAAAAGAAGATCATTGTAAAAAAGAAGATCATTGTAAAAAGGAGATCATTGTAAAAAGAAGATCATTGTAAACAAGAAGAGAATTGTAAAAAGGAGATTATTGTAAAAAGAAGATCACTGTAAAAAGAAGATCATTGCAAAAAAGAAGATCATTGTAAAAAGGAGATCATTGTAAAAAGAAGATCACTGTAAAAAAAGATCATTGTAAAAAGGAGATCATTGTAAAAAGAAGATCATTGTAAACAAGAAGAGAATTGTAAAAAGGAGATTATTGTAAAAAGAAGATCACTGTAAAAAGAAGATCATTGTAAAAAAGAAGATAATTGTAAAAAGGAGATCATTGTAAAAAGAAGATCACTGTAAAAAAAGATCATTGTAAAAAAGAATATTATTATCAAAAGCAAATCATTGTAAAGAAGATCATTGAAAATATAAAACCATTGTAAAAAGAAAATTGTTGTAAAAAAAGAAGATTATTGTAAAAGAAGATCATTGTAAAAGGTAGACTGTTGTAAAAAAACAGATTATTGTTAAAAGAAGATCGGTGTAAGAAGAAAACCATTGTAAAAAGGAAGATTGTTTTAAAAAAAAGAGCACTGTAAAAAAAAGATCATTGTAAAAAGAAAATCATTGTAAAAAGAAGATTATTGTAAAAAGAGATCATTGTAAAATTAAGATCACTGTAAAAAAGATCATTGTAAAAAGAAGATTATTGTTAAAAAAAGAAGATCATTGTAAAAAGAAGATCATTGTAAAAAGAAGATAGTTGTTAAAGGAAGATTATTGTAAAAAGAAGATCATTGTAAAAAAAGATCATTGTAAAAAAGAATAGTATTATAAAAAGCAAATCATTGTAAAGAAGATCATTGAAAAAAGAAAACCATTGTAAAAAGAAAATTGTTGTAAAAAAAGAAGATTATTGTAAAAGATAATCATTGTAAAAGGTAGACTGTTGTAAAAAAAAAGATTATTGTTAAAAGAAGATCGGTGTAAAAAGAAAACCATTGTAAAAAGGATGATTGTTGTAAAAAAAAGACCACTGTAAAAAAAATGATAATTGTAAAAAGAAAATCATTGTAAAAAGAAGATCAGTGTAAAAAGAAGATCATTGTAAAAAGAAGATCATTGTAAAAAGAAGATCATTGTAAAAAGAAGATCATTGTAAAAAGAAGATCATTGTTAAAAGAAGATTATTGTAAAAAGAAGATCATTGTAAAATGAAGATCACTGTAAAAAAGATCATTGTAAAAAGAAGATCACTGTAAAAAAGATCATTGTAAAAAGAAGATTATTGTTAACAAAGAAGATTATTGTAAAAAGAGATCATTGTAAAATTAAGATCACTGTAAAAAAGATCATTGTAAAAAGAAGATTA